>VZQC01010550.1:620888-722340 GCA_009823505.1 Rhizomys pruinosus
TGCCGGGCATGGTGGCGCACGCCTTTAATCCTAGCACTTGGGAGGCAGAGGCAGGCGGATCTTTGTGAGTTCAAGGCCAGCCTGGTCTACAGAGTGAGTTCCAGGACAGCTGGGGCTACAGGGAGACCCTGTCTCAAAAAGACAAAAAACAAAAAACAAAAAACAAAACAAAACAAAACAAAAGTAGGTGAGTTTCCTGCCTCTATCCTTGTATTTTTCAAGAGCTTTGTCATGAAACAGCAGATTAGGTCACAAAGCCAGGAAGGTTTACAGTCAAAGACTCTGACTTTTTTTTTTTTTTTTTTCTTTTCGAGACAGGGTCTCCCTGTAGCCCCAGCTGTCCTGGAACTCACTCCATAGACCAGGCTGGCCTTGAACTCACAAAGATCCGCCTGCCTCTGCCTCCCGAGTGCTAGGATTAAAGGCGCTCGCCACCACGCCCGGCTTCAAAGGCTCTTACAATGAAACCAACTACAGCTCAACATGGACGGGAAGGACAAGAGAAGCAGGGCTGAAGTGTTGCCGAGGAAAAGCCCTCATCCCACGAGACTCTCAACAAACCTGGATCCACTCAGCGTCAGACAGGGCCTGACGATGCCTTGTGCTATAAATCATGCACATGACTGTGATCCCAGCACTCAAGAAGCTGAGGCAGGAGATCTCGGAGAGTTTAAGGATTGCCTGGGCTACATAACAAGTTCCTGACCAGCCTGAGCTAGTGTGAAACCCTGTCTGAAACAAAACAAAACAAAGCCATTTCCAATGTGTTACTTCATAGGAACTTGATATCCATTTTTTACTAAAAACATTGACTCTGGGCTGGAGAGATGGCTTAGTGCTTAAGAGCACTGACTGCTCTTGCAGTAGACCAAGGTTCAATTCCCAGCACCCACATGGCAGCTAACAACCATCCATAACTCCAGTTCCAGGGGAATCCAACGGCCTCTTCTGACCTTCTGACCCAGGCATTGCAGGACATGGATGCACTTATACACATGTAGGAAATACACTCATACCCATTAAATAAAAAATAAATTAAATATAAATAAACACCATTGACTCTTCACGGGAGCTTAGTGGTATCAGATTTGGATGGATAACTATAGTCAGGTAGAGACCTAGCATGTTTGTCTTCATATACCGTCTCTCTTGCTACCTTAAAGTCTTTGAATCAGATTTTCTTCAGTTCTGCACGTAATCATGGTAGTCATTTGAGGAATGTTCTGTCCAGGACCACAATACAGGGTGAGTCGGCCTGTTGCCAGTTAGATTGGTCATATGTTTTTTGCACCCCATATGCTTGAAGTATTTTCTCAGCAACACACGTTCTGAAAGTCCTTCTGCCCTCTGGTGAGGGCAGGATGTTTGTGCCTGCTGATGATAACTATGACTTAGTGGTTCCTAGATGGAGTTGACCTTCCTTTGCTCTTTACCAAGTGCAAGGCCAGGATGCATGTGCACAGCATTTGAAGCCGTGCTGGTGAGGAGAGTGAATAATAGACAATTACCAAATTTTAGTCCACTATCAAAAAAGAATCCAGAGGGCTGGGCATGGGTGTAGTAGCTCAGATGGTAAGAAGGCAGTGCTTGGGCTGGAGAGATGGCCTAGCGGTTAAGAGCACCGACTGCTCTTACAGAGGACCCGGGTTCGATCCCCAGCACCCACATGGCGGCTGAGAACCGTCTGAAGCTCCAATTCCAGGAGAACTCCAGCTCCAGGGGAATCCGAGACCCTCTTCTGACCTCCGCGGCGTTGCACAACACGGGTGCACAAACTTGCATGCAGACAGTACATTCATACACATACAGAAATAAATAAAATTAATAAAAAAAAATTATTAAAAGAAGGCAGTGCTTGCCTAGCATGCAAAAGCACTGGCTGGGTCCTCAGTACTGTACACATCAGGTGTGGCACTGCACACCTGTGACCCAAGTGGGAGGTAGACAGGAGGATTTTTATTCAGAGTCAGGAGGGCTGGAGAGATGTTTGAGTGGTTAAGAGTACTGAGTGTTCTTTCAGGGGACCCAGTTTGATTCCTAGCACCCACATGGTAGCCAACAACCATCCTTACCTCCAGTTCCGGGGGAATCTGACAGTCTCTTCTGACTTCTGTGGGCATTGCACACCACGGTGCACTTACACACATGCAGGCAATACACTCAGACACATAAATAAAAATAAAATATTAAAAATTCAGTCATCTTCAGCTACATTGCTTGTTCAAAGCCAAACTGTGCTACTTAAGACCCTATCTCTAGGGTTGGGGTGGGGGAGGGTTCTGGGAAGGGGAGATGGCTCAGGGGGTAGAGTGCTGGTTTGTGAAGACATTGGACCTAAATTTGAATCTTCAGCATCTGTATGAAAAGCTGGCTGTGGCCACCCACACTGGCCTGTAACCACAGCGCTGGGAATAGGGGGCAGGTGGAGACAGAGGGTCTCTGGAACTTGCTGGCTACTAGCAGCAGAAAAACACAAGCTCTAGATCCAGTGTCTCAAGGGCATAAGACAGAGCATGGTTCAGGAGGACACTGACCGCCTCCTCTGACCTTCCAACTGCACGCACACAGCACACGGAGAATCAGAACCAGCTGTGACTGCTCAGTCCAGCCGCTTCTGTTCAAGGCTGTGCCCTTCAGCTCCAGCTGGCTGCCCTAAACTGAAGGATGTGTCTCCTCCACAGTAGTGGCTTGGTCTCTTTCCCCCTGTTTCCATGTCACAAGTTTCTGACATCCATGGGATTGTTATGGAAAAGTCCTTCTGGGCTAGATCACTGGCTGTTCTTGCAGAGGACCCAGGTTTGGTTCCCAGCACCCACATGAAGGCTAACAACTATCCGTAACTCCAGTTGTAGGGGCTTTGATGCCATCTTCTGACCTCTGCAGGCATTGCATGACATGAGTGAACTTACATTCATGCAGGCAATACACTCATCCACATAAAATAAAAATATTAAAAATATAACTTTTCCTTATCAGTATCGTGATGGAGCCGAGAATGAGGTGAAAGGAAGGTTACGTTTGGGGTGGAAGTGTCAGGTGTTGGCCTTACGGAGATGGTGGTCCATTAGGCAGACTTCACCTGACAACTTGTAGCCAGATCCATTAAGAACCCATGGGAGGCCGGGCGTGGTGGCTCACGCCTTTAATCCTAGCACTTGGGAGGCAGAGGCAGGCGGATCTTTGTGAGTTCAAGGCCAGCCTGGTCTATAGAGTGAGTTCCAGGATAGCTGGGACTACAGGGAGATCCTGTCTCAAAAAGACCAAAAAAAAAAGAACCCATGGGAGGCAACTAACTTTGGTGACTCAGGAAGAGGGAGCCAAGGACTTCCAGGATCCGGGCTTCAGATAATTGGTTTCAGAGGGATTTGCTCTACTGTCTAGAAGCAAAGATAGTTTTGTGATTTGTTTCTGTTTTGAGACAGGGTCTTATAATATAGCCCAGGCTATACTGAAACCTATGATCTCCCTGCCTCAGTCTCCTGAGTGTTGTTTACCAGCATGCACTAGTGCATCTGGCTGGCTAGGTATCTTGAACTTTACCTAGAAAACTAGACCAAATCTAAAACCATCATTCGTAAGAAGCCAGGGTCCCTTAATCAGGCTAGGACAGTTGTATTCCTTTTCCTTTTCTTTTGGGGCAGGGCCAGGATTGGGGATTGAACCAGAAGCTCTGAAGAAACTGCAGGTGCTTTGTGTCTTGTGGCTCCCGGCAGTGCATGGCATTCTCTGGCTCCAGACACATCATGTCTCTGCCTGTATGCTAACATGACACCCCCCACCCCCCTATCTCTGCTCCCTTCCCATCCCTTCCAAGGGTACCTGTCTGGGGCCCACCATAGAGCAGGGGAACCTGATCTTGAGACTCTTACCTTAATCACTTCTGCAAACACTCTTTCTCCAAGTAAGGACAATTCTTCAGAGATCTATCTTTGAGGACCACAAGTTCGCCCATTCAGTGACGGTCTGTTTCGTGGCTTGGACAATGTTCATGTTTGATCTGTGTTCAGATAACATGCAGCAGTCGGTCCTGTTTGTATGGTGGCCCATCACGGTCAGAGAGGCCTTACCTCCCTTTGCTGTTCTGTCAAATGGTTCCTGTTCAGCTGGAGACACTCTGGGCTGCTTCTTAGAGGCTAAAGTTTCTTTCTTTTTGTCCCTTGGATGCAGGAAGTGAGGCCACATGGCTATCTGGGTAAGGAAAGGTCTAGCCACAGGGCCTGGGAAAAAACAATGCTTTAAGGATCAGAGGACCAAGTCAAGCAAGGTAGCCATAAGATAAGGACAGAAGGAAGGAGGGAGTGAGGGAGGGAGGGAGGGAGGGAGGGAGGGAGGGAGGGAGGGAGGGAGGGAGTTGATAGGAAAGCATGAGGAGCAGGTGCCTTTAATCCTAGCACTTGGGAGGCAGAGGCAGGCAGATTTCTGTGAATTCAAGGCTACCCTGGTCTACAGAGTGAGATCCAGGCCAGCTGGGGCTATAGGGTGACCCTGTCTCAAAAAGAAAAAAAGGTTTTTGGTTTGTTTTCCTGCACAGTTAGAACAATGATAATAATGGCCCCTCATTTTTTGGGTGGGGTCTTATATATGCCCTCCAGGCTGGCCTTGAACTCCTGATTCTCCTGCCCGTACTTCTTGAGTGCTGGCATTATAGGTATGGACCACTCTTGCTTTATGTGATACTGTGGAATGGAACTCAGGACTTCCTGCATGCTAGGCAAGTAAGTATTCCAGCAACTGATCTACGTCCTCTGACACCCAAGAACAATAATGCTGTTTAAGTGCTCCAGACCCAAGGTAGGCGTTGCTATCAGCAGTGTGGGGTGTCACAGCAGCTGAGGGAAGACCAGGCCCACAGAGCTGCAGCAGTGGGAGTCAGGTGCTCTTCTGGTGGCCATTTTCCACATCTTATCTGTCCTTCCTGTCAGGAACCATGTCCCAGGCTGTATGTGCAAGTGTCTTTGGAGAGCATCCTAGCCTTAACCTGGCCCAAGTGTGGACTTGACACTCGACACTGCCCCTATCCACAAGAGGCCCAGAGATGGAGACAAAGGGTCAGTGAACATCGGAAGGCTGGGGAGATGGTCAGCTGCAAGAGCATGTCCTGTGCTTCCGGAGCCTGGAGTTCCGTTCTAGCACTCAGGGCAGCAGGCTCACAATGGCATAATGGCTAGTGACGCCAGCTCCGGGGCACCCGACGCCCATTCTGGACATCACCAGCGACATGTTGCTCCCACTCCCTTACACACATGATTAAAAATAAAAGTGGCTTTCTTTTTTTTTTTTTTTGGTCTTTTTGAGCCAGGAATTGCCCTGTGCTGTTCTCATGATCTAATATCAGGGCTTGCTGTGTCACCTCAGTTTGTATGCACGATGCCTCAAATTATCCATCTGTAAAGTGGGAACACTACCAATCTCCTCCCAGGGCTGTTGGGAACACTGAGGGGGCAGCACATAGAAAATACTCTGCAGAGTACTCAACAGGGAGTCACAGTCTTCCCCTTCTCTTGCCATCTTCTTGCCCAGAGCCTTTTAGGGACCCTTGCTGGTTGCTGAGTGGCTCCAAAGGTGAGTACAGGGCCCCTCCTGCTGGTAGAGTATGGAACTGCAGCCCTGCCCTAGTGAAGCCATGGAAGCTTTGGAAAATCCAACTCCTTTCAGGAAACAGGCAATGATTTTATGCACTGGAGCCAGAGAAGTCCCTGGGCTTCCAAAGGTCTTCCCAGCACCCATCACATGGCAGGGGTTCCCGCTGGTTGTAGAGCATCTTTGCTTCTGCAGTTCCCTCTGCCTGGTGTGGCCTCTCTACCACTGGTTGGCAGAATCTAATGTCTCCACTTCCCCAGGAGATGGAGGCTCTACACTGCCCCTCCCCTCCGCCAGACAGGATGAGTGGGGAATAGTCTGTTTCCTGTTGGGAAGAGACTCAGCAGAGGCCAAGGACCCTCTTCACCTGTTCCCAGGTGATTTTCTAACATGCCACAAGTCCTTTGCCTCTACCAGAAATCTCTTCAAGGAAGCCACTCCTCTAAGTCTGGGTTGAGGAGGGTGACATGTTTTTCTGGCTTTTCCAAAATATCAACATGAATATATCCTTTATACTCTTAACTCTTCAGCTGCTACTCTTCACTTTTTTTTTTTTCTGTGTGTGTGTGTGTGTGTGTGTGTGTGTCTTTTTCTAAGACAGGGTCCCCCAGTAGTTAGCCAGGAACTGCTATGTAGAAATGTAGAATAGGCTGGCCTCAATCTCACAGAGATCTGCCTGCCTGTCTCTGGAGTGCTGGGATTAAAGGCATGCACCACCATACCCAGATCCGTTTTTTCTTATGTACCTACTATTGTGCATGATATGTACAAGGGAAGGCATGCACCTGCCACATGGGGCACATGGAGGTCAGAGGTTCTGAGCCTGAGCCTTTACCAGCTGCACTTTCTCTCCAGCCCTGCACCGGTTTTCTCCTACCTTTACATGGGTTCTAGGAACAGAACTCAGGCTGCCAGACTTCTGTGGCAAGTGCCTTTACCTGCTGACCCAAGTCTCTACCCTCTTATTCTCTGTCTTGCACAGCCTGACCTGGGACTTTAAATCCTCCCAGACTCCAGTGTTCAGATTACAGGTGAGAGCCACTATGTCCTGCTGACTTTAAGTGAAGGGAGAAAATATCTTTGTGGAACTTTCAAATTCTCCCGAAGGGCTTGCATGGTGAGCCCTTTTCCCACCCATCTACTGGCCCCACATACCATGTCATCTTTCCATGGCCATCACAGTGACCCAGGCACCTGGAAGACATTGGCCCAGCTCTTCAGGAAACAACTGCTTACTTGTCCTTCAGTGCTCAGCTGGCATCATCTACCCAAAAGCCGCTTTGACCTCCTAGGTCTTGGTCAGGGACCGTTGTCTCACACCATCTATTCTTCTAGTAAAGACCTCTACAATCTAGATAGCAAGCAGTGTGGTTATTTCCTTCTGGAAGGAGGTTTGAGACAAGGTCTCATGTATCCTAGGATAGGCCTCAAGCTTGCTATGTAGCTGAGGATAACCTTGACCTCCATGCCTCCATCTTCTAAGTGCTGGGATTACAGGCATACATCATCACACCTGGCTAGACGTTAAAACAAAACACTTTAGGGGCTGAAGAGATGGCTGAATAGTTAAGAGCACTTTCTACCCTTGCAGAGGAATTGGGTTTGATTCCAAGAACACACATGCAGCTCACAAATACCCTCTTCTGACCTCTTGCAGTAACTACATGCACACGGTTCACTTACATACATGTAGGCAAATACATACAAACACATACATAACAATCTTATAAGAAATATGCTGGGCGCAGCTGGAGAGATGGCCTAGCAGTTAAGAGCACTGACTGCTCTTGCAGAGGACCTGGGTTCGATCCCCAGCACCCACATGGCAGCTGAGAACTGTCTGTAACTCCAATTCCAGGAGAACTCCAGTTCCAGGGGAATCCGACACCCTCTTCTGACCTCCGCGGCATTGCACGACACAGGTGCACAAACCTACATGCAAACAGTACATTCATACACATAGGAAAAAAAAAAAAAAAAGACCAAATAAAAAACGTTTTTTAAAGTATTTTAGTTTTATATTTGTGTGGGTATACACATACGCATGCATGCGTGTGCAACTGTGTCCAGGCCAGACCTTCAATGTCTTCTTCCATTGCTCTCTACTGTATTTTCTCACTGAATCTGGAGCTTAACTGGCTGGCCAATGAACCCCAGGGCTCCACCTGCATCAAATCCCCAGCACTGCTAGGCATGTGACAGGAGGACCTGGTGAGATGTGCACGTGACAGGAGGACCTGGTGAGATGTGCACGTGACAGGAGGACCTGGTGAGATGTGCACGTGACAGGAGGACCCGGTGAGATGTGCACGTGACAGGAGGACCTGGTGAGATGTGCACGTGACAGGAGGACCTGNTGGGTGCTAGGGATTTGGACTCAGGTTCTTGTGCTCGTGTGGCCTGCACTTACCAACTGAGCCAGCCTTAGCCTCTGTGTTTTTTATAAAGAGTTTTGTGGGTTTTTTTTTTTTTTTTTTTTTTTTCTGTATGTGTATGAATGTACTGTCTGCATGCAAGTCTGTGCACCCGTGTCGTGCAATGCCGCGGAGGTCAGAAGATGGGATCGGATTCCCCTGGAACTGGAGTTCTCCTGGAATTGGAGTTTCAGATGGTTCTCGGCCGCCATGTGGGTGCTGGGGATCGAACCCGGGTCCTCTGCAAGAGCGGTCAGCGCTCTTAACCGCTAGGCCATCTCTCCAGCCCTGTGGTTTGTTTTTTTTGAGAGTCTGCCCTATAACTCACTATGTTGACCAGACTGGCCTCAAGCTCAGAGAAATCTGCCTGCCTCTCTCCCAAATGTTTGGATTAAAGGCATGTATTACCATGCCTAACATATTTTAAGACTATTTTTATGGCAGCATCATGCACAAGTCCCATGAAAGCTCAAACCAGACAAAAATCCCAGCACAGACATGGGGAAGTGGGTAAGAAATCCAACCCAAGCTAAGGGGCTTCTGACAACCAATGGGTGCTGGGAGGAGAAGACAATCTCTTTCAAGCCTGGGAGTCTTGGTAGGTAACCAGGCTCCAGTGGACGGACCTACACTGAAGGACATTTAGGGACACAAATTATAGACTCTTTAGGCTTTATTATGCATAATAGAGTACATTTAATTGGGCAGGGGGCAGTAAGGGTAAGGGGTGGGTAGGGGAGAGGATCTAAATACATCAAATTATATGAAAAAAAATTCAATAAAAATTGAGTTATTTTTAATTATGTGTGTGCATGTCTGTTATGTGGGTGCATGCCTGTGAACGAAGGTGCCTGTGGAACTAGAGGCCTCGGCTCTCCCTGGAGCTAGTTACAGCCACATGAGTGCTGGACACCTATTTGCAGTCTTCTGGAAGATTGGTAAAAGCTCTTAACTGCTGGGCCATCTCAGCCACCCCACCCTGACATTTTTTAACCTTCAAAACAGGTAGAAGAGCAAACGCAGCCACAGCCAAGCACAAGGGAGTGCCAACCACTCCCTTGCGAGCAGATCTTTCACCTCACCCCACCCCAGAGGCCCTGTGAACCTACAATGGGCTCTGGATTCAGAAGTTTCACTTGACATGTCCCTGCAGTGTTTGCAGAGAAGATGCTTTCTTTATCTCTCAGCCTGATTTCTCTTATGATATGAAAACTAATTGATGTAAATGGCTGCACGCTACGTAGGAAGGTTCCTGGTGGGTGACTCTAAGTCACTGAACCTCTGCTTTATTTTTTAATTAATTTTGGGGGGGTCTTTTCGAGACAGGGTCTCCCTGTAGCCCCAGCTGTCCTGGAACTCACTCTGTAGACCAGACTAGCCTTGAACTTACAAAGATCTACCTGCCTCTGCCTCCTGAGTGCTAGGATTAAAGGCATGTGCCACCACGCCCGGCTTGGATCTCTGCTTTTTAAAGTATTTTTAAGTCTTCTCTTAACCCATGGGTTCTATTTTGTAGATAGGCTCACTGTATAGCCCAGGCTGGTCTTGAACTCACATACAGCTGAGAATGATGCTGAAGTCCCTGATTCTCTTACCCTTGTTACCCAAGTGCTGGGATTAACCCATGGGATTTGGAACCTAGTTAGCACCTTTTCCAGAAAGCTTTGTATGTAAGTCTTCCCAGTGCACTTACAGTGAATGAGATTCCAGTACATGACACGCCAGGTGTCAATCTTCCCCATGCCTCTTGGAGGCTCCTGTTCAATAATCTGATAAAGAGCAGCAGACACTTCTTAATGCACTATACTGTGTGGGGCCTCAGTCTGAGGATTAGAATCTCTAATTAGAATTCCACGTTCTTCAGGGGCAACTTTTATTTGTGGTAATAAAACCGGGCAGAGCACCAACTCCTAAGCCTAGAGCCATACCTCTAACACGTCCCTGATGGCAAGACTCAGACTGCACCCAAATGACAAAAGTTACATTTAATTTACAATGTAATAAAGGTTACAGGTAAAAAGCTACACATAAAGCATGAAAAGGCCTATTACACAAATGTACAAATCTGTACAAAGCTCAATGTTTCCTACCTGTCTCCTGTGTTAGCCAGGTCTAGCATGGAGTTCTGAAGATCCAGAACTCTCAACTGAGGGGGGAAAGAGCCTCTAAACCAACAACTGAACATGTTCTCTTAAATCAGGTCCTTGAAAATTACAGTCTGTTCCTTTTTAATTTGAATTACCCTAACTGTCATATCCTTTAAAAAATTGCCCTCATAAAAAAAAAAAAAAAAAACAATTAATTGCCCTCCTAACCACACTAAAAAAAAAAAAAGTTGGATACCTCAGAGAAGGAAAGGATCAGCACTCTGGAATTAAATGAGAACTAGGCAAGTGGAGTGTTTAGTATGGACAAGGAAAATAGGTGAAGCCCCAAACAATATTTTAAACCACTAAACCTGCTGGCGTTTGGTTGCAGGCCTTTAATTCTTGCATTGGGAGGGCCAAAGGCAGCGGATCTTTGTACTGTTCAAGTGGTCAGCCTTTGGTCTACAGAGGACGTAGTTCCAGGACAGTCTCTTGATGGGTCTATAGGGATGCTGTCTGGACAAGAACTAAAAAAAAAAAAAAAAAAAACAAAAAAAAAAAAACCCCAAAAAACCCAAACCCAAAAACCATAAACCTTTGCCTATAGCACTGGTCACGGACCAAGGAAACCAAAATGATCGCATTCCAGAGAAGGGACGGAAGGGAAAGGACTAACTATTGGACCTCAAAACCACAGACTCAAGAAAACACCTGAGTTTACACCTTAGCCTAAATGAAGAGTGCTAATCAACTTGAGACCCATGGCAACTGCTTTGCTATCCTGCACTTGCACGGGTAGTTACTATAAATGAGGCTGCTAGACTCCAGACTGAGGCTACTGCCACCTCCACAGCTTTGGACTCCACCAGGTGTGAGCGACTTCACATGAAAATAAGAGGGAAGAGGCGGAGATGGGAGGAGCAGGGCTGTCTATCTGAAAGGCTCAGGAAGCCCTTCTCTGCACTGACAGTGTTCTGAAGACAGGTCATCAGAGTATTTCAGGCCCACCCTAGTCTCAATATTACATGGTTAGGACCCCAGGAGACTTTCTGAAAGACAATACTGCACACATGGAAAGTGTTCTCCTAGTTCATATGCCCCCATCACCCTTCCACCCATTCCCACCCAGTCCCACCCGCTCCATGACGAAAAATATCAAATCAGTAAGGAAGGTGTGGGTTTCTTGCCGGGCCAGGCCTCTTTTGCATATTTCTTCTTCTTGGGTTCATTTACAGCTTCAGGGTTATAGACTGCAGGGTTTGGTGTGGGGTTCATGTTCACTGCCGACGGCACAACAGGAGTCAAGTCCACGTCAGGGGCAAGGTTCGGGTATGGCATGGGCAAGCCACCGATGAGCGCTGTCCCGTGTATGCCATGTGGCTGGGAGCCTGTTTCACTGTGCGTGGGAGGCAGGCCCCCGTAGAGTCCTCCACTGAAGGCAAAGTTCTGTATGCGCCTGCTCCCTGTTTCCTCTAGGCCCAGGGAGCCAGGGCCCTCCATCCGCTTCTTCTGTGGTGTGCCACAAGGAGAGGAGAAGAGAACACAGAGGAGCTAAGTGTGGTCAAGCCTAGTTTTTTTCCTGAAGTCACCTAACATCAGTTCTTACACATGCTCCAGAGCAGTGCTTACCTTAACCTAAGGAGAATGAGAATACCTGTGCTACAGAAAGTAAAACTTACCTAATTTAAACAACTATTCCTTTAAAAAAATACTTTTTTTAAAATTTTGTTTTTGAGACAGGGTCTCCCTGTAGCCCCAGTGCTCCTGGAACTCACTATGTAGACCACACTGGCCTTGAACTCCCAGACATCCGTCTGCCTCTGCCTCTCGAGTGCTGGGATCAAAGGTGTGTGCTACTGGGGCTGGAGAGATGGCTTAGCAGTTGAAAGCACTGACTGCTCTTGCAGAGGACCTGGGTTTGATTACCAGCACCTACATGGCAGCTAAGAACAGTCTTTAACTCCAGTTCCAGGGGAATCTGATGCCCTCTTCTGACCTCTGCGGCATTGCACGACACGGGTGCACCAACCTACATGCAGACAGTAGATTCATATACATAAAAAATAATAAATAGGGCTGGAGAGATGGCCTAGTGGTTAAGAGAACCGACTGCTCTTGCAGAGGACCCAGGTTCGATCCCCAGCACCCACATGGCGGCTAAGAACCATCTGTAACTCCAATTCCAGGAGAACTCCAGTTCCAGGGGAATCCGAGACCCTCTTCCGACCTCCGGCATTGCATGACACGGGTGCACAGACCTACATGCAGACAGTACACTCATACACATACAAAAATAAAATAAATAAATAAGGTACTTTTTTTTTTTTTTTTTTAATTAAAAAAAGTGGGCTGGAGAGATGGCCTAGCGGTAAGAGCACGGACTGCTCTTGCAGAGGACCCGGGTTCGCGATCCCCAGCACCCACATGGTGGCTAAGAAATCGTCTGTAACTCCAATCCAGGAGAACTCCAGTTCCAGGGGAATTAGACCCTCTTCTGACCTCCGTTCGGCATTGCATGACATGGGTGCACAAACCTACATGCAGATGTACATTCATAACACATACAAAAATAAATAAAATTTAAAAAAAACAAATTAAAAAAAACAAACAAAACAACTTTATAGCCAGGTGTGGGGACGCATACCTTTAATCCTGCAGAGCAGAGGCAGGGCAGATTTCTGTAAAGTTCAAGGCCAGCCTGTTCTACATAGTGAGTTCTAGGAGCCCTGGGCTACAACGAACTCTGTCTTTTTTTTTTTTTTTTTTTGGTTTTTTTTTTTTAAACATTTATTTTTTTTTTTTAATTTTATTATTTTCCGTTATGTGTAGAATGTACGTCTGCATGCAAGGTCCCTGTCACCCTGTCGTGCAATGCGCGGAGGTCAGAAGGGTGTCGGATTCCCCTGGAACTGAGTTCATCCTGGTTAATTGGAGTTTCAGACGGTTTTGCGGCCGCCATGTGGGTGCTGGGGATCGAACCCGGGTCCTCTGCAAAGCAGTCTGAGCGGCGCTACTTACCGCTTAGGCCATCTCTCCAGCCCATGGAGACTCTGTTCTTTAAAAGACAAAATAGGGGCTGGAGAGATGGCCAGTGGTTAAGAGCACGCTGTTCTTGCTGAGGACCCGGTTTGATCCCCAGCACCCACAGGCGGCTGAAAACTCTTTAACTCCAGTTTCAGGGGAATCTGACGCCCTCTTCTGACCTCCTTGGCATGCACGACACGGGGTGCACAAACCTACATGCAGACTGTACATCATACACTACGAAAAAAAAAAAAAAAAAGAACAAAAATAAATGAATAAATAAAATAAGTACTTTATGAGTGGTGTTGCCGTCATGTAAGTTAAGTGCACTTGTCCCATGTAATGCCCATGGAGGCCAGAAAGGAAGTTGGATCCCCTGGACTGGAGCCATGTATAGTTGTTAGCCATCATGTGGATGCCTGGGAACTGAACCTGGTTTTCTGCAAGAGCCACCAGAAGCTGCTTTACCACTGAGCCAGTTCTCTGTCCCTAAATGACTATGTCATTTTTAGGGTGATGCTCAGTAGGAAAGAGAAGTGATAATTCACCTATGTTTTCTTTTTTTTTTTTTTTTTTTTTTAAAAAAAGCTTATGTGTCCTGTGTTTAAAAAATTATTTTTTAAAAAAAATTTTTTTTATTAATTTTATTTATTTCTGTATGTGTATGGAGTGTACTGTTCTGCAGCAAGTCGTGCACCTGTCTGTGCAACCGGGAGGTCAGAAGAGGTCGAAGAGGGTCTCGGATTCCCTGGAACTGGAGTTTCTCCTGGAATTGGAGTTTCAGACGGTCTCGGCCGCCATGTGGGTGCTGGGATCGAACCCGGGTCCCTCTGTAAGCGGCGCTCTTAACCGCTAGGCTATCTCTCCAGCCCAGCAGTCCAGCCGCTTAACTGCTAGCCATCTCTCACAGCCCCNTATATTTAAAACCAATTTCTAAATACAGTGAACCCTCTTAGCAAGTTTGGCTTTGTATAGTTTTGGGTATCCATAATCAACTACAATCTAAAAATGCAAAATGGAAGATTCCAGAAATAATTCAAGTACTCTGCTGTCGTTTATAGACATGCTTCACTGTTTTGTCCAGGATGGCCACAAACTCCTGGACTAAAGGGATCCTCCTGCTTTGGACTCCTAAGTAGCAGAAACCACGAGCTCATGCTACTGTCCCTAGCTGTAGTCACAAAACACTGTACCTACCTCACCTCTGTTTCCTCACACAGGCGCTTAATCATTTCATATCATCACAAGGGAGGCGTTAGTACAGTAAGATGCGGGAGGAGAGAAAGAGACCACAAAACATTTATTTTTTTTTTAATTTTATTTATTTCCGTATGTGTATGAATGTACTGTCTGCATGCAGGTCTGTGCACCCGTGTCGTGCAATGCCGCGGAGGTCAGAAGAGGGTGTCGGATTCCCCTGGAACTGGAGTTCTCCTGGAATTGGAGTTTCAGACGGTTTTCGGCCGCCATGTGGGTGCTGGGGATCGAACCCGGGTCCTCTGCAAGAGCAGTCGGCGCTCTTAACCGCTAGGCCATCTCTCCAGCCCATGGAGACTCTGTCTTTAAAAGACAAAAATAGGGGCTGGAGAGATGGCCTAGTGGTTAAGAGCACCGACTGTTCTTGCTGAGGACCCGGGTTTGATCCCCAGCACCCACATGGCGGCTGAAAACTGTCTTTAACTCCAGTTCCAGGGGAATCTGACGCCCTCTTCTGACCTCCTTGGCATTGCACGACACGGGTGCACAAACCTACATGCAGACTGTACATTCATACACATACGAAAAGAAAAAAAAAAAAAGACAAAAATAAATGAATAAATAAAATAAAGTACTTTATGAGTGTGTTGCCTGCATGTAAGTTAAGTGCACTTGTCCATGTAATGCCCATGGAGGCCAGAAGAGGAAGTTGGATCCCCTGGAACTGGAGCCATGTATAGTTGTTAGCCATCATGTGGATGCTGGGAACTGAACCTGGTTTTCTGCAAGAGCCACCAGAGCTCTTAACCACTGAGCCAGTTCTCTGTCCCTAAATGACTATGTCATTTTTAGGGTGATGCTCAGTAGGAAAGAGAAGTGATAATTCACCTATTTTCTTTTTTTTTGGGAGGGGGCATAAAAAGATTAGCTCTATGTTGGCTGCCCAGTCCTGTTTTAAATTTATTTATTTAAAAAAAAAATTTTTTTTATTAATTTTATTTATTTCTGTATGTGTATGAGTGTACTGTCTGCATGCAAGTCTGTGCACCTGTCTCGTGCAACACCGCGGAGGTCAGAAGAGGGTCTCGGATTCCCCTGGAACTGGAGTTCTCCTGGAATTGGAGTTTCAGACGGTTCTCGGCCGCCATGTGGGTGCTGGGGATCGAACCCGGGTCCTCTGTAAGAGCGGCGCTCTTAACCGCTAGGCTATCTCTCCAGCCCAGCAGTCAGCGCTCTTAACTGCTAGGCCATCTCTCCAGCCCCGTTTTAAAGTTATTTTTAAAGCGAAGGTCAGGGTTTCATTGTGTTGCACAGGTTGGATTGCAGAGGCTACTCACAGGCACAAACTTACTACTAATCACCAGGAGTTTTGCTCTCCAACCAGGGCTGATTCACTCCTTAAGGAACCCAACAGTCCCTGCTGTAGGAAGTCACCATATTCACTCAACTGGCACTGTGCAGTATAGCTTTAAACTCCTGGACTCAAGCAGTCCTCTTGGTCTTAGCCTTGGAAATAGCTGGGAACTACAAGCATACACCAATTTTTCAACCTTAATCTAGAAGCAAAACAAATCTATAGTCACTGGTGGCTTAGAGCCTACTGGGAGAAGACTGGCCGTAAAGGGACATGAGGGAACTTCTGAGGTAGTGGAGTGATTTGTGTCTTGATTAGTGGGTGGTTGAACAAGTGTCTCCATATGTCAGAACTCAAACTATACACAAATACATTTTATTATATGTATATTACTCCACAATAAAACTGACAAAAGTACCTGCTGATTTTATATTTTAACAAGAGACTATTACAAAAGAACAAAGAAAAAGAGAAAAGGGAAATGCATGAGGAGCATTATGGAGTTCTGAAGAAAAAATTTCATAATCTGCTTTTTCACACTGAATAAAGCTCAGGAAAGAGCCTCCTTTTCCTACAGGCTTTTGTTACTATGTCCTCAAAGTCCTATTTATCATGTGTGTTCAAGTACAAGCCTGCTGCAGCGCAGCGCAGCGCAGCGCAGCACAGCACCAGCACCAGCACCAGCACCAGCACAGCACAGTACAGCACAGCGTGGAAGTGAGAGGACAATCTGGAGCACTTGGTGCTCTCTTCTCACCATGTGGGTCCCAGGAGTTAAACTCCAGTTGCTTACTTGCCAACAGCTACTTTATTGGCTGGGCCATCTCACTCGTTCTTTTTTTGTGTTTTCAGAGTCTCAGTGTAACCTGGTATATAGCTGAGGCTGACCTTGAACTCTAACCTCCTGCCTCCACTTCCCATGTGCTGGGATTCCAGCACCACACAGGACTCCTAAACTCTTCCGATAAAACAAAGATAAAAGCAGGAACTCTGACATGTTTCAATTTACTATTATTTGTTTGTTTGTTATTTGGTCTTTTTGAGACATGGTCTCCCTGTAGCCCCAGCTGTCCTGGAACTCACCGCACGTACGCACGCACGCACCAGGATGACCTTGAACTCAAGAGTGAGTGCCTCTCGAATGTTGAGATTAAAGGTATGCACCACTGGCTGGAGAGATGGCCTAGCGGTTAAGAGCGCTGACGGCTCTTACAGAGGACCCGGGTTCGATCCCCAGCACCCACATGGCGGCCGAGAACCGTCTGAAACTCCAATTCCAGGAGAACTCCAGTTCCAGGGGAATCCGATACCCTCTTCTGACCTCCGCGGCATTGCACGACACGGGTGCACANAGATTCCTCTTGAGCTGGAGTTCTCCTGGAATTGGAGTTATAGACGGTTCTCAGCCGCCAGTGTGGGTGCTGGGGATTGACCTGGTCCTCTGCAAGAGCAGTCGGTGCTCTCAACCGCTAGGCCATCTCTCCAACCCCATTTTTTTGGTCTTTTCGAGACAGGGTCTCCCTGCAGCCACTGTTAGGGATCACTGGAACTCTATGTAGACCAGGCTGGCCTTGAACTCACAGAGATCCGCCTGCCTCTGCCTCCTAAGTGCTGGGATTAAAGGCTGTGCGCCACCACACTGGGGGCCCTAGTTGTGTAGTCTTAAGGGGAGAAGACAGCTAATAGCCATGCTAAAGAATTCCCTCGATATAAGGAAACCATGTGTATGGGGATAGGAGGAAGCACCTCCTCTGTAAGCCAGAGCCAGCAGGGGCTGGGGCAGAAAAAGAGAAAGGAAGGGAGGAAACGGGGAGGGGAAAAGAAAAGCAAGAAACCAAGGTATATATTTAGAAGGGCATTATTGTGTGACAGAGTTCCTAGGGAGACCTGAACAGCCGTCTACTCACCCCAAATAGGGAGCCAACAACAAACCAAAGTAAGGAGACCACCAAAGTCCAACTTGTTGAACCAGTGAGTTTCACTGGGGTTACCTGCAGGCAGGTCAACAGGTTGGAGTGTGTCCTTTTTGGGTGGCTAAGTCTGAGCTTGACCACTCAGCATGCTTTCGGTTTCTTCCGAGTAACTGGCCTAGTCTTGGCTGGTCTGAGATGTCTTTTAGAGGTTCTTAGGGTTTTTTATAAATGATTAGGGAGGGAGGGAACTAGTGAACCTGGTCAGTTTCAGGGACTTCCTAGAGGTAGCTGGTACTTGAATTTAGGAACTGCCTTGCAGGATGGACTGTTTATCAGAATAATTCTGTTTACCTTTCTTTATCACATCCTGATGTTTAACCTAAATTTAGCAAAACCTGTTGTTTACCTACTTCAGGGTCTGTTACTTCCCTTAAGAGATTTACTCAGGTTCCTTCCAAGATGGAAGGCTTCATCTTGGAAGAAATAACTACACAACAATTAAAAGGATTCCTGGGCCAGTGAAATGATGACAGCGAGTCCTTTCCCCAAATCCACATGGTGGAAGGAGAGATCCAGTCTTCAAGGGCACACCATGACACATGTGTAAACATCCACACACCAGTACATACATACATACACTAAAAACCTTCAGGAAAAGAGATTCCTGTGATAGATATTAAGGCATTTGTTCTAGTCAGTATAAGTTTACTTTGTGATGGCCTGTGAAATGGATTAGATTTCTTCTCAGAGTAGTGGGTACTAAGGGGAATGTTTAGATAGAGGCTGGATGACTTATCTGAGAAGCCTTATTCCTGAACCCCATGACCTGTTAAGTAAACATTTCTGCATGTCAACCTTGAATTTTTTGTTCTTTGCTGTAGTAGGGATTGGACCTAAAGTATTACATATGCTAGGCAAGCACACTATCCCTGAGGCCCAGCCCCTTAGAATAATCTCCCTCCTTCCCCTCCCTCCCTCATTCTTTTGTGTGTGTGTGTGGTACCGGGATTGAATCCAAGTCCTCACAGATATAGGCAAACATTCTACTATTGAGCCACGTCCCCAGCCCAGAATTATATGTGCGTATTTGTATACAGATACCTTTTTTTTTGTTGTTCTTTTGAAAGACAGTATCTATATGTAGCCCTAATGCCGTGACTCCCTGTGTAGACCAGGCTGCTGGTTCAGAGTCCATTGGCTCTGCTTCTGAATGCTGCGATTACAAGGTGTGTGCCAAACAAATAAATAAATAAAATAAAAAAAAAAGGTGTGTGTCACCTTGCTCCACAAATTGTTGTATTTTTGTTTTTAATGTCCCTATTTGTACAAGGTAATAAATAGCCAAGAATTTGGAACCTGCTGGACTGGCTATTCTGAAAACTCTCTTTCAGGAATAAGGGTTAGATTTCCTTTATTTTTCTTCTTGAAAATTGGTGCCCCTACCAGGGCCTGTAATCTCAACACTTGGGAGGGTGAGGCTTTTATTGGGCAATATGTTTAGGCAGGATAGTGTAGTGCTTAAGAGCAGGGGCTCTTGCTGGGCCTTAAAGTGCAATTCCTGTAATCTCAGCACTGGAGATTTGAAGCAACAGTAGTTTGGGTTTTTTTTTGTGTTTTGGGGTTTTTTGGTCTTTTGAGACAGGTTTCCCTATACCCATCTGGCAAAGAAACATGGAAACTCCTATGTAGACCAGCTGGCTTTGAACTCACAGAGACCACCTGCTCGTCTCCCAAGTGCTGGAATTAAAGGCGTGCACCACCATGCGGCAGTGTATCTGGTTTGTTTTGTTTTCTAATGTATATGGATATTGCCTGCATGTGTGTAATGCACCTGTGTCATGCAGTGCCCTCAGAGGCAGAAGGTTTTCAGATTCCCCTGAAACTGGAGTTTACAGATGGTTGTTAGCCACCATGTGGGTGCTGGGAATCGAACCCAGGTCCTCTGCAAGAGCAGACATGGGTTTTGTTTGGTTGGTTTTTGTTTTTTTTGTTCACTTTTTTTTTTTTGTACAAGATATATGCACAATCAGATCTAGAACTGTGTCCCTCCCTACCTCCCTCCTTACCAGAGCTCATGCATTTGCAAACATGTTTTTCATCTTTTTCTTAGTCTTTCTCAAAATTCTCTGTATAGAAGTTGACTGTTTCGAGCAGAAGTCACCCGTTTCACTCAGTTCTTGACAGTCCTTTTCTGTTGTTGTTGTTGTTTGTTGTGTTCTTGTTCTTGGTTGTTCTTTCCAATATGCACCACTCCCAACTACTTGGACAAAGCTCAAGGAGCCCCAGCAGACATGGTTCTTGACCACCGAGCCACTTTCTCCAGCCCCCAGTGTTTCTGGTTTTTGTTGTTTTTGTTTTAATTTTTATTTTTTTATGTGTCATGAATGTACCGTCTACATGTAGGTTTGTGCACCTGTGTCGTGCAGTGTGTGGAGGTCCAGAAGAGGGTCTCGGATCCCTGGAACTGGAGTTCTCCTGGAATTGGAGTTCTCCTCCTGGAATTGGAGTTAGAGACGGTTCTCACAGCCATGTGGGTGCTGGGGATTGAACCCGGATCCTCTGCAAGAGCAGTCGGTGCTCTTAATCTCTAGGCCCTCTCTCAGCCGTTTCTTTTTTTAAGAATGATTAATTTGGCCGGGCGTGGTGGCGCACGCCTTTAATCAGCACTTGGGAGGGCAGAGGCAGGTGGATCTTTGTGAGTTCAAGGCCAGCTGGTCTACAAGAGTGAGTTCCAGGACAGCTGGGGCTACAGGGAGACCCTGTCTCAAAAAACCAAAAAAAAAAAAAATGATTAATTTGGGTGGGGGGAAGGATAGGGGAATATGCCTGAACAGAAATGAAAAATGATATATGAAATAACAAAACATCAATAAATAAAAAATTAAAAAGAAATGATTAATTAAAAACAGAATGGGGCTAGAGAGGGCTCAGCGGTAAGAGCACTGGCTGCTCTTGCAGAGGACTGGGTTCAATTCCCAGCACCCACATGGCAGCTAAGAAACCGTCTTTAACTCCAGTTCCAGGGGAATCTGACACCCTCTTCTGACCTCGGCATCATTGCATTGACATGGTGCAACAAACCTACATGCAGACAGTACATTCTTACACATAAAAAATAATAATAAAAAAGATGGGGCTGAGAGATGCCGTAGCAGTTAAGAGCCTGATGCTGCTTGCAAAGGACCCAGGTTCGATCCCAGCCCCCACATGGCTGTTGAGAACCATCTGTAATCCCAAGTTCCAGGGGAATCCAACGCCCTCTTTCTCACCTCGTCAGCATTGGCTCAACATGGACGCACAAACCTATGCAGACAGTACATTCATACACATACAAAATAAATAAAATTTTAGGCTGGGTCTGGTGGCACACGCCTTTATCCTAGCACTTAGGAGGCAGAGGCAGGTGGATTCTGTGATTTTCGGGCCAGCCTGGTCTATAGAATGGTTCAAGGAAGCCGGTCTTATAGTGAGTTTAAGGCCAACTAAGAGCTGCATACCAAGACCTGTCTCAATCATAAATAAAATAAGCCAGGCATGGTGGCACGGCCTTGATACCAGCTGCCCAGAGACAGAGGCTAGTCACTGCTATGTAGTGAACTCTGTTTCAAAAAAAAAAAAAAAGCAAGCCGGGCGTGGTGGCGAACAGCCTTTAATTCCTAGCACTCGGGAGCAGAGGAGGCGGATCTTTGTGAGTTTAAGGCAGCCTGGTCTACAGAGGTGAGTTCCAGGACAGCTGGGGCTACAGGGAGACCCTGTCTCAAAAAGACCAAAAAAAAAAAAAAAAAAGTAAAGTAATATCAATTAGGGAAGCAATTCCCTTTCTACAATCTTAAGCTGAAGGATGTTTACTTCAACTTTCCGTAGTGCTTTCTACACACTGGGCCTTTGGTGGGTTCTCCTCTATCCGTGTGGGGCAGCCCAGTTCAGGGAGTGCTTGGCACTTCCTTGGTTTTTTTGGTCTTTTTTGAGCAGCGGTTCTCCTGTAGCCCCAGCTGTCCAGAACTCGCTCTGTAGACCAGGCTGGCCTTGAACTCACAAGATCTGCCTGCCTCTGCCTCCCAAGTGCTAGGATCAAAGGTGTGCGCCACCACGCTGGCGGCACTTCTCCTAAAGCATCTCTGGTGTGTTGTAGCTTGTCTGGCTTGTTATGATGAACTCCGTAAAGGCAAGATAAACTCTATGTCTGACAGTTAGTACATAAGGCTTGAAAAAGTAACTGAAAAATGTGAGCCTCACCAGCCTTCATGCTTTTTTCCTGCAGAATTGCAGAATGAAGTCAGAAGCTTTGTACAGTACAGTGATGTGTGTGAAGCTGTGAAAAGGGAGCCATTGTGCTACACTGCCTGGACAGGATGCTTCAAAAAGTCTTGTTTGTGTGCAGTTCAGATTATTTAGGTCAAAAGCCAAAGTAAGCTTGAAGGTCTGGGTCCATGTCCTAAATATGTTCTTTGCAAATGAATATAAATAGTAAGGTGTAAGTATGTGTCTAGGTTTATGGCCTTTTGTTTAATCACTAAAATAATACCTGCTCTTTTTTCTCTGACCTCAAAAGAGAAATTGATACTTGAGGGAAAACTTGGGAAAAGCAGTGCATCACTGATCTAGAGTATAGACTGCTTCTAGCTCCTCCCCCTTCCATAGGTGGACTGACCTAGTGCCTTCACTCTTCTGTTTAATGTGACTGCAGTAGTATCTATCTCATAGGCTTGATAGGAGGAGTTAACATAATAACACTTTTACTGTAACTGTTTTTCTATTTGAACGAGTTGTAGCTATTTGGTGTGCAGCTGTATACCCTTGTCTCTCAGTGGGGAACCTACCCACCTCACTCTGTCCTCATCTCCTTTTGCAGAGGATGTGGATCCCTCAGTTGGTCGCTTCCGGAACATGGTACAAACTGCAGTGGTTCCAGTCAAGGTAGGAAGCTGTTCTAGTTTCCTTTCAATCTGTGAAAAACAAGCTTGGGGAGGAAGGGATTCATTCATCTCATATCTCCTGGGTCACAGTTCATCACTGAGAGGAGCCCAACATGGCGAGTTCTTATGTCACTCCAGACAGGAACCTGGAGGCAGTTTACTGGCTTGCTCCCCTGCCCATGTTCCAACTGCTTTCCTTTTTTTTTTTTTTTTTTTTTTTTTTGTCTTTTTGAGACAGTGGCTGTAGCTCTGTGTCCTAGAACTCACTTTGTAGACCAGGCTGGCCTTGAACTCACAGAGATCCGCCTGCCTCTGCCTCCCAAAGTGCTAGGTTAAAGCGTGCGTCCTCACGCCAGGCTTTTGAGTCTTTTTTTGAGACAGGGTCTCCTTTAGTCTCAGCGGCCTGGCAACTCATGGAGATCCGCCCTGCCCTGCCCTCCAAGTGCTAGGATTAAAGGCCTGTGCCACCACACCCAGCCCCAACTTCTTTCTTATACAACACAGGACCACCTGCCCAGGGGTGATACCACCTGCAATGTGCTGGGCCTTCCCATATACATTATTCAACAACAGGAAAATGCCCTACAGACAGGTCCATAGGCCAAGCCAATGGAGGGAGTTCTGCAGTTGAAGCTCTCTCAACTCAGGTATATCAAATTGACACTAAAGCTATCCAGCACAGAGCTCATTGCAAGAGTGTTTGAAGAACAGAACCCATATCAAAAACCTGCTCTAGGAATGTAACTCAGTTGTAGAACATATACTTAGTAAGATCCTGGGTTTGGTCCAGGGCAACACACACACACACACACACACACACACACACGAGGGAGGGAGGGAGGGAGGAGGGAGGGAGGGAGGGAGGGAGGAGGGAGGAATAAAACCTCTTGATTGTAGGTCAGTATTAGAGTATGTAGTAGTCCCAGCACTCAAGAGCTGAGGCAAAGCAGATCTCTGAGATTGAGGCCAACTGGGCTATAGAAAGACCAAAATAACAACGAAACCCCACATTGCCATTCCATAGAAATACTCTTACTTCATCTATGTCTAGATGGAAATCCTGGAGTACCATAGGAAGGTTTCAGCTAAGCAGCCAGATATTGTGTATTAATTATGCACTATGTGCTATGGCAGTTACCTTTTATAAGGATGCAGAAGGCTTACCTTCCTTTTGCCGCCTCTTCTGACTCAAGATGCAGGAGAAGCATTATTGCAGTGCTGCAAATGCAGGTGGTCTTTGCCATCTTATATTGTGAATAAGGGAGGCATAGATAGGAAGAACAATCTAGAGCTTGAGTTAGGTTTAGTGGTCGGGTATGTTGAGGAACCAACAAGTAGAAGTCACCAAGATGCCCTGATTGCCCAAGTAATTGAAGAACTTCCTGATGGGTAGAACTGTCTGGGAGGGAACAAACTCCCCTTACAGCAATGAGATCGCTGTTAACAGAGGTAGTCCAAAAGTGATTGGAAGAGGCTAATCAGAAATGCTATCATTTTACTTTTTAGTCTTCAGAAAGCAGGTGCCTGTATGAAATTGATTCTAACTCACACTCACACATCTCCCCTACACAGAAGCACCCCTGGCTAGATACCAGATATAAATCACTTTTTTTTTTTGTCTTTTCGAGACAGGGTCGCCCTGTAGCCCAGCTGTCCTGGAACTCACTCATGTAGACCAGGCTAGCCTTGAACGCACAAGATCCGCCTGCCTCTGCCTCCCGAGTGCTAGGATTAAAGGCATGCGCCACCACATCCGGCTCCTTCTGTATATACTTTAAACCTCTAGATTACTCATAATAATGCAGGTTCAGTATTAGGTAAGAAGCTTTGGGGCTGGAGAGATGGCTCAGCAGTTAAGAAGCACTGGACTGTTCTTGCAGAGGACCTGGGTTTGATTTCCCAGCACCCACATGCTAAGAACCGTCTTTAACTCCAGTTCCAGGGAAATCCGACGCCCTCTTCTGACCTCTTCCTGCAACACACAGGAGTACACCAGACCAATGCAGACAGCACACTCATACACATAAAAAAAATTAAAAAATTAAAAAAAAAAGCTGTTATATCTAGAGTAAGGGATGTAATTCAGTTATAAAGCACTTTCCCCTGCTGCAGGTTCAGTCCCCAGGACAGCAAAAATAGATATAGATAAACTAAATAAATGAATGTTGTACTTTATTGTTTAGGGGATAATGACAAGGGTAAAAAAATGACTACCGGCCGGGCGTGGTGGCGCACGCCTTTAATCCTAGCACTGGGAGGCAGACGGATCTCTGTGAGTTCAAGGCCAGCCTGGTCTACAGAGCGAGTTTCAGGACAGTGGGGCTACAGGGAAACCTGTCTCGAAAGACGACCAAAGAAAAAAAAAATGACTACCTATTTCCAGTACAGGTAGTTTTTCCCCCAATACCTTCCTTCCCCAGTTTATTGCATCCATGCATGTAGAACTTGTGTTCATTAAAGGGAATTGACACCGTGCATGGTGGTGCATACCTTAAAATTTTTTTTTATTAACTTTATTTATTTCTGTATGTGTATGAATATACTGTCTGCACTCATGTTGTGTGCACGAGAACCTCAGTGCCATGCTTCCTCCAGCAAGGCCATATATTCATGATACTTCCCAAACACTACCACCAACTGACCAAGTGTTCAAATTCTTGAGCCTGTGGGGATCTTCTCATTCAAACCATTATAGATGGTTAGTGACATTGAGCAACTTTTCATATGCTTGTTGGCCATTTTTATGGATACTTAACCTTGACTGCAGTTTGTTTGGATTAAGAAACACTTAGGATAATAGAGAAGCACCTGTCTCTCTCCCTCTCTCTCTCCCTCCCTCCCTCGTGTGTGTGTGTGTGTGTGTGTGTGTGTGTGTTGCCCTGGACCAAACCCAGGATCTTACTAAGTATATGTTCTACAACTGAGTTACATTCCTAGAGCAGGTTTTTGATATGGGTTCTGTTCTTCAAACACTCTTGCAATGAGCTTCTGTGCTGGATAGCTTTAGTGTCAATTTGATATACCTGAGTTGAGAGAGCTTCAACTGCAGAACTCCCTCCATTGGCTTGGCCTATGGACCTGTCTGTAGGGCATTTTCCTGGTTGTTGAATAATGTATATGGGAAGGCCCAGCACATTGCAGGTGGTATCACCCCTGGGCAGGTGGTCCTGTGTTGTATAAGAAAGAAGTTGGGGCTGGGTGTGGTGGCACAGGCCTTTAATCCTAGCACTTGGGAGGCAGAGGCAGGCGGATCTCCATGAGTTCCAGGCCAGCTGAGACTAAAGGGAGACCCTGTCTCAAAAAAGACTCAAAAGCCTGGCGTGAGGACGCACGCCTTTAATCCTAGCACTTGGGAGGCAGAGGCAGGCGGATCTCTGTGAGTTCAAGGCCAGCCTGGTCTACAAAGTGAGTTCTAGGACAGCCAGAGCTACAGCCACTGTCTCAAAAAAAAAAAAAAAAAAAAAAAAAAGGAAGCAGTTGGAACATGGGCCAGGGGAGCAAGCCAGTAAGACCTGCCTCCAGGTTCCTGTCTGGAGTGACATAAGAACTCGCCATGTTGGGCTCCCTCAGTGATGAACTGTGACCCAGGAGATATGAGATGAATAATCCCTTCCCTCCCCAAGCTGGTTTTGTCACAGCAATTGAAAGGAAACTAGAACAGCTTCCTACCTTGACTGGAACCACTGCAGTTTGTACCATGTTCCGGAAGCGACCAACTGAGGGATCCACATCCTCTGCAAAAGGAGATGAGGACAGAGTGAGGTGGGTAGGTTCCCCACTGAGAGACAAGGGTATACAGCTGCACACCAAATAGCTACAACTCGTTCAAATAGAAAAACACAGTTGACAGTAAAAGTGTTATTATGCTAACTCCTCCTATCAAGCCTATGAGATAGATACTACTGCAGTCACATTAAACAGAAGAGTGAAGGCACTAGGTCAGTCCACCTATGGAAGGGGGAGGAGCTAGAAGCAGTCTATACTCTAGATCAGTGATGCACTGCTTTTCCCAAGTTTTCCCTCAAGTATCAATTTCTCTTTTGAGGTCAGAGAAAAAAGAGCAGGTATTATTTTAGTGATTAAACAAAAGGCCATAAACCTAGACACATACTTACACCTTACTATTTATATTCATTTGCAAAGAACATATTTAGGACATGGACCCAGACCTTCAAGCTTACTTTGGCTTTTGACCTAAATAATCTGAACTGCACACAAACAAGACTTTTTGAAGCATCCTGTCCAGGCAGTGTAGCACAATGGCTCCCTTTTCACAGCTTCACACACATCACTGTACTGTACAAAGCTTCTGACTTCATTCTGCAATTCTGCAGGAAAAAAGCATGAAGGCTGGTGAGGCTCACATTTTTCAGTTACTTTTTCAAGCCTTATGTACTAACTGTCAGACATAGAGTTTATCTTGCCTTTACGGAGTTCATCATAACAAGCCAGACAAGCTACAACACACCAGAGATGCTTTAGGAGAAGTGCCGCCAGGCGTGGTGGCGCACACCTTTGATCCTAGCACTTGGGAGGCAGAGGCAGGCAGATCTTTGTGAGTTCAAGGCCAGCCTGGTCTACAGAGCGAGTTCTAGGACAGCTGGGGCTACAGGGAGACCCTGTCTCAAAAAGACCAAAAAAACCAAAGAGAAGTGCCAAGCACTCCCTGAACTGGGCTGCCCCACACGGATAGAGGAGAACCCACCAAAGGCCCAGTGTGTAGAAAGCACTACGGAAAGTTGAAGTAAACATCCTTCAGCTTAAGATTGTAGAAAGGGAATTGCTTCCCTAATTGATATTACTTTACTTTTTTTTTTTTTTTTTGTTTTTTTTGCGACGGTCTCCCTGTAGCCCCAGTCTGTCCTGGAACTCACTCTGTAGACCAGGCTGGCCTTGAACTCACAAAGATCCGCCTGCCTCTGCCTCCCGAGTGCTAGGATTAAAGGCGTGCGCCACCACGCCCGGCTTGCTTTTTTTTTTTTTTTTGAAACAGAGTTTCACTACATAGCAGTGACTAGCCTCTGTCTCTGCATGCTGGTATTCAAGGCCTGTGCCACCATGCCTGGCTTATTTTATTTATGATTGAGACAGGGTCTTGGTATGCAGCTCTTAGTTGGCCTTAAACTCACTATATAGACCAGGCTTTCCTTGAACTCATTCTATAGACCAGGCTGGCCCTGAAATCACAGAGATCCACCTGCCTCTGCCTCCTAAGTGCTAGGATTAAAGGCGTGTGCCACCATACCCAGCCTAAAATTTTATTTATTTTGTATGTGTATGAATGTACTGTCTGCATGTAGGTTTGTGCGTCCATGTTGAGCAATGCTGACGAGGTGAGAAGAGGGCGTTGGATTCCCCTGGAACTTGGGAGTTACAGATGGTTCTCAACAGCCATGTGGGGCTGGGGATCGAACCTGGGTCCTCTGCAAGAGCAGTCAGCGCTCTTAACTGCTACGTCATCTCTCCAGCCCCATCTTTTTTATTATTATTTTTTATGTGTAAGAATGTACTGTCTGCATGTAGGTTTGTGCACCCATGTCATGCAATGATGCCGAGGTCAGAAGAGGGTGTCAGATTCCCCTGGAACTGGAGTTAAAGACGGTTCTTAGCTGCCATGTGGGTGCTGGGAATTGAACCCAGGTCCTCTGCAAGAGCAGCCAGTGCTCTTACCGCTGAGCCATCTCTCTAGCCCCATTCTGTTTTTAATTAATCATTCTTTTTTAATTTTTATTTATTTATTGATGTTTTGTGTATTTCATATATCATTTTTCATTTCTGTTCAGGCATATTCCCCTATCCCTTCCCCCCACCCAAATTAATCATTCTTTTTTTTTGGTCTTTTTGAGACAGGGTCTCCCTGTAGCCCCAGCTGTCCTGGAACTCACTCTGTAGACCAGTCTGGCCTTGAACTCACAAAGATCCACCTGCCTCTGCCTCCCAAGTGCTAGATTAAAGGCGTGCGCCACCACGCCCGGCCAAATTAATCATTCTTAAAAAACAGAAACGGGCTGGAGAGATGGCCTAGAGATTAAGAGCACCGACTGCTCTTGCAGAGGATCCGGGTTCAATCCCCAGCACCCACATGGCTGTTGAGAACCGTCTCTAACTCCAATTCCAGGAGAACTCCAATTCCAGGAGAACTCCAGTTCCAGGGGAATCCGAGACCCTCTTCTGACCTCCACAGCACTGCACGACACAGGTGCACAAACCTACATGTAGACGGTACATTCATACACATAAAAAATAAAAATTAAAAACAAAAACAACAAAAAACCAGAAACACTGGGGGCTGGAGAGATGGCTCGGTGGTCAAGAACCATGTCTGCTGGGGCTCCTTGAGCTTTTGTCCAAGTAGTTGGGAGTGGTGCATATTGGAAAGAACAACAAGAACAAGAACAACAACAACAACAACAACAACAGAAAAGACCGAGTCAAAGAACTGAGTGAAACGGTGAACTTCTGCTCGAAACAGTCAACTTCTATACAGAGAATTTTGAGAAAGACTAAGAAAAAGATGAAAAACATGTTTGGCAGAATGCATGAGCTCTGGTAAGGTAGGGAGGTAGGGAGGGGGACACAGTTCTAGATCTGATTTGTAGCATAATCTTGTACAAAAAAAAAAAAGTGAACAAAAAAACAAAAACCAACCAAACAAAACCCCATGTCTGCTCTTGCAGAGGACCTGGGTTCGATTCCCAGCACCCACATGGTGGCTAACAACCATCTGTAACTCCAGTTTCAGGGGAATCTGAAACCTTCTGCCTCTGAGGGCACTGCATGACACAGGTGCATTACACACATGCAGGCAATATGCTCATATACATTAGAAAACAAACAAAACCAGATACACTGCCGCATGGTGGTGCACGCCTTTAATTCCAGCACTTGGGAGACAGAGGCAGGTGGATCTCTGTGAGTTCAAAGCCAGCCTGGTCTACATAGCGAGTTCTAGGCCAGATGGGGCTATAGGGAGACCTTGTCTCAAAAGACCAAAAAACCCCAAAACAACAAAAAAAAACCCAAACTACTGTTGCTTCAAATTCTCAGTGCTGAGATTACAGGAATGCACTTTAAGGCCCAGCAAGAGCCCCTGCTCTTAAGCACTACACTATCCTGCCTAAACATATTGCCCAATAAAAGCCTCACCCTCCCAAGTGTTGAGATTACAGGCCCTGGTAGGGGCACCAATTTTCAAGAAGAAAAATAAAGGAAATCTAACCCTTATTCCTGAAAGAGAGTTTTCAGAATAGCCAGTCCAGCAGGTTCCAAATTCTTGGCTATTTATTACCTTGTACAAATAGGGACATTAAAAACAAAAATACAACAATTTGTGGAGCAAGGTGACACACACCTTTATTTTTTTATTTTATTTATTTATTTGTTTGGCACACACCTTTAATCGCAGCATTCAGAAGGCAGAGCCAGATGGATCTCTGAAGCCAGCCTGGTCTACACAGGGAGTTCAGGCAATTAGGGCTACATATGAGATACTGTCTTCAAAAGAACAACAAAAAAAAGGTATCTGTATACAAATACGCACATATAATTCTGGGCTGGGGACGTGGCTCAATAGTAGAATGTTTGCCTAGTATCTGTGAGGACTTGGATTCAATCCCTGGTACCACACACACACACAAAAGAATGAAGGGAGGGAGGGAAGGAGGGAGATTATTCTAAGGGGCTGGGCCTCAGGGATAGTGTGCTTGCCTAGCATATGTAATACTTTAGGTCCAATCCCTACTACAGCAAAGAACAAAAAATTCAAGGTGACATGCAGAAATGTTTACTTAACAGGTCATGGGGTTCAGGAATAAGGCTTCTCAGATAAGTCATCCAGCCTCTATCTAAACATTCCCCTTAGTACCCACTACTCTGAGAAGAAATCTAATCCATTTCACAGGCCATCACAAAGTAAACTTATACTGACTAGAACAAATGCCTTAATATCTATCACAGGAATCTCTTTTCCTGAAGGTTTTTAGGTGTATGTATGTATGTACTGGTGTGTGGATGTTTACACATGTGTCATGGTGTGCCCTTGAAGACTGGATCTCTCCTTCCACCATGTGGATTCTGGGGAAAGGACTCGGTCATCATTTCACTGGCCCAGGAATCCTTTTAATTGTTGTGTAGTTATTTCTTCCAAGATGAAGCCTTCCATCTTGGAAGGAACCTGAGTAAATCTCTTAAGGGAAGTAACAGACCCTGAAGTAGGTAAACAACAGGTTTTGCTAAATTTAGGTTAAACATCAGGATGTGATAAAGAAAGGTAAACAGAATTATTCTGATAAACAGTCCATCCTGCAAGGCAGTTCCTAAATTCAAGTACCAGCTACCTCTAGGAAGTCCCTGAAACTGACCAGGTTCACTAGTTCCCTCCCTCCCTAATCATTTATAAAAAACCCTAAGAACCTCTAAAAGACATCTCAGACCAGCCAAGACTAGGCCAGTTACTCGGAAGAAACCGAAAGCATGCTGAGTGGTCAAGCTCAGACTTAGCCACCCAAAAAGGACACACTCCAACCTGTTGACCTGCCTGCAGGTAACCCCAGTGAAACTCACTGGTTCAACAAGTTGGACTTTGGTGGTCTCCTTACTTTGGTTTGTTGTTGGCTCCCTATTTGGGGTGAGTAGACGGCTGTTCAGGTCTCCCTAGGAACTCTGTCACACAATAATGCCCTTCTAAATATATACCTTGGTTTCTTCTTTTCTTTTCCCCTCCCTCCGTTCCTCCCTTCCTTTCTCTTTTTCTCCCCCAGCCCCTGCTGGCTCTGGCTTACAGAGGAGGTGCTTCCTCCTATCCCCATACACATGGTTTCCTTATATCGAGGGAATTCTTTAGCATGGCTATTAGCTGTCTTCTCCCCTTAAGACTACACAACTAGGGCCCCCAGTGTGGTGGCGCACGCCTTTAATCCCAGCACTTAGGAGGCAGAGGCAGGCGGATCTCTGTGAGTTCAAGGCCAGCCTGGTCTACATAGAGTGTTCCAGGACACCTGGGCTGCAGGGAGACCCTGTCTCGAAAAGACCCAAAAAAATGGGGTTGGAGAGATGGCCTAGCGGTTGAGAGCACCGACTGCTCTTGCAGAGGACCCAGGTTCAATCCCCAGCACCCACATGGCGGCTGAGAACCGTCTATAACTCCAATTCCAGGAGAACTCCAGTTCCAGGGGAATCTGACACCCTCTTCTGACCTCCACGGGATTGTACGACACGGGTGCACAGACCTGCATGCATACAGTACATTCACATACATAGAGAAAAATAAATAGAAAAGACCCCCCCCCAAAAAAGAATAAATAATTTTTTATTTTTATTTTTATTTATTTATTTTTTTTTGGTCTTTTTGAGACAGGGTCTCCCTCTAGCCCCAGCTGTCCTGGAACTCACTCTGTAGACCAGGCTGGCCTTGAACTCACAAAGATCCGCCTGCCTCTGCCTCCCGAGTGCTAGGATTAAAGGCGTGCGCCACCACGCCCGGCTTAAATAAATAATTTTTTAAAAAAAATTAAAAAAAAAAATATCCCTGTAGCCCCAGCTCTCCTAGAACTCGATCTGTAGACCAGGCTGGCCTTGAACTCACAAAGGTCCGCCTGCCTCTGCTTCCCAAGTGCTAGGATTAAAGGCGTGCGCCACCAAGCCTGGCTCTATTTATTCTTTATGTGTATGAATGTACTGTCTGCATGCAGGTATGTGCACCTGTGTCGTGCAATTCCTTGGAGGTCAGAAGAGGGTGTCAGATTTCCCTGGAACTGGAGTTAAAGATGGCTCTCAGCCACCATGTGGGTGCTGGGGATCAAACCGGGTCTTTTGCAAGAGCAGTTGGCACTCTTAATCGCTAGGCCATCTCTCCAGCCCCACCAGCCTTCTCTTAATGTAATCTTGAATTGCCCATGATTAGTTTCTCCATCACTGAGGACCCAGACTATTTTACATTAACTAAAATCCGTAGGTCTTTACTCCATTTGCCCCAAAGGCTACATTCCTCATTTCCAACCACTGAAATTGACTGAAATTATATGGATGTACATGTGCCACAGCATTATGTATGGAGGTCAGAGGACAACTCCAAGGAGTTTATTTTCTCCTTCCACTACGTGGTTCCTGGGAATCAAACTCATACTATCAGGCTTGAAAGGCAAGCACCTTTATCTGCTAAAGTATCTTGGTGGCTTGAAATTTATTTTCAAACAAGGGTTTTTCATCCCAATTTTATCATCATTGTGTATACTATACATAAGTTGCTACTCTATCATCCATCTGTGAGCGCACTTAAAATGACAAATAAGCTCAATAAGGAATACAGTGGCACACTTAAGTTCTCTTCCTTTATAAGTGAGTGCTCTCACTTTGCAGACATTTCCATAGGAATTATCTGTAAGTGACTTCCTTACTGACAAGTTTTCAATGTATGATGGTTGCAGCAAATAGGGCTGGAGCTATGGAACCCACCCAAAGCCACAAAGAGAATAGTGCTGCTTTGAGGTGAAAGCAACAAAGACCTACACCTCACTTAAACTTCTACAACTACACAGTCTTGCTGGGCCAGCAGAGTGCTTTGCTCTACATACTGTACTACCCAGGGCCTATCTTTTTTAGCCTTTTCTTTCAACAGTAACCAGATAATGCTTGAGTGTTCAGAGTACTTTTGCATCATATAGTGCCCTTTATCCTAACCTTTGACAAGGAATATCCCAAATGGCCAACTTGTATATGGTACTTTTTCACTGAAAGAAACTAGGAACAGATCTCACCTGGGTTGATGATCTCATCATCCTCACTGAAAGTCACCCGTGAATTCTTCCTCTTCCTCTTTGGTCTCTGAATATCCAGATTTCCTTCCTCAATAGTGAGGGTTGAAATCCGCTTGTTGTGGGCAGTGTTGAACTCTGTCAGGTTCTAGGCCAAGGTTCACATAGGAATGAAAGGAGTGAGTACACAGGAAATTCCATGAAGAAAATATTAAAATAAAGGGCAAGAAGCTGTTTGGGGCTTAGTCTGACTGCCCAAGGCAGACAAGACTCCTTTTTACATCTAGAGAGGACTCATGCTATCCTAAGATTGCTAACAGAACAGGGAACAGCCCCATTGACTAGAGGGAAAGGAGCTGACAGGCTCTGAGTGAGAACAGGTCACCCTTGAGATGAGGGTATGGACAAACTATCATGTCTTGCACAAATTAAAGAGAATGTAATTGGAAGGAATACCAAGATTTGTTAAACTAACAAAACAGATGAAAACCACAAGACTACTTTCTTAGTAACTCTCCTTTACAATTTGTGTGTGTGTGTGTGTGTGTGTGTGTGTGTGTGTGTGATCTACATAACCTAGGCTGGTCAAACTTATGACAATCCCTGTGCCTCAACCTCCCAGTGCTGGGATTACAGGTATAAGACATCACACCTGGCTTTCTCCTTTAAAACTCTTCAGGACACTGCAAATATACTTAATATTTGGCATTACTATTTTGTTACTCTCCTAGGATATTTCAAAAAACCCAGAGAGGGCTGGGCATGGTGGTGCATGGCCTTAATCCCAGCACTTGGGAGGCAGAGGCAGGTGGATCTCTGTGAGTTCAAGGTCAGCTTGGTCTGTATTAGTGAGTTCCAGGAGAGCTGAAGCTACAGGGAGACCCTGTCTCAAAAATACCAAAAAAACACAAAACAAAACAAACCCCAGAGAGGACCTAACATACTAAACTGAAAGTCAGGGAAGGATAAAGTAGCGGGGGACAGGGGGAGCCAAGAATGACTGCCAGCAAGGCCCCCAGACATGAAGCTACTTCAGAACAAAGAGCTTCCACACTGTACTTTTCTGCCTAAAGCTTGGGAAACTGCCTTAGTGTATAGCATAGTAAATGCATGTGGGTAGTTAGGGACATGCTTGCACTTGGTCTACACAGAGATAAGCCACATTAGTGGAGTGATAGATAGACCTGTGAAGAACAGCCATTTCAGAGCACTGAGGTTATTCTCTAGAAAACAGGCTCAGGGTCAAAGTCATTGCTGAGTGCTTAGGACACATAGGGGCCCTGGGTTCAGACCCAATACCAAAATAAAGATTAAAAAAACAAAACTTTTTTTTTTTTTTTGGTCTTTTTGAGACAGGGTCTCCCTGTAGTTCCAGCTGTCCTGGAACTCACTCTGTAGACCAGGCTGGCCTTGAACTCACAAAGATCCACCTGCCTCTGCCTCTCAAGTGCTAGGATTAAAGGCAAGCGCCACCACGCCCGGCTAAAAAAAAACAAAACTTTTAACACCTGAAATTTTGTAACTTACGGACTTACAAGTATCCACCCTTGTAAGAACAAAAACAGCCTAGCTGTATTTATTAGTTTACTAGGCCTTATAGATAGGCACAAAAAAGCAACATAAATAAATGAAAACGTCAGCTTGGTTTTTATCTGGGGGGGGGGGTGGTCCATTTTTTTTTTTTTTTGTTTGAGACAGGGTCTCCCTTTAGTCCCAGCTGGCCTGGAGCTTGCTATGTAGACCAGGCTGCTTGAATTCACAGAGATCTGCCTGCCTCTGCCTCCTGAATGCTGGGATTAAAGGTATGAGGCATCATGTCCAGCTAAAATATCAGCTTTTTAAGTATTGTTCAACTGAATTTTCTGTGGTGATGGAAATTTTAGTCTCCATGGGTATTCAAGCTGGTGAAGGGAACTGGTTCAAGGACTTCCTATGGATACCAAAATATACAAATGCTCAAGTTCCATATTTTTTTTTTTTTGGTCTTTTTCCAGACAGGGTCTCCCTGTAGCACCCAGCTGTCTGTGGAACTCACTCTGTAGACCAGGCGTGGCCTTGAACTCACAAAGATCCCCTGCCCTGCCTCTGCCTCCAAGTGCTAGGATTAAAGGGAGTGCGTCACCACGCCGGCAAGTTGCCATATATTTTACATTTCTATAGATTACTAATACCTAATGAAAATTACAATACTGTATAAAGTTGTTATACTACATTGTTTACAGAGTAATGAAAGAAATGAAGGCTCTCCTAATACAGAGAGTTGACTGGATTCTCAACATGTGAAAACTGAATACATGAAATGTGGTCAGTATCATAGTATCATTGGACAATGTAGGTCTAAGCAGTCGCAAAAACAGAAAATTATAATTCTTGGTTTTGGCCTCCAATATCTAGCAAAGATGCACACAGATCTTAGGAGGATCTAGTGGCAGGAAGATCTAGGCACAGCTGGCCATACCGTCATAGGCTCCTTACTAGGCTCAGAAGAACTTCTTACTGCTAAGTAAGAAGTGCATTTCAAAGTATAATGCACATCTACACACTAAAAGCCAGGGTCTCAAAAAATAAGAAAAAGAAAAAAGACAGACATGTAATTACATCAAGCTCAGTCTCCTCCTCTGGAAGTCCCAATAAACCCTTGAGTTCATCATCTTCTCCACCCATCTTCTCATCTCCTTTCACAGCCGATGGCAATGTCTGAGGCTTCTCACGCAGAGTATATGCCCTTGTAGATGCACCAAATGAGACCGTGGAATCGATGGGAATTTGCTGAGGCTTGTGAGGTTCCAACCGAATGTGACCCAAGAAAGTGCCATGTGCTGGGAAAAACCAAATCAGAAATTTAAGGGGAGAAATAGAAAACAACCTGCATTCTGCATTTTCAGAAGGGAGAACATCGTTGACAACTCTTACGTGAGCTTCTCCCAGCAAATCAGTTTTGCTTCCTGGTAGGGCTTTTTTTTTTTTTTTTTTTTTTTTTTTTTTGGACAAAGGGTCCCTCTTTAGTCCTAGCTGGCTTAGAGCTGGCTATGTAGACCAGGGTGGCCTTGAACTCAGAGAGATCCACCTGACTCTGCCTCCAGAGTGCTGGGATTATAGGCGTGCGCCACCATGCCCGGCAGTAGTCGGTTTTTAATAACAAATGTCATACTCAGATTATGTTTAGAAAAGCAATGCCTCCCCTTCCCTCAGTGCTAGAGCCCAAACTGAGTGCCCTGGCCATGCTAGTCAAGCAAGTCACAAAACCTCTGAAGCTATTATAACCTCAGCCCTTGGGCTTTTTTTTTTTTTTTTTTTTGTCTTTTTGGGATGAGGTCTCCCTGTAGCCCCAGCTGGTCTGGAACTCACTATAGACCAGACTAGCCTTGAACTCAGAGATCCACCTGCTTCCTGAGTGCTGGGATTAAGGCATGCACCACCAGGCCTGGCTTCAGTCCTTGGTTGAGACAAGGTCTTACTATGTAGCTATTTAGCCCAGCCTGGCTTTGAACTCATAACTCTCCTGCCTCAGCCTCCTGAGCACTGGGATACAGGCATGTGATACCCTGTATGTATGGCAGAAAACGAGCTTTTATTTAAATCTCTCTCCAGCCCCAGAAAACAAGCTTTTCAAGGTGAAATGCCACTGGGCCCCTTCATCCTTTCAGGTTTTACAGCAAGAAGGAAAACTCCATTGTTGAGCCTTGAATTTTAGTGGATCTCTTCTACATCTTTAGAACTGCTGCTTCTCCACATAAGTAACACCACTTCCTGCTCTCTGCTGTTAGAGAAGTGTGGCTCCACTCTGGGTCCAGCAGGAAATGGAAATGGCTCCAACCTGGCAGAAGTCTGCTCAGAAGGCATGAGACAAGCACAACTGTGGTCTACCCTCTCTTGCTCCAAGTTTAAGGAACAGGAAAATTGATGGTTGGTGGTAATTATCCCTTAGGTTTCGTAACATTCATAGATGCAATGTTAATACCAAAGCAAGGTGAACCAAGATCTTACTACAGACTGAATATTTTTCCATGTCATCATTCTGTACATCAAGAAACAGAAAAAAAAAAAAAAGATAAGTACCTGTAAGACAAGGCCCATAGAGACCCTTATGTAAGCAGAATGGGGAGGTGTGTGACTGTGTTCAGGTGAGAGGGTCAAACATGATGAGCCCAAAGTAGGATTTAGTACATTTTACTTGGTATTTATCACGGCAGATGAATAAACTTTAGGGGCCCACACATTCCAGCTTCAACTGCCTTTCTGTAGGCTATAGTTGTAATGTACTCATGAAATTAAAATTGTTATAATTCACAGTTAAAGCAAAGTGCAGCTGGAATAAATAACCTACTATAAATAATAACTTTTGGGGAGCTGGAGAGATGGCTCAGTGGTTATGAGTACTGGCTACTCTTGCAGAGAACCACGTTCGATTCCCAGCACCCACATGGCAGCTAACAACTGTCTGTAACACCAGTTCCAGGGGATCAATGCTCTCTTCTGACCTCCTTGGGCATTGTACAACATGGGTGCACCAGGAATATATTCATACCATAAAATGAAAACAAATAAAGCTGGTTGCGGTAGCGCACACCTTTAATCCTAGCTCTTGGGAGGCAGAGGCAGGCAAGTTCAAGGCCAGCCTGGTCTATAGAGCGAGTTCCAGGACAGCTGGGGCTATAGGGAGACCCTTTCTTGAAAAGACAAAATAAACAAACAAACAACAAACAAGCAAGCCAGGCATTGTGGTACACCCCTTTAATACCAGCACTTGGGAGGCAGAGGCAGGTGGGTTTCTGGGAATTCTAGACCAGCTGAGACTACAGGGAGACTATGTCAAGAAAAAAATAATAAAATATATATTTTTTAATTTCACTCAAAACAAGTATTTTTAAAGTATATTTTTTAATTTTATTATTTTTTTTATGTGTATGAATGTACTGTCTGAATGTAGGTTTGTGCACCCGTGTGGTGCAATGCCGCAGAGGTCAGAAGAGGGTGTCCGATTCCCCTGGATCTGGAGTTCTCCTGCAATTGGAGTTGCAGACAGTTCTCAGTCGCCGTGTGGGTGCTGGGGACCGAACCTGGGTCCTCTGTCGGCGCTCTTAACCGCTAGGCCATCTCTCCAGCCCCTAAAATACCTTATATTGATGTTCTTCTATAGTAATGGAAGTAATCATAATTTCTACTTAATTGTATTGCAATTTATCATGGTCTGTGAAGCACTCAAATACCACTATTCTGTAGTTACTAGGAGCCACTTAAAAATAATATTTTTATAAGCCTGGCAAGGTGGTGCACGCCTTTAATCCCAGCTCTTTGCTGGCAGAGGCAGGTGAATCTCTGTGAGTTCAAAGCCAGCCTGGTCTACAAAGTGAGTTCCAGGTCAGCTGGGGCTATAGAGAAACCCTGTCTCAAAAAGACTGAAAAAAAAATTTATTTTATATGTATGAGTATATATTGCTTGCAGGTATGTATGTGCACTTGTTTCTTGTGCAATACCTGCAGAGGTCAGAATAAAGTGTTAAATCCCCTGGAACTGGAGTTAGGGATAGTTGTTAGCTACCATATAGGTGCTGGAAATTGAACCTGATTCCTCTGTAAGAGCAGCCAGTACTCTAACCGCTAAGATATCTCTCTCTCCAGCCCCCAGGGGTAATTTTTATTCTCTCCCTCACCTCCCCTACCAGACAGGGCAGGGTCTCAGTGTGTAGCCCTGGCTGTGCCGGAACTTACAAAGATCTACCTTGCCACTGCTGTCCTGGAACTCACTCTGCAGACCAGGCTGGCCTTGAACTCACAAAGATCCGCCTGCCTCTGCCTCCCGAGTGCTAGGATTAAAGGCGTGTGCCACCATGCCCGGCTATTTTTATTCTTTATATATAAATACTCCCTAGGATAGTGTTCCCCAGTCTATCTTTGCTCTACAGTCAGTCATCAGTTACTTCAGGAATATAAAGAAAATCACAGAAATAGAGAAGGGCTGATAAAAATAAACAAACAAAACCTACAAATAAAGCAGATTTTCCAAACTAAAACCCAAATAGCATATTATTAAAAATTGTTTTTATTTTGTGAGTGTTTTCCTTACATGTATGTAAGTGCACCCATTCATGCAATGCCTCCAGAGCCCAGAAGAAAGTGTTGGATCCGCCGGGCGTGGTGGCGCACGCCTTTAATCCTAGCACTTGGGAGGCAGAGACAGGCGGATCTTTGTGAGTTCAAGGCCAGCCTGGTCTACAGAGTGAGTTCCAGGACAGCTGGGACTGCAGGGAGACCCTGTCTCGAAAAGATTAAAAAAAAAAAAAAAAAAAAATCCATGAGAGTCTCGGATCCCTGGAACTGGAGTTAAGGATGGTTGTTAGCCACCATGTAGGTGCTGGGAATTGAACCCAGGTTCTCTGAAAGAGCAGCCAGTGCTCTTAATCACTCGAACCAGCTCTCCAGCCCCACAAATACCATTTTCACATCACTTCCAGGGAACACGTGAAATGGGAGGGAGGTACTTACTGCTGTTGAGATCTATCAGGAAAACTCTCTTCAGATGCTTGTGGTAAACCAATGCAGCATGGACTCGAGAGCAAGACTGGTGGTCAATGGTAAAGTCACACAAATCAGGGTTTCTCCCAAATAAGTAATACTTCTTCTCATCAATAATCAGTTTCTAAATAAACATAAAATTAAGTATTACTTAAATTTTACTGTAATAAAGTTTAGCAAAACTCCCAATCATATAAGTAGAGGATCCTTTTTGTTTTTTCTTTTTTTCCCCTCTAAATCAATCAATGAGGACACTTTTGCTGAAGGAACCCATGCACAACACCACAGAACATGGAGTGCACTGACAGGGACCAAAAGCAGGATGTGACCTTTCAGACTTGTCATCGTATCATCACCGAAGGAGGATCTTGAGTAGATAAAATTTCTTGGAAGGAAGGAAAAAACTTTCCCACTGTATTCTTTATGGGCCTTTTCCTCAGTGAATGCCTGTCTTTCCCATGTATGCTCCTATGCACTCCTTGAAACTCTGATTGATCACATAAGACACAAACAGGAACCATCTCTCGAATTTGATGCATAACATCCCCTAAATGATCAATATTTATATTTTTCACTTCTGGGCGTGGCAACACATGCCTTTAATCCTAGTACTGCAGAGGCAGAGGCAGGTGAATCTGTGTGAGTTCAAGGCCAGTCTATTCTACATAATAAGTTCCAGGCCAGCTGAGGCTATAGGCAGACTGTCTCAAACAAAACAAAACAAAACAAAACAAAACAAAACAAAACAAAACAAAAAACAAAGAATGGAGGCCAGGCATGGTAGTTCACGAATTTAATCCCAGTACTCGGGAGGCAGAGGCAGGCAGATCTCTGTGAGTTCAAGGCCAAAACAACAACAAGAACAATAAAAAAGAGTGGAAACAAAGCATAGGTTTGCTTCAGAAAATAAGCATTCAAATTCAAATGAATATCATCACTTGGTTGAGAAAGGAGTAATGCATAAACATATATCTATTTAGACACAACAAGTTATTTAAGGAACTCTCTTTAGGACACCACTGATGATACAATCTCATTGTCTCATTTCACCTTGCCCACACAAAAATGTATTATTTAGAATTAAACGAATGAGTATTTACTATGTCCAAATATGGAATTGCCTTATGTGGCAAAGACTTTCCGGTTTGAAGGAAGGGGTGTAAGGATTAACATTTACTGAAAGTTTTTTTTTTTTGTCTTTTCGAGACAGGGTCTCCCTGTAGCCCCAGCTAGCCTGGAACTCGCTCTGTAGACCAGGCTGGCCTTGAACTCACAAAGATCTGCCTGCCTCTGCCTCCCACGTGCTAGGATTAAAGGCATGCGCCACCAAGCTGGCTACTGAAAGTATTTTTAAAAAACATTATATTTAATTCTAAAAGCAATTCTGTAAAACAAGTGCCATTTTTATCATTAAAGATAAAAGGAGGGGCTGGAGAGATAGCCTAGCGGTTAAGAGCACCGACGCTCTTGCAGAGGACCCGGGTTCGATCCCCAGCACCCACATGGCGGCTAAGAACCGTCTGTAACTCCAATTCCAGGAGAACTCCAGTTCCAGGGGAATCTGAGACCCTCTTCTGACCTCCGTGGCATTGCACGACACGGGTGCACAGACCTGCATGCAAACAATACATTCATACACATACAAAAATAAATAATAAAAAAAAAAATAAAAAAAAAAAAAAAAAAGATAAAAGGAAAGGTGCCAGAGAGAGGGCTCTGTCAATAAAGGCACCACTGTCAAGCCTGACAACTGAGTTCAATACCCGAAACCCATGTAATGGAAGGAGAAAATTGATTCCTGAAAGTTATCCTCAAATCTCCACTGCACACACATGTACATACCCACACAAACAAATACATAAAAATGCAATTAAGAAAAGAACAGTTAAAAGCAGAGCATGGTGGCACATTCCTGGAATCCCCAAACTTGGGAGACAGAGGTCTGAAAATCTCCATGAGACTAAGTCCAGCCCAAATCTCCATAGCAAGTTCCAGGTCAGCTGTGGCTAAAGGGAGACCCTGTCTCAAAAAAACAAAAATAATTCAGATTTATAACACAATATATCATGAATTGAAAATTGAAAAAAAAATTTTTTTTTTGAGACAGCGTCTTCCTATAGCCCCAGCTGGCCTAGAACTCACTCTGTAGACCAGGCTGGCCTTGAATTCACAGAGATCCGCCTGCCTCTGCCTCCCAAGTGCTAGGATTAAAGGTGTGCACAACCACGCCTGGCTTAAAGACCTTCTTAGTCTGCATGTGGGTGCTGGGAATCAAACCCAAGTCCTCTGTAAGAGTAGTCAGTGGTCTTAACTGCTGAGCCATCTCTCTAGCCCCCAAAATTGAATTTTAAGAGAAGAGCTCCACAAAGTTTTCATCTGCTGCTATATCAGAAAGGAAAACAGAAGCAAAAACAAAATGTCAGCCAAGTATGTAACACTGTATAACAGAAAAGATTATTTCAGCACACTATTATTAAAAATAGGTGGGATGTTACTTAGTGGTAGGGTATTTTACCTACCAGGGCAGGAAGGTTCATCTCCAGCAGTAATAATTATTATTCACAGTATTATTGAGAGGAGAAAAGAGGCTGACGCAGGAGCATTAACTTTTTTTTTGGTGACTATTTAAAATTTTATTTATTTTTGTATGTGTATGAATGTACTGTCTGCATGTAGGTTTGTGCACCCGTGTCGTGCAATGCTGAGGTCAGAAGAGGGTCTCGGATTCCCCTGGAACTGGAGTCAAGACGGTTCTCAGCCGCCGTGTGGGTGCTGGGGATCGAACCCAGGTCCTCTGTAAGAGCAGTCGGTGCTCTTAACTGCGAGGCCATCTCTCTAGCCCCCAGGAGCATTACTTTTTTCTTTGGTCAAGTAAGAACCTTTTCCAATAGTGATGTTGGGGGTTCTCTATGCCAACTAGGTGAACATTCTCCCTTTGAGCTATATACCTTTGTAACCAGGATATTTAAAAGCATTATTAGCCGGGCGTGGTGGCTCATGCCTTTAATCCCAGCACTAGGGAGGCAGAGGCAGGTGGATCTCTCTGAGTTCAAGGCCAGCCTGGTCTAAATATCGAGCTCCAGGTCAGTTGGGATTAAAGGGAGACCCTGTCTCAAAAAGACCAAAGAATAAGCCAGGCATGGTGGCGCACACCTTTAATCCTAGCACTTGGGAGGCAGAGGCAGGCGGATCTTTGTGAGTTCAAGGCCAGTCTGGTCTACAAAGCCAGTTCCAGGACAGCTGGGGCTACAGGGAGACCCTGTCTCAAAAAGACATAAATAAATAAATAAATAAATAAATAAATAAATAAATAAATAAACCAACAAATAAAATCTATAAAAAATAAAAATTAAAAATATTGTGGGGGTGGTACACATTTGCACCACATTCATGTGGAGGTCAGAGAACAATTTTATTATTTTTAATTTACGTGTGTCTGGGCTCACATGGAAGAGTAGCAGCCCAATGTGGGTTTAAGGGCTTCGCCAGGAATGAATCTTTTTAATTCCTACCTAGCCTGATACTAATTTCACTATACATCTGAACTTCGTGCTAGCTGTTACGCCTGAATGTCATAAAGTGCACCTGTCATGAGGAGTGTTGGGTTCCCTGGATCTCGAGTGTGTGAGATGCCCAACATGAGTGGGAACAGAACCCCGGTCCTCTGGAAGAGGAGGAAGAGCTTTTTTTTTAAATTAATTTATTTATTATTTTTTATGTGTATGAATGTACTGTCTGCATGTAGGTTTGTGCACCTGTGTCATGCAACGCTGCGGAGGTCAGAAGAGGGCGTCAGATTCCCCTGGAACTGGAATTAAAGACAGTTCTCAGCTGCCATGTGGGTGCTGGGGATGGAACCCGGGTCCTCTGCAAGAGCGGTCGGTGCTCTTAACCCCTGAGCTAGTTCCCCAGCCCCAAGTTTGGGCATTTTAACCACTGCATCGTATACTTTCCTTATTCTACTGGGACCGAAAGGTGAGCTACGCGGCAAAGAAGACCTTAAGGAGTCACATTCTTGATTTCCTTAACCACTTTCTCAGTTTCTGTCAAGTTTTATTTGACAGTTCAATCAATTCAAGCTAGCTTAGATATGTGGTCACTTCTGGGAGATCCCGTCTAATAGTGTCCATCTGCTGCTAAGAACTCATTTCAAGGCCACCAATTTAAGTGACCTAACAGTTCAATCAATTACCTCAATTTTAAGTTGTTTTTTTTTTGTTGTTGTTTGGTTTTTTTTTGGGTCTTTTTGAGAGTCTCCCTGTAGTCCCAGCTGTCCGGGAACTCACTGTGTAGACCAGGCTGGTCTTAAACTCACAGAGACCCACCTGCCCCTGCCTCTGCCTCTGCCTCTGCCTCCTGAGTGCTAGGATTAAAGGTATGTGCTACCGTGCTCAGCCTTTTTAAAACAAAGTTCTAGGACAGCCTGGCCTACAAAAGTGAGTTCCAGACCAGTCAAGGCTAGATACTGAGACTGTCTCAACTAAACAAAAGACAACAGCAAAACAGAGTGCAGTTAATAAAATGAAGACACTACAAACCAGGTGAGGTGGTTCACACCTGAAATTCCAGCATCTGGAAGGCTGAGGTAGGAAGGAGGCTCACTGTGAGCTACACAGTGGGTTCCAGTAGAGCCTGACTCTGTTTTTGTTTGGTCTTTTTGAGACAGGGGCTCCCTTTTTTTAGTCCCAGCTGACCTGGAGCTCACTCTGTAGACCAGGCTGGCCTTGAACTCACAGAGATCCGCCTGCCTCTGCCTCCCAAGTGCTAGGATTAAAGATGTGCGCCACCACGCCTGGCTAACTGTTTTTTTTTGTTTTTTTTTTTTTGGGGGGGGGTAGGAGAGGGAAAGAGGGCAGACATGATAGAACACATTCAACCCCATCACACCAGAAGCAAAAGCAGGCAGATATCTGTGAGTATGAGGCCAGCATGGTCTACAAAGTGAGCTCTGATCCAGCAGGGGACATACAGTGAGACCTTATCCCTTGCTTAAAACAAAACAAAACAAAGAGGGAGGAAGGGAAGAAATTTCAAGCTAAGCATGTTGGGGTACACCTGTAATCTTAGTACTTGAGAGGCTATGGAAAAGTCACACACTGGAGGCCAATCTGGGTTATACAGCAAGATTTTGTCTCAAAAAAATGCAGTAATAATAATAATAATAATAATAATAACACATCACTTTACAGTAAATGAAAGCTCTGCAATTTCAACATCTTGTTCTAAGGTAACATTTCCTCAGGTTAAATCTCACTGTGTTTCCCATTCATAGTTTTTATTTTATTTTTTATGTGTATGAGTGTACTATCTGTATGTAGGTCTGTGCATCTATGTCGTTGCACCTGTGTCGTGCATGCCGAGGTCAGAAGAGGGAGTCAGATTCCCCTGGAACTGGAGTTAAAGACCGTTCTTAGCCGCCATGTAGCCGCCATGTGGGTACTGGGAATCAAACCCGGGTCCTCTGCAAGAGCAGTCAGTGCTCTTAACCGCTGAGCCATCTCTCCAGCCTCCTCATAGTTATATGTATAAAGATTAAATTCTCGTAAACTAAATGTGCTAACAACTACAGTGCTCATAGTGGGTCATAAACAATATATAAAACCACTATCTGTCAGGTTCTAATATAATGATCAAATTTCTGATTCTAGGTTGCAAAAGACATTATCAGAGATTGAGGGATTTAAGAGTTGAAAAAGCAAGAAAAAAGACCATCAGGCTAAAGGGACACATTCACTATTAAAGACATCCCAATCACAGGAATGTTAAAAATGGAATTTTAATGGAAAATAGTATCTCTTAGAATTACAGAAAGGTGAATCATGCACTGTTCTTTCTGGACACGGAAGCCATATTTTCTAACTACCTACGGCTGATCACTATTCAGTTGTGCCTCTGAGTTATAACTCAGAATGTGCCTTTACAAACTGGGCTTAAAAGACTCATGGCTTTTGTTTTAATATTGCACTTCTTCAACCCAGCTATCACAACATATCACAAGCCTCTGACACAAGACTAGGATATAGATAGCTCGGTTAGTATCAAGTGCTGATCAAGTCTAAGTCCTTAAAAATAAATACATCTGGCCGGGCGTGGTGGCGCGTGCCTTTAATCCTAGCACTTGGGAGGCAGAGGCAGGTGGATCTTTGTGAGTTCAAGGCCAGCCTGGTCTACAGAGCCAGTTCCAGGCCAGCTGGGGCTACAGGGAGACCCTGTCTCGAAAACTCGAAAAGACAAAAAAAAAAAAAAAATGAATACATCTGGGCTGGGGGTGCAACTAGGTAGACATTTCCCTAATATGCACAAGACCCTCGTTTAATCCCTAGCAGGGCAAAATAAATATACGAGATGCATCTTGGGTCTACTCCTGTCAACAGCAATACAGTGCTATCTAACCATGCACCAACTCAGCCAACATAGGGGTGCTGAAAGACACAGAAAGATAGCAGCAAATGGAAACCAGTAATCAGGAGTGTTGAGTAGGTAGTGGTACTTTGAAAATATAAATTAAGTATAAATTATTCCACAAAGGAATGTGATATTATCACTGTATCCTTGCCTGTTTCCTTTTGTTACAAACTAAAGATTTACTAAATTGTAGTAACAAAATAGACTTAATTTTTTTTTCCTGTGTGTGTATTGGGGGGTGCTTGTGGCCATCAGAAGACAATTGTCTGAAATCAGTTCTCTCCCTCCATATTTACACTGAGTTCTGGGTGTGTGTGTGTCAAAGTTTACACTGAGTTCTGGAAGGGTCAAACTCAAGTCATCAATCCTGTGTAGCAACTGCTTTTACATGTAGGCTTTTTTTTTCTTTTTGAGACAGGGTCTCCCTGTAGTCCCAGCTGTCCTGGAACTCACTCTGTAGACCAGGCTGGCCTTGAACTCACAAAGATCTACCTGCCTCTGCTTCCCAAGTGCTAGGATTAAAGGCATGGGCCACCACGCCCAGCTTACATGTAGGCTTTTATATGCCCCAAAATAGATTTTTATAAAGTTTTATGCCAGGCCTGATGACCTACATGGAGGAAGGAGAGCCAACTCCCACAAACTGTCCTTTGACCACCACCCCCAAATACCATGACATATGTTGACATGTGCGCGCGCGCACACACACACACACACACACACACACACACACACACACACACAATTAAAAAAAAAAACCCTTGAACCTAATGGCTTATTCTTTGTTTCTTGGTAATAACTATAGATCTTAACATATACAAGCCAGCTCAGACTTACATTCTCAGCACTTGGGAGGCTAAGGTAGAAAGATTGCAGTCAGTGTCAGATGAAGCAGGGGTGTATAGTGAGTTCTGGGTCAGAGCTGATACAAAGTAAAACTCTGTCTTAAATTATTTTTAAACATACACAGTCTAACAGCTAATTAATATTCTTTTGGAATTAATTCTATATGGTATACAGTCTCTAGAAATTAGTGTGGAAGCTGGAGTTCTACTAAACTTTTTTTTTTGTTATGTTTTTTCCTTTTCTTTTGGTCTATTTGGCACAGGGTCTCCCTATAGCCCCCCATCTGGCCTGGAACTCACTCTGTAGACCAGGATGGCCTGGAACTCACAGAGATCTGCCTGCCTCCGCCTCCTGAGTACTAGGATTAAAGGTGTGCTCCAGGATGCCCGGCTTAAAGACGGTTCTTAGCCACCATGTGGGTGCTGGGAATCGAATCCAGGTCCTCTCCAAGAGCAGTCAGTGCTCTTAACCACTGAACCATGTCTCCAGCTGCCTAAACTTTTCTTTTACACCACTTATAATTCTGTAATTTTTCTCTCCCACTAGTGTCATATGAATGAATTTTACCGCCCTTTCACTTTTGTTTTTGAGCAAGTATCTTACCTTACCATGCTTTTTTTTTTTGTCTTTTCGAGACAGGGTCTCCCTGTAGCCCCAGCTGTCCTGGAACTCACTCTGTAGACCAGGCTGGCCTTGAACTCACAAAGATCCGCCTGCCTCTGCCTCCCAAGTGCTAGGATTAAAGGCGTGCACCACCACGCCCGGCACCATGCTTCTTAAAAGAAACTGGGTCTGAATCTACAATAATAACTTAAAAATTAAAAAAAAAAATTAAACTCAGTTTACAGACTATCTTCTTCAGTTATTACAAACTTGTATATTCCATACAACTTCATGTACTCAGAGAGAAGCATTCACTAAGTTATAGGGCTTACAATTTGACTTGGCCCTTCAAGCTCATGACCTAAGCCTTCATTTGGAGGTGAGAGATATATCAAAAAGCCTAATTATCTGTGGAATATAAGAGCTTTTGAGTGCTGAAGATTGAACCCAGGGTCTTGAATACACTAGGCAGACACTCTACTACTGAGCTGTATCCTCAGCCCCTATAGCTTTTAATAGGGGGAAAAAAAAAATCAGAATGAAGAAAAAAAAGTACCATTGCAGGAAAACAAAGCACAGGAGAGGGGGTGGAAAAGTGAGTCACTAGCAAAAACCTTTAGAGTGGGGGCTGTTTCAATACCTCAATTAGTTTGTCCCCTTTGACTACATCCAGATGTAAACCAGGTGGGGGTTTACCAGCCCTGAAAAAGAAGAGTGAAAAAGCATTTTTAGGATAAACATTACATACAAGTACTGTCGTATTCACCACTGTAGCTCTCCTACCAGCCTATAATTAGTTCATATTCAAGCAGAAATGCCATGTACTTCACTGTTACAGCTCCTTTCTACGTGTGACACTTCCCAAGTGATTCAATCATCACTCTAAAGGAGATTTTGGTGGCTATGTATTTAGAGCACACCAAAGAAACCCATATTTTAACACTGGATATACTTCAGAGAAAAAGCAACCCATAGTGCTAGTGCTATAATTGGGGATGTCTGTTTACCTGGAGGTCTTTTGTTTGTTTTGTTTTTAAAGAAAGAGTACTTTTTTTTAAATTTTTTAAAATTTATTTTGTATGTGTATGGATGTACTGTCTGCATGCAGATTTGTGCACCCGAGTCATGCAATGCCTCCGAGGTCAGAAGAGGGTGTCAGATTCCCCTGGAACTGGAATTAAAGACGGTTCTCAGCCACCATGTGGGTCTGGGGATCAAACCCCGGTCCTCTGCAAGAGCAGTTGGTGCTCTTAACCACTAGACCATCTCTCCAGCCCCCTTGTTTTGTTTTGTTTTTGGTCTTTTTGAGACAGGGTCTCCCTGTAGTCCCAGCTGTCCTGGAACTCACTCTGTAGACCAGGCTGGCCTTGAACTCACAAGGATTCGCCTGCCTCTGCCTCCCAAGTGCTAGGATTAAAAGCGTGCAACACCACGACCAGCTGTTTTGTTTTTTAAGAGACAAAATCTTCTGTATCCTAGGCAAGCCTAAAACTCTAATGGATTTGTAATTGAAGATGACCTTGAACTTCTGACCCTTCGGCTTCTACCCCCTAGTGTTGGGATTACAGGCATGCACCACCATGCCTGCTTTAACCAGGGATTTTAATCTAAGGTTTACAATTATTCTAATATCATATAAACCAGTTGTTTGTTTTGATGAGTGTAATGATCTACCAGGAAGATCACTGCAAGTTCAAGACCCTGGTCTACATAGAAAATTCCAGGCCAGCCAGGACTACATGAGATCCTCTCACAGAAAAAGAAAAACAACAACAAAAATCCCACTAAACCAAACAAAGAATCAGTTGTTTGGGGTTGATCAATATTAGTCTCCTCACAAAATAAGCAGAAACTATTTAGTCTTGAGACTAAAGCAGAGATGCATAATTAGGGAACTAGTACAAATCAAAATGCCTGTGAAACCAAGTACCAAATGAGTAATGGAGGTGTATTTCACTTTAACAGATCGTTCTGCAACAATGTAATTCATCAAACTTTTCTCTATGCTTTGCTGTATCATTCAAGGGGGATGCCTGTATGCCAAAGCACCTGACACAATTCCTGGTACATAGTAGATTCTACGGAAGTGGTAGGCGATTGTAGAGTCATTATATTTGCTGTTCTGGCCCAAATCTGAAGGCAGCCAGGGACCAAAGTAGATAATGAATTTGTAGGCCAAAGCAAATACACGTTTTATCAAAAAACAAAAACCAGTCAAATAAAGCCAGGCATGGTGGCACAGGCCTTTAATCCCAACACTAAGGAGGGAGAAGCTGGGGAATCTCTGTGAGTTCAAAGACAGCCTGGTCTACATAGTAGTTCCAGGCCAGTCGGGGCTACAGGGGAATCCTGTCTCAAAAACAAACAAACAAACAAACAAAGCCAATAGTCACTTGTTTCCTGGGTTTGCTCATGAGAATCTTCCAGGGCCCATATCTGCACGTAAGAAATATGTCTTGTCTATCCAACTGAAGATTCAACAGTCATAATTCTTCTCCAACCTTTTTATGGCAGTAGCTAAAAGAACAGTGCACTGGACAAAAGCCCATTTTGTCCGGGAAACAGGGCAAAAAATTGAACGTTAAATCCAAAATATACTTTCTGAACACCTATCATGTGGCTGACTCGGGCCTGGGAGCTGGGAATGATGCATGGGTTTTTGCCCTTGAGGATCTCAATATAAGAGAAAACAGAGAAGTAACATGTTAATAATTGTGAAGAGCCCCAGAAGAAAAAGCTCTAATTCGGATGCATTTCCTTACAAGAGAATTCATATTTAGTCATCGTGTAACCTACCCTATTTTCATCAACTTCCTAAGGGTTGAAAAGAGTATATTCCAGTAACTAGTATCTTTGGTACCGCGTTTCGTGCCGGTCTGGTTACAGAGAACAAGGGGACAGCACCGCGCCATCCCTGCCCTCAGGGAGCACCCAGTCCACGGGAGATGGACAAGCACCGCATGCAGGATGCAGCAACCCGAGGGATCCAGGACGCAGGCTGGGTGGGGGGCTATTCCACGCGCGCTCGGGACCTTCGGCTCGGGGCAGGTACGTGCCTGCTCAGATCAGCAGGCACTCGGAGAGGAGTTGGGGCTAAGTTAGGCACCGAAACCCCGAAGCACCCCGGCGAGAGACTGAGCCCTACACGAGCGCCTCCAAGCCCTTCAACCCCGTTTCCTCAGTTTCTGGGCCCCGGCTCCGGGTTCCTGCACACGTCGCCCGGCCCCTCTGAGGACAGTCTACCTTCCACCATTCTCGGCCCTTCGCACTGTCCGTGTAGCCGCACACACACACTCACACAAAGGCCCTCCCTTCCAGCCCGTGTTAGCTGCGGCCAGGCAGCTCGGGCCCGGACCACCTCGCCACTCACCAGGTTGGGCAGTCGAACAGCGGGAGGCTGGAGCCGGAGTTCGCGGCTGCCGCCATCTTGCGTCTCCCCCTCCCATTTGGCGGGCCCGAAGCACGCCGGGAAACTGGGAGGTCGCGAGGGAAGAAGCGGTATCCCAGGAGCCTGTGCGGGCGGACGCTCGCGCATGCGCATCCTCAAGCTCTCCCGCTTTGCTGTCTGTGGTGGGGAAAGGGATTTTATTTTGTGGTCTTAGGTGTCCAGTTGGGTTCTGGGAGTCTCGAAGCTAGGAGTTCTCTTGGCCGAAGGGCCCTGTCCTGAGGTGGCAGTTTCCCCTACTTTCTTCCCTCCTCCCAGTGCGCCCCCACCAACCTTTCGCGTTGCATTCTAGGGAAAAGCCCGAGATAGATGGAGATAGGGATGATTGCTCATCCTGTTTCTCTTCTTCCGGCCCTCTTCAGAAAAGCTGCAACCTTACTCTTTTGTCCTTTCGAGTCCAAGACTGGGGTGGCTTAGGGGTAGTCAATATGCTCAGCATGTATGCTTGAGCCCCTGGGTTCATTCCCCAGCACTAATCATCTAAATCTTAGATTATTAGGAATCTGAGTTTAGAGATTATCTAGTCTATATGAAAACTCTGGACATGTTGGAGCCAAGAGCCGGTCCAATCAGAAAAGGGGTCCAAATTTCCAATGGTCATAGCTGAAATGCTTAATCAAGTGGCTGCCTCTTAGGATTTTTAAATTTTGGGTATTGGGTGTTTTTTTTGTTTAGTCTTTTTGAGACAGGGTCTCCCTGTAGTCCCAGCTGACCTGGAACTCGCTCTGTAGACCAGGCTGGCCTTGAACACTCAGAGATTCGCTTGCCTCTGCCTCCAGAGTGCTAGGATTAAAGGTGCGTGCCACCATGCCCGGCATGCAAGCAGATCTTAGTATGCTTAATATGTAGCCTGGTCTACATATTCAGTTCCAGGCCAGCTGGGGCTACAAGGAGACCCTGACTCAAAAAGAAAAAAAAGGGGCTGGAGAGATGGCCTAGCGGTTAAGAGCGCCGACTGCTCTTGTAGAGGACCCTAGTTCAATCCCCAGCACCCATTTGGCAGCTGAGAACCGTCTTTAACTCTAGTTCCAGGAGAATCTGACACCCTCTTCTGACCTCCTCAGCATTGCACGACATGGGTGCACAGACTTGCATGCAGACAGTACATTCATACACTTAAAGAATAAATAAATTAAAAAAAAAGATCAACTCTTCCTCACTCCCCCCCCCCCAAAAAAAAAGGCTTCCAGGGGGATCTGATGACCTCTGCTAGCCTCCAAAGGCACCAGGCTTGCACATGGTACACATACATCCAGGCAAACACTCATCCATGTAAAATTTTAAAAATCTTTTAAAATCTCGCTTTATCACTAATCTCATTTCTCCAAGGACTGGTAAAAGTCCTTAATCATAATATAAATCTAAAACTTGTTTAAAATTTTTAAAAAATATTTTATTCTGGGGGCTGGAGAGATGGCTCAGCAGTTAAGAGCACCTACTGCTCTTGCAAAGGACCCGGGTATGATTCCCAGCACCCACATGGCGGCTAAGAACCGTCTTTAAGCTGGATGTGGTGGCACACGCCTTTAATCCTTGCACTCTGGAGGCAGAGACAGGCAGATCTGAGTTCAAGACCAGCCTGGACTCCAGGCCCGCTGGGGAGACCCTGTCTCAAAAAAACAAGTGTGTGTGTGAGGGGGCTGGAGAGATGGCTCAGCTGTTAAGAGTGCTGACTGCATAGGTTTTGCATGAAGGATGTTTGTACTCATGGATTATCACTTATAGCTAAAAATGAAAAAAAAAACTGAGAGAAAGATGCAGGACAGTTATGGCAGAATGCATGATCTGGGATGGGGTTGGGGTGGGCGGGGGGAAGGGAAGGGAATAAGGGAAAAAAAGCCAATGAAGGCAAAAAAGAAATGAAAAGTACAATAAAAAAAAACTAATTTAATTAAAAAAAAAAAAAGAGTGCTGACGCCTTGCAGAGGGAACCTGGGTTAATTCCCAGCACTTGGAGGCAGAAGCAGGCAGATTCTGTGAGTTCAAGCCAGCCTGTCATACAGAGTTGAGTTCCAGACAGCTGGGGCTAAAAAAAAAGAACAAAAAAATTTATCTTTTTTGGAATGTGAATGGAGTGTATTGCCTGCATGCACTGTTGAGTGACACCTGTGTCCTTGCACAGGCCACAGAGGTCAGAAGTGGAGTCAGAATCCCCTGACAACTGGAGTCACGATAGTTCTAGGCCGCCCTGTGGGTCTGGGATTGGAACTCAGTCATCTTGGCATTGAGCAGCAATGCTTATTACTGCTGAACCATCTTCTCAAGCCTCTCAATGTCAAACTGTTACAAGTTTATCCTTTTTTTGTTGCTACATTGTTTATTTGATAGCCAGCATGTCTACCAATAAAAGCTTTCTTTTTTTGTTTTTTTTTTTTGTTCTTTTCGAACGGGCAGGGTCTCCCTGTAGCCCCAGCTGTCCTGGAACTCACTCTGTAGACCAAGCTGGCCTTGAACTCACAAAGATCCGCCTGCCTCTGCCTCCCAAGTGCTAGGATTAAAGGCGTGCGCCACCATGCCCGGCTATAAAGCTTTCTTTTTTTGAGATGAGGTCTTACTATGTACTCCTGGTCTGGAATTCACTATGTAGACCAGGCTAGCCTCAAACTCAGAGATCTACCTGCTTCTGCCTCCCCACTGCTAGGATTAAAGATGTGTTGGCCACAATAACTGGCTTAAATTTACTCTTTAAATGTTAAATGCTTGCCTATATCATGAGTCAAATTTCATTTTGGTAAAGTATTAAAATGAACTGTTCCGGGGCTGGAGAGATAGCCTAGCGATTAAGAGCACCGACTGCTCTTGCAGAGGACCCGGGTTTGATTCCCAGCACCCACATGGCGGTTGAGAACTGTCTGTAACTCCAATTCCAGGAGAACTCCAGTTCCAGGGGAATCTGACACCCTCTTCTGACCTCTGCAGCATTGCACGACACGGGTGCACAAACCTATATGCAGACAGTATGGTCATACACATACAAAAATAAAATTTAAAAATAAAATAAAATAAAATTATTTCAAGGCTAGAGAGGATCTTAGCAGTTAAGCACGCTGGGTGGTCTTGCAGAAGACCTAGGTTTGGTTTCCAGCACTAACATGGTGGCTAACAATCATTCTTAACTCTAGTTCTTAGGAATCCAATGCCCTCTTCTGGCCTCCAAGGGCACTGCATCTTCTGGCCTCCAAGGGCACTGCATAATACATGTGCACTTACATATACATGTAGGCAATACAATCATACACATAAAATACTTTTTAACTCTTTCAAGCTACATCCTAAATAAATGGAGATTTTAAAGCAGCTGTATTTTATAGTACTAAGAAGCAATACTAAAAATATCCTTTGAAGCCACAGATAAACTATCCATATTTGGAAGAGCAGGTGATTCTCAGTCCTAGGAAACAGGATGGATGACTTGTGTGTGGTCTGCACTTAGTGACCCAAACCGAACACTTCATTCCCTTGATAAGATATAGACTCTGAATAGAAAATAAATGAACATGGGCTAGAGAGATGGCTTAGCAGTTAAGAGCACCAACTGCTCTTGCAGAGGACCCGAGTTCGATCCCCAGCACCCACATGGCAGCTGAGAACCATCTTTAACTCTAGTTCCAGGGGAATCTGACACCCTCTTCTGACCTCCTCGGCATTGCACGACCTGGGTACACAGACCTACATGCAGACAGTACATTCATACACATTAAAAAAAAATGAACAAATTATGACAACAAAAACTTTGAATGTGAAGGGTTAGTGTTTTACTTTGCACTGAATGATAATTTCATTCTGATGTCTTTGCCCAAGGTTAAAACAGTGTAAGTTTGGCCTAAGAGATAGACTGTACCTTAAATGGGCGAACGTTTCCTTAGCAAAAATAAAACAAGCATGGGGGGGGGTGTGTGTGCACACATGTACACATACCTGCTCTGAGAGCACCAATCTAGTATTTAGCAAATTATTCTAAAATAAAACATACATGGGGGGGGTATGCAAACATGTATACACACCTGCGCTGAGAGCACCAATTTAGTATTTAGCAAATTCTTCTTGTGAAACATTACCAATGAAGTGGCCAAAATATTTCTACTTTACTTTATATAGCACTAATTCAGTTCTCCTAGAATATTTCAGTTCTCCTAAAATATTTCAATACAGGAAGTTGAATAGGAGATGCAAAATGCAAAGCAACCTTCCAAAAACAGCAACATATTTACCATTGGTATGTTCCGACTAAACATCTGTTGTCTGAGGGATTTTATAGTTAAAAAAAATATTGAGAAAACTTGGGTTTAATGGGTTGAGTTGTCCAAATAGCCTCACAAGTTAATGGTGGGATGGGATTCTCCACATTTTTTTTTTTTTTTTTTTTTTTTTTTGAGACAGGGTCTCCCTGTAGCCCCAGTTGTCCTGGAACTCACTCTGTAGACCAGGCTGGCCTTGAACTCACAAAGATCCGCCTGCCTCTGCCTCCCAAGTGCTAGGATTAAAGGCGTGCGCCACCACGCCCGGCTGATTCTCCACATTTTTGCATCCCAGTCTAGTTTTTACATTCAAACCAATGGTTCTGAACATACTTATCTGGAGCTTTACTAGATTCCAGTGCCCAGGAATTATTTCAGACGATTGAAATTTGAATCTCTAAATAGGAGGGCCAAGACATCAGTACTTCTGAATATTTCTACTGTGAAAGCATGGTTAAGAACCACTGTGCCAGCCCACAGTGCCTCCGAAGATAATAAAGGCACAAATAAGGATTCTATGAATAGGTTTATTAGAACTTCTTTGGCAACTGCCATAAATTCCAGGCCAAGTGTTTCCCATGACCATTATTATTATAACCACCACTGGATTAATCACACAGTATTATGGAACTCTGATCACTTTATTTTCCCAAACACCTTTCCATAACAGATCTTTTCTTTCTTTCTTGGAATGTTACAAATGATATATCCAAATCCAACCCTAATCTCGGAATTCTCTCTGAAGAACCACGGAATTCTCTCTGAAGCTGCTATGTGGGCCACTGTGCCACTGAAACAGGTCTGTCTTCCCCTTCCTCTCTACCTGGAACAGAGTTTGGTCTCAAACTTGCTATGTATCCCAGGCTGGCCTTGACCTCACCATCCTCCTGTCTCATCCTCTCAGGTTCTGGAATTACAGGTGTGCAAACCACTTTGGCTTGCAGTCCAGTTTTTTCAAAGAAAGGCATCAGCACTGCTTCCATTTTCCAATCAGTCCTTACTGGTCTGCAGCCTTCTTCCAGGTCTGTTTTTCCATGACAGCACATTACCTAAGACCTACAGCATTAGGACATTAACTCATAAAAGTAACCGCAAATGCTTTTAAATGTTTATTTGTATTAAGTACGTGGGATGGTGCAAAAAAGTGCAAAGAAACTTGTGCATTTGGGCTCTGATTTCCTTATTTCCCTACTGCTCACATTAGTTTAGAACAAGATTAAGTAACATTACGGGGAATAGAAGAAATGAATATAAATACATCCAAAGCAACCAAATTCCCTAATTCAGTAAAAAGATGAGATGAAAATTTTGGCCTTGATTCACATTTATGTGAGAGCGTACACAATCACATGCTCTCTGGCTGTTCTAGGCCTGTGAGAAAAGGCAGTGGACAACATTTATATTACAAGACAGCAATCGTTTATTGAAACTGTTTTTGTCTAAAACTATGCAGAGATTAATCTCTTGTTCATAAATTAGGATACATCTAACATCACTCAACCAGAATTATTTACAAAAACAAACCTCTGCTTTGCTTTATCACTAGGTTCACAGACCTAAATTTTAAACTCAACTTCAGTCTAAATTTTTAAATCTTCCTGCCATCAAAGCCCAGTGACCCTCACAAGGGCGGGGAGCAACTCCTGACAGGGACATTCATCACTCACCAGGAAGGTAGAGCCACACACAGTGAACAACAACAAGTAGATTGCATCTTTCCAAACAATTCCTATCGGCTTTCCAAAAGCATGCTCTGTCTAATACCCTTTCTATGCAGACATGTGGGAGAAGGAAGGCACCGAATATAATAATGTTAATGAAACTAACCTCTTCAAAACAGGAGCAAGACGACTTAGTGTGTGTGTGAACTGCTGTGAATGACACTAGCAGACAATAACGGCAAATGAATTTAAACCCAGACTTCCACTTGTACCCCACAACTGGCCATCTTAAACAGGTACTTTTCATTTAATCTGAAATCCATGTGCAATTCTTTTTTACTTCCCAGGTAAATATAGTGCCAAAATCTTGTAAAACAGAGACTATACTGCTTAGAAATGCAAATTAAAATGTTAAATAAGAAAAATTGCTGACATTGTACAGTTTCTCACAGATTCCAATATGGTAGGTGCCAGAAAGAAAGTGATCTCAGATGCTAATAAAAACGGAAAACGTGTATATATACAATGACAGCATTATAAGACAGTAGTGTCACCTGTCAGAAAGTATCTACAATGGAATTTTCAGTAAACACTTGGGATAAAGGGCAATCAGAATACAAGAGAAAGAAAAGTACACATAAGTTAATTTCTTATTTGAGAAATCAATAGAATGTATGCATAAATTGATAAATACTGTCTCCATGGATCACTAATTCCAAGGACTAGTTAGTAGTTAGTTTCTAGCTAAATGATTACAGGACATTCTGGTATATGCTCTCTTCTTATAATCACTTTGTTCTGGCAAGACTCCATCAAGCACTTGCCCTTGCAAACGACTCAGCAGGAAAAGGCTCTGAGGCAATCACACTTCATTTAGACACTTGCCAGATAATAATTCCCAAGACTCCAATAATCACTGACAGGACAAGCACAAGGATACACATCTTCTTGCGAGATTTTTTCTGAGGAAAGAAATATTTAAAGACAGTCATGAAACATGTAAAAATATTTATATTTAAGATTCTAAGAGTGTTTCACTTAATCTGCCTCTTTGACATTCACAATTAACTCTTTTATTTTCAGTGCTGGGATTGAACCCAGGTCCTTAGCACTAAGTAGGGGCCCCAGCCCATAATTAACTCTTACCATTCACAAATACACAGAGACCTTCCCAAATATCTCAAGGCATCAGCCCTAGGCAGCAGTGCAAGTCTTAATTGTTCCTAAATACAATTTTACCAAGGAGCTTATGCCTATCCTGCTAAGTATTATTTGCAGTGTTATTTTTAAATGTTTTTAAATTTATTTTCTTTTTCTTCTTTTTCATGTGTATGAATACAGTGTATGTACATGCATAGGTACACATGTGAGTAGGTACATGCATGTATTCAGAGACCCAATGTTGATGGCAAGAATGTTCCTCGACTGCTCCTGGACCTTATTTTTTGAGTCAGGGTATTTCAATCAAACTCAGAGCTTACTGATATGACTAGTCTCCCTAGCAAGCTTTCTCTTGGAATCCCATCTCTTCCTTCTAAGGCTGAGATTACAGGTGGCTGCCACACCCATTGGATATTTATGTAGGTTTGGGGGCAATCTAAACAACAGTCCTCTTGTGAGGCAAGTCTTTTATCTTGGGAGCCATCTGCCTTGCCCCTCTATATTTTACTGACTGACTGTTTTTTTTGAGATAGGGTTTTACTATGTAGCCCTGGCTGGCTTGGAACTCTCTATGTAGACCAAGCTAGCCTTGAACTCACAGAGATCCACCTGCCTCAAGACCTCTTAGGTGCTAGGATTAAACGTATGCACTAGCACACCTGGCCTCTGTATTTAATTAATGTATTAATCGACTGTTTTATTTTATTTATTTATTTATTTATTTATGTATTTATTTATTTCTGTATGTATAAGAATGTACTGTCTGCATGCAAGTGTGTGCACCTGTGTCATGCAATGCTACGGAGGTCAGAAGAAGGTGTCGGATTCCCCTGGAACTGGAGTCCTCCTGGAACTGGAGTTTCAGACGGTTCTCGGCCACCATGTGGGCGCTGGGGATTGAACCCGGGTCCTCTGCAAGAGCGGTCGGCGCTCTTAACCACTAGGCCATCTCTCCAGCCCGATTGTTTTATTTTTTAAAGCAAGGTTTCCCTGTAGCTATGGCTAGCCTAGAACTCTCTATGTAGACCAGGCTGGCCTTGATCTTAGAACTCTGCCTGTTTCTCTGCTGGGATTGAAGACATATACCACCACACCAGGCTGTCTCTATGTATTTTAATAAACACATTATAAGCTGGGCGTAGTGGCGCATACCTTTAATCCTAGCACTTGGGAGGCAGAGGCAAGCGGATCTTTGTGAGTTCAAGGCCAGCTTGGTCTACAGAGCGAGTTCCAGGCCAGCTGGGGCTACAGGGAGACCCTGTCTAGAAAAGACCAAAAAAATAAATAAATAAATAAAACAAAACAAAAAAAAGAAAAACAAAAGACTGCATCAAAGAACTGACTGAAATGGTGAATCTGGTGGGGTGGGGGGATTGGGAGGTCTAGATTCGATTTCTAACATAATCTTGTACAAAAATATATATATAAAATAAATAAAAAAGAAAAAAGTGTACAACATCATTAATAATTAGGCAAATGCAAATTAAAACCACACTAAGGTATCATCTCACTCCAATAAGACTAGCCAAGATCAAGAAAACAAAAGACACCAAATGCTGGAGAGGTTGTGGGGAAAAGGGAACACTCATCCATTGCTGGTGGGAATGTAAACTGGTATAACCACTGTGGAAAGCAGTGTGGAGAACCCTTAAAAAACTCAAAATGAGCTGGGTGTGGTGGTGCACGCCTTTAATCCTAGCACTCAGGAGGCAGAGGCAGGTGGATCTTTGTGAGTTCAAGGCCAGTCTGGTCTACAGAGTGGGTACCAGGACAGCTGGGGCTACAGGAAGACCCTGTCTTGAAAAAGACAAACAAAACAAAACAAAAACTCAATGCATCCTACCACAAAGATACATGCACAGCTATGTTTATTGCAGCTCTCTTCACAATAGCAAAGAGCTGGAACCAATCCAAATGCCCCTCAACTGATGACTGGATAACAAAAATGTGGTACATCTACACAATGGAGTTCTATGCAGCAGTAAAGAAAGATGACATTCTGAGATCTCCTGAGGCCAGCGGAAGGAAGAGCAGGAAAGCAGGTAGGGACTAGGTGCCTCAGCAAGGCCAATTGTTGATCCTTTAATACAGCTGTCTTTGGATTGATTGGCTTTTGTGGCTGTGGGAACGGAGTTATCCTCCCAGTGGGTATTAAAGGTGGGGTGGTGTGACTCTTGAGATCTGAGATCTCCTGAGGCCAGTGGAAAGAACCTGGGCTGAAGAGCACTCCCCCCCCCCCAACTGGGAATACGAAGGCATCTGAAGGAGGCAAGCAAAGCAAGCCTTAAACACAGTGAAGAGGCATTTAGGACTCACATTGGAATTCAGGCAAGGAGAAGCCCATATGCCAGGATCACGAAGAAGAGACAACACCAGAAAGGGGCAGGATAATCCCGTGCCAAGCTCTACCAACCCTATGGAAGACTCCTGCAGTGGGATCCCTCTGGGGATGCCCCAGGACACAGATATCAGAAACACAATTGGGAACATATTTAAAGAACTACAAGATTATAAAGAACAAATCAAAGGGCTAAGAAAAGAGAATGAAGAACTCAAGAAGGACCGAGAGAGAGAGAGAATGACAAGCTCCGGAAGGAAGTAGAAACACTGAAAAGATCCCATGCTGAAAAAGATAAGGAAACCAAGCAGCGAAGCAAAGAGCTACAGGAAGAGATTGAGAAGCTCCAAAAAGAAGTAGAAATACTAAAGAAATCAGAAGAGGAAATGAAAAAGGAAATCAAAAACTCATCCAATCAAGAGGAAAGGAATGGAAAAAGCTTCAGAAGCAGAATGGAGGAAGCAGAACAAAGAATATCAGACCTGGAAGATAACACCAGAACAACTAAAAACTTCAGGAAAGATTATGAAAAATTTAAAAAATACAAAAGTGGAACACGCAGGAATTGTGGGGCACTATGAAAAGATCAAACCCACATCATAGGAAAAGAGAAGGAGAAGAATCCAAGAGAATGGTATTGGATCAGATCTTCAACAGATAATAGATGAAAAACTTCCCCAAACTAAAAAAGGACAAACCATACAAATACAAGAAGCACAAAGAAACTCAAATAGACAGATCAGAAAAGAAATTCTTCATGCCACAACATAGTTTTAAAATGCTAGACACCCAAAACAAAGACAAAATCATTAAAGCCACAAGAGGAAAAACAAACCAGTGACCTATAAGGGGAAACCTACCAGAATTACAACTGACTTCTCCATGCAAAATATGAAAGCAAGAGAACCTGGACAAAAGCATTCCCAGTGTTAAGGGACAATAGATGCCAACCCAGGTTACTATAACCCAAGCAAAAATGTCAATTATAATTGAAGGAGAGAGAAAACCTTCCATGACTAAACAACTTGAAAGAATAATGTCCAGAAAACCAACCCTTCAGAAAAATACTTGAAGCAATTTCAAAGAACAGAAGAAAGGAGCAACCCACCCCAGGCACCTAGAAAGTGAAATCAATAAAAGCGTAACTGCAGAAAGTAGAAAACCTGAAACCCAACCGCAATGGTAATAAGGCAAAAGGAAGCAACCACAAACCTTCAGTCATAACCTTAAATATTAATGGACTAAATTCCCCAATCAAAAGACATAGTGGAGAATGGATTAGGAAACACGATCCATCATATGCTGTCTACAAGAAACACTATCTTACCTTCAAGGACAGGCACCACCTTAAAGTGAAAGGGATGGAGAAAATCATTCCAAGGAAAATGTACCAAAAAGCAAAGCAGGTGTTGCTATCTTTAATTCAGCAAAATAGACTTCAAAGTAAAAAGAAATCAGAAGAGACAAAGAAGGCCATTACTTTTTGATCAAAGGAACAATTCACCAAGAAGATTTCACAATATGTATTAGCCCCAAATTCTGGTGCCACCAAACTTTTTAAAGACAATTTTCCAGGACTAAAAGTCACAGACTAACCTCAGTACACTCACAGTAGGAGATTTCAATAACCCACACGAGTCCTTTGGTTAGGCTCAACAGGACAAAGAATAAACAGAGAGAATCTTGAACTGCTGATAGATCACAGCAAAATAGACCTCATAGACCTCTACCGATATTCCATCCTAATACCAAGAGAATACACTTTCTACTCAGCACCCACGGAAACATTCTCCAATAGACCATCATACTGGGACAACAGAAGAAAACTTCCACAAATACAAAAAGATTGAAATATATTTCATGCATTCTAAATCAGACCACAGATGCAATAAAACATCAACATCAACACCAGGATAAGTCTACTACTGCTTACAAGAACACATGGAGACTAAACAACAAACTTGAATATAAATGGGTCACAGGAAGAGATAAAGAAATAAAAGCATTCCTGGAACTGAATGACAATGACAATACAACACAACAACAAAACCTATGGGATACCTTAAAAGCAGTCCTAAGAGGGAAGTTTATAGCCTGGGTGCCTACATTAGAAAAACAGAAAGAGCACAAGTGAATGATCTAACACTACAGCTAAAGCACTTGAGAGGCAACAAAAGATGAACCCTAAACCAAACAGACAGGAGGAATAATAAAAATTGGGAGCAGAAATCAATGAAAAGAAACCAAAGAAAATACAAAAAAAAAAAAAAAAAAAAAAAATGAAAGAAAATATCACAACAGCACAGGAAAAGATCCAGAAAAATCATTGGGAATATTCAAAACCTAACTCTACCAAGTTTGAAAACCTAGAAGAAATGGATGAATATCTGAAATCCTGGAATCACCAAAAGCTCGACCAAGAGAGAGATCAGCAGCTTAAAACAACCCATAAATCTGAAGAAATAGAGGATGTAGTAAGAAACCTCCCAACTAAGAAAAGCCCAGGCCCAGACAGTTTCACAGCAGACTTCTATAAACATTTCAAAAAGACCTACAACCATTTATTACTGAAACTGTTTAGAAGTATACAATCAGGGGCTGGAGGAGGTTGGCTAGCGGTTAAGAGCGCCGACCAGCTCTTGCAGAGGACCCGGGTTCGATCCCCAGCACCCACATGGTGGCTGAGAACGGTCAGTGACTTCCGGTTCCAGGAGAACTCCGTTCCAGGGACATCCGAGACCCTCTTCTACTGCACTCTGGGCATCGCACGACACGGGTGCGGGCAGACCTCATGCAGACAACAATACATTCATACACATACAAAAATAAATAAATTAAAAAAAAAAAGAAGTATACAATCAGAGGGAATTCTCCCAAATTCCTTCTATGAAGCCAGCATCGCTCTATTACCAAAACCAGGCAAAGATACAACTAAAAGGGAGAATACAGACCCATCTCCCTAATGAACACAGATGCCAAATTCTAAACAGGATACTGGCAAATTGCATACAGACCCACATCAAGAAATCATCCACCATGACCCAAGTTGGATTCATACCGAGATGCAGGATGGTTCAACATATGAAAATCAATAAACATCATCAAACACATAAATGGAAATCAAAGACAAAAACCACACCATCATCTCAAATGATGCTGAAAAAGCCTTTGACAAGATCCAGCATCCCTTCATGCTTAAAGTCCTAGAAGGAATTGGATTGGAGGGATCATTCCTCAATGTAATCAAAGCCTATACAGGAAACCCAGAGCAATCTATCCTAAAATGGGAAATGACAGAAAACATTCCCTTTAAAGGTAGGAACTCAGCAAGGCTGCCCCCTGTCACCACTCCCTCCAATATAGTGCTTGAAACACTTGCTAGAGCAATAAGGCAAGAAAAGGAAATTAAAGGAGTACTAATTGGAAAAGAGGAAGTCAAGCTATCCCTATTTGCTGATGATATGATTGTTTCTTAAGGGGATGCTAAAACAAACTCCACCAGAAAACTCCTAGAACGATTAACAGCTTCAGCAAAGTGGCAGCATAAAATTAACCTTAAAAAAATCAATGGCCTTTCTTTACACCAAGAAACAGCCACGGGAGAAAGAATTCAAAGGCCCTTCCTACTCACAATAGCCTCAAAAACAATAAAATACCTAGGACAAACCTAACCAAAGACACCAAGGATCTCTACAACAAAAATTTTAAATCTTTAAAGAAAGAAATTGAAGTAGACATCAGAAGATGGAAAAACCTCCCATGCTCATGGATTGGGAAAATTAACATTGTAAAAATGTCCATTTTACTGAAACTCTTGTATAAATTTAACACAATTCCAATCAAAATCCCCAAGAGTTTTCTTCACAGGCTTGGAGGAAAAAAGTCTTAAATTCATTTGGAAAAACAAAGACCCGAATACCAAAACAAAAACCCTGAGTGAAAAGAGCTACAGGGGGGATCCTATAACCACTTCAAAACTATACTTACTGGGCTATAGTCATAAAAACAGGCCTGATACTGGCACAAAAAACAGACCTGTTGACAATGGAACAAAACCGAAAATCCAACTTGAGCACATACAATTTCATCCATCTTATATTTGGACACTGGGGCAAGAAGCACAATGGAGAAAAGATAGCTCTTCGCAAGTGTGTGGCCAAACAACTGGATCACCAACTTGTAGAAGAATGGAACTAAAACCCCTACCTCCGCCCTGTACAAAAGTCAACTCCAGATGGATCAAAGTCCTCAATGTGACAACCCCAAACTCTGAAGGTGATAGAAAGAAAAAGTTGGCAGCGACTACAAGACATAGGCCTAGAAGAAAAAAGACTTCCTAAATCGAGACAGCAGCTGCGCAAGCATAAGGTCACAATTGACAAATGAGACCTCATTAAACTCAAAAGCTCTGCACATCAAAAGAAACAATCAAGGAAGTGAAGAGAAATCCCACAGAGTGGGAGGAAACCTTCACTGCAGATACATCTGACAAAGCATGATTTCCAGAATTATAAACTTTCAAAGAACAAAGAAAAAAGAAAACAAATGACCCACTCAATAGATGGATCAAAGAACTGAACATGAGACTTCACAAGTGAGGAATTAAGAGATGTCTGAGAAACACCTTAAGACGTGTTCAACATCATTATCAGTAAGGAAATGCAATCAAAACCACTTTAAGATATCATCTTACATCCCATAGACTGGCTATGATCAAGAAAACAAATGTACCAAGTGCTGGAGAGGTTGTGGGGAAAGGGAACACTCATCCACTGCTGGTGGGAATGTAAAACTCGTACAGCCACCTATGGAAAGCAGTGTGGAGAACCCTTGGAAGACTTGGAATGAACTTGCCACCCAACCAGCCATACCACTGCCTGGGCATGTACCCTCAAGACTCACCCCACACACTGAGATACATGCACGGCCATGGTTATTTCAAACCTCTTCACAATAGCAAGGAGTGGGAACCACCCAAATGCCCCTTCAACTGATGAAGTGGATAGAGAAAATGTGGTACTCATACATTGGAAAGGGTTCTATGCAGCAGTAAAGAAAGACGACATCAATGAGCTTTGCAGGAAAATGGCTGGAGCTAGGGACATCATGCTGAGTGAAGTAACACAGTCCCAGAAAAACAAATGACGAATGGTACCCCTCATCTGTGGATGCTAGTGCCAATTACCTAGTTGGGCCAGAGCCATCTATCTCCAAACAAAGCCTCATGGACTCAGAACTCTTGACGTCAAGGATGACACCACAAAGAGCTGCAGTCTGGTGCTTGCTGCTGAAACTGAATTTAATTTGTATCACTCTGCGTGACAATGTGGGAACACACAAAGATGTGTGGGGAGGTCCCTCACCCTTGCCCTTTTCCAGTGTACTCAATAAATAATTGTTGTTGCTTGAAAAAAATAAAATAAAAATAAAATTACAAATTAAAAAAAAAAAAGATGACATCATGAGCTTTGCTGGTAATGGATGGAACTCGAAAGCCATTTTGGCTAAGTGAGTAACACAGTCGCAAAAAAAAAAAAAAGGTGCAATGGTTCCCCTCATTTATGGATGTCTAACACCAAATCCCAGTTGGAAGGCAAATTGAACAACTTTATTATTATATTTCATTGTATCTGAAAGCAACTGTGCTCTTCAATGTGAATCTCTTAATGGGCTCTAGAATGTCCAAGTACCATTTGTATTCACTATTGTAATTACCATATATGAATGGAAGATATGTATTCATATTCTCTCATATTCTTTTCCATGCATACAACTTTACTGTTAAATGTGAATCTCTAAATGTGTTTAGGAATTAACCTGTCAGTTTATTTTCAGAATTTGTAATTTTGATTTATGTGTGGAGTTTTATGTATATTTTTGGAATAACATAAAATTAAGGGAACAAAAGAGAGAGAAAAACATATAAAAAAACTGACCAAAACAGTAAACTTGTGCATCTAAAAGGTTATAAAAAAAAAAAAAAAAAAGGGCTGGAGAGATGGCACTAAGCGGTTAAGAGCGCCGACTGCTCTTGGCAGAGGACCCGGGTTCGATCCCCAGCACCCACATGGCGGCTGAGAACCGTCTGTAGCTCCAAGTCAGGAGAACTCCAGTTCCAGGGGGAATCCGAGACCCTCTTCTAGACCTTCTGAGGCATTGCACGACACGGGTGCACAGACCTACATGCAGACGTACATTCATACACATACAAGAATAAATTTAAAAAAAGCAACATAAAGAACAAAAAAAACAAAACAACTTCCCATAACAGAAAACTGCTGCCCCATCCAGGTTCTCTAGAGAAGTTCCATTCATTATCTTGATTAAACTGCATTTGAGGCTTTTGTACAAGGCTCTTAAAGACAGGAAGAGGAACAGTGTCTAGAAGAGTAATAAAATACTGATTAATTTCAAAAAAGGTTATAAAAGACAGAGAAAAAGATGCAAGACAGGACTTAACATGTATGACAGAGTCCATGAGCTCTGGTGGGAGGCAGGGGGATGTAAGGGGTGGGCATGGATGGAGGAATGAGTCTAGACTTGATTGAGAAATGTATGAAATGTACTCAATAAAAATGCAGGGGGATCTCTGTGAGTTCAAGGCCACCCTATCTACATAGTAAGTTTCCAGGCCAGCTGGGACTAAAGGGAGACCCTGTCTCCAAAAAAAAAAAAAAAAAAAAAAAAAAAAACCATAAAACTAAATTAAGGGAAAAAAAATAAAGAAGATTTTATTTCATATCTAAACATTGAAAATGGTTAAAAATAAAGTCAGAACGCCACAGGAATTTTAACTTCACAGGTCGAGACCCATAAGGAATAATTCCTATCTTTTTTTTTTTTAATTTTATTTATTTTTGTATGTGTATGAATGTACTGTCTGCATGTAGGTTTGTGCACCCGTGTCGTGCAATGCCTCAGAGGTCAGAAGAGGGTCTCAGATTCCCCTGGAACTGGAGTTACAGACGGTTCTTAGCCGCCATGTGGGTGCTGGGGATCGAACCCAGGTCCTCTGCAAGAGCAGTCAGTGCTCTTAACCACTAGGCTATCTCTCCAGCCCCATAATTCCTATCTTTTTGCATATTCACTTGTCATAATGAATTCTAGGATGTCCATGCTCTGAGGCAGTAGTCAACACAAAACATCCATGAAGCTCTACTTCACCTGCAGCTCTTCTTATCCTAACAGAAACACAGTCCCATTCCTAGGATATGAGATTAGCTTTATGCTAGATATGGGCATCAGGCTAGCTCATGGAATTAGTTTTATAGCCAGGTGGCTTCTGTATAAGTTTATTCAAGGTTTGATGGTTTTGTAGATTTTGATGCAAAGATAAATACAGGACTGGAACTACAAATTATGAGAATCTGCTTCTAGCATGAGCCTAAACCAAAGGCTGCAGCTGCTGCAATATGTTGACATAGCCTGATGGCTCATTACGGCTACAGCCCAGAGCAACTTTCTTTGGTACTGGCTTTTACCTGATAGTAAGCAGCCCTCTGTAACTGATCAGTGGCCCTTTCGACATGCACCTCCGAGCTTTCCACATTGGCTTCTATGCTATCTGCAAAAATAATACAATAGATATTTTAGCACATTCAAGACTGCAAACTAGACAGATATTAGCAGTCCTAATTCCGCCATCAAAATTCCAACCATCCAGCCATGAAACCCAAAATTTTTTTTTTAATTGTTTGTGGGGCTGTAGTGATGGCTCAGCAGTTAAGAGCAGTTAAGAGCATCAACTGCTCTATCAAAGGACCAAGTTTGATTCCGATTACCCACATGGCAGCTAAGAACTATCCTTAACTCCAGTTCCAAGGGGATCCAATGCCCTCTTCTGACCTCCCAGACATTGCGTGACACAGGCGCATTCACATACAAATAGGTAATACACTCATACATAAACTAATAAAGTATTTTGTAAAAATTACTTATGTTTATGTTTATGAGTGTTATGTCTGTATGTATGCAAGTGGACCCATGTCATATAGTGCCCATGGAGGTCAGAAGACGACAGCAGATTCCCCTAGAACTGGAGTTATGGATAGTTGTTAGCCACCATGTGGGTGCTGGAAATCAAGACCGGATCTTCTGCAAGAGTAGCCAGTACTTGGGGCTGGAGAGATGGCCTAGCGATTAAGAGCACTGACTGCTCTTGCAGAGGACCCGGGTTCGATCCCCAGCACCCACATGGCGGCTGAGAATCGTCTTTAACTCTAGTTCCAGGGGAATCCGACACCCTCTTCTGACCTCCGCGGCATTGCACAACATGGGTGTACCAACCTACATGCAGATGGTACACTCGTACACACAAAAAATAATAAATAGCCGGGCATGGTGGCGCACGCCTTTAATCCTAGCACTTGGGAGGCAGAGGCAGGCGGATCTTTGTGAGTTCAAGGCCAGCCTGGTCTACAAAGTGAGTTCCAGGACAGCTGGGGCTACAGGGAGACTGTCTCGAAAAAAGACCAAAAAAAAAAAATAAATAAATAAAAATAATATAATAAAATAATATGGGGCTGGAGTGATAGCCTAGCGGTTAAGAGCACCGACTGCTCTTGCCAGAGGACCCGGGTTCAATCCCCAGCACCACCTGGTGGCTAAGGAACTGTCTGTAACTCAATTCCAGGAGAACTCCATTCCAGGGGAATCCCGAGACCCTCTTCTGACCTCCCACGGCATTCACGACATGGGTGCACAAACCACATGCAGACAGTACATATACACTCATCTAAATAAATAAAAATTAAAAAAAAAAAAGGATACTAAGAGTCAGGTTGTTTAAAAAAAATAATAATAATAAAATATTCCAGCAGGGTGTGGTAGCGCACGCCTTTGATCCTAGCACTCGGGAGGCAGAAGCAGGCGGATCTTTGTGTGTTCAAGGCCAGCCTAGTCTACAGAGTGAGTTCCAGGCCAGCTGGGGCTACAGAGAGACCCTGTCTCGAAAAGACCAAAAAAAAAAAAAATTCCTAAACTTTAGGTCTATAGCTCACTCATCTTACTTTGTTCTTTGTACTCAAATATTCCCAACTCTCCCCAAGGCTAGAGACAGCAATAATACCTACCAACTCTCCCCAAGGCTGGAGACAGCAATAATACCTACCAATCAGATCACCTTGGTCATGGATCATCATGGCTAAATCTTTAAATATCTGATTGACATCCAAAATGTCAGCCTAAAGAAGACAAAAAACAATTAACTACTATTCATCAACATGTTAGAAAATCACTCTCCAAAATTTTGCTACTAACATATCACATGTGGGATTTTTTTTTTGTTTTTTTTTTTTGTTTTTTCGTCTTTTTGAGACAGGGTCTCCCTGTAGCCCCAGCTGTCCTGGAAGTCGCTCTATAGACCAGCTGGCCTTGAACTCACAGAGATCTGCCTGCCTCTGCCTCCCAAGGGTTAGGATTAAAGGCATGCACCACCACGCCCAGCTACACGTGGTTTTTTTTTTTAATTTTTTTTATTAATTTTTATTTATTTCTGTATGTGTATGAATGTACTGTCTCTGGGTTGATGCAATGCCCCGTGTTGTGCAACGCCGCGGAGGTCAGAAGAGGGTATCGGATTCCCCCTGGAACGGGTCTCCCTGTAGCCCTGGCTGTCCTGGAACGCACTCTGTAGACCCGGCTGGGCCTTGAACTCACAAAGATCACCTGCCTCTGCCTCCCGATGCTAGGATCAAAAGGCGTGCACCACCACACCCGGCTACACATGTGTTTTTAAAGCTCTATGAAGTATGGCTTCTCCATGAACCTACTTAATACTGTAAAAAGAAGACACAAAAACCCATCTTGTTGGCAGTATTAATTACATATGTTACCAAGGAACTAATAAGATCATCCAAGGCCAAACCTGAGATGGATAGAGTCTCAGTGAGGCAAACTCTACATGGAACCTAAATTGGCCCTTTCCCAAGTGTTTTCCAATTACAGTGACTACTATGACTTTGGACTAGAGATTTATTTTTTTTTGGTCTTTTTGAGACAGGGTCTCCCTGTAGCCCCAGCTGGTTTGGAACTCCCTATCTAGACCAAGCTGGCCTTGAACTCACAGAGATCTTCCTGCCCAAGTGCTGCTATTAAAAACGTGCACCATCTAGCTGGGCGTGGTGGCACACACCTTTAATCCCAGCACAGTGCAGGTGGATCTCTGTGCAGCTCCAGTCCAGGTGGGACTAAAGGGAGACCCTGTCTCAAAAAGACAAAAAAAAAAAAAAAAAAAAAAGCATCACCACCAAGCCCACGTGCTTAGACTAGAGAATGTAATGGTTTATATGGATTGTGTACCTAGAGAAGCATAAGGAAGACAAACTCACAACCAAGGATCCTGTGTCTGTCCCCCCCCATTCAATCAATGTGAGGGATTACTGGCTTCTGTTGTCACTTGAAATGCCCTATAAATAAGCTTCAACTAACTGACAAGAAGCTGCTTAGATGGTGTAATGCAGGAGGTCTAAGGTGAAAGGACAAAAGTCTGGAAGTCTACTATTCTAACTCAAAAAAGCGGAAAACAAATCCAGCTTGGTGGGCTGAACTGCATTCTTTTCCTGACAGTGATGGAAATAAGATCCTCTACCGAGATTTTTAATGACTCAGGGAATGACTCGTGGCCCAGCCATATGGTCAGGCAGAAGAGAAATGGAAACCTGGGCTGTTAAAGGTATTGCTCATATGGGTGGTGACCTTACTGGAATACAAGAGAGTTTGGGCAGAACTCGCTAGTGCCCATTAGAACTCCCTTCCAGGTTCGGAGGGTGACTGGAATTGCAACTCAGTAAAAGCATCTTCCTAATATCCCAACTACTTTGTTAATGGTCTACTATAGTTAGGATGGTCTGCTAGTTGCTAAGGATACTTACGTCTAACCGGGTGGTGGACAAAAGCTACAACGCCATTAAGAAGAAAGGATGTTATATAGGCCAGAACTAGGGAATAGTATAGAAAAATTGCAGGGGGGCTGGGAAGGATGGCTCAGCGTTAAGGCCCCAACTGCTCTTGCAGAGGACCCTGTTCGATTCCCCCAGCACCTACATGGCAGCTAAGACTGTCCTTAAGCCGGGCATGGTGGCGCACCCCTTTATTCTCCTAGTACTGTGGGAGACAGAGGCAGGTGGATCTCTGTTGCAGTTACAATGCCCAGCTTCGGCCCCCCTTGTTTTTCAAGTGTTACGCCCTCTCGGCCAGCCTGGTTGTCCTAAGGCCTCCCGAGCGGACTCTGTCTTGTGGTCACTCCATTACCAAATTAAATNAAAAAAAAAAAAAAAAAAAAAAAAAAAAAAAGCATGCACCACCACGCCCAGCTGCTTAGACTAGAGAATGTAAATGGTTTATATGGATTGTGCTACCTAGAGAAGCATAAGGAAGACAAACTCACAACCAAGGATCCTGTGTCTGTCCCCCCCCATTCAATCAATGTGAGGGATTACTGGCTTCTGTTGTCACTTGAAATGCCCTATAAATAAGCTTCAACTAACTGACAAGAAGCTGCTTAGATGGTGTAATGCAGGAGGTCTAAGGTGAAAGGACAAAAGTCTGGAAGTCTACTATTCTAACTCAAAAAAGCGGAAAACAAATCCAGCTTGGTGGGCTGAACTGCATTCTTTTCCTGACAGTGATGGAAATAAGATCCTCTACCGAGATTTTTAATGACTCAGGGAATGACTCGTGGCCCAGCCATATGGTCAGGCAGAAGAGAAATGGAAACCTGGGCTGTTAAAGGTATTGCTCATATGGGTGGTGACCTTACTGGAATACAAGAGAGTTTGGGCAGAACTCGCTAGTGCCCATTAGAACTCCCTTCCAGGTTCGGAGGGTGACTGGAATTGCAACTCAGTAAAAGCATCTTCCTAATATCCCAACTACTTTGTTAATGGTCTACTATAGTTAGGATGGTCTGCTAGTTGCTAAGGATACTTACGTCTAACCGGGGTGGTGGACAAAAGTACACAAGACCATTAAGAAGAAAGGATGTTATATAGGCAAGAACTAGGGAATAGTATAGAAAAATATGCAGGGGGGCTGGAGAGATGGCTCAGCGGTTAAGAGCACCAACTGCTCTTGCAGAGGACCCGGGTTCGATACCCAGCACCTACATGGCAGCTAAGAACTGTCTTTAAGCCGGGCATGGTGGTGCACCCCTTTAGTCCTAGTACTTGGGAGACAGAGGCAGGTGGATCTCTGTGAGTTCAAGGCCAGCCTGGTGTATAAAGTGAGTTCCAGGCCAGCTGGGGCTATAGGGAGACTGCGTCTCAAAAAAAAAAAAAAAAAAAGAAAGAAAGAAAGAAAGAAAAATATGCAGAAGACTGAGGTAAGCTGTGCCTTAAATCAAAGGAAAGACCACAGAGGCAGAAGGACAACTGCACTCATGAGCCAACAGCTGTCTGGCTTTTATCTAATATGTAAAGAGGTAGAAAGGACTAGATATGGAAATTGAGCCCAGGCTAAGGATTCAGACTTCACCCTGTTGAATGTCAAGTGATCCGCTGCATTCCTGATCACCATTTCTGTACCTTACATCCTGCCTTCAGCTCTGAATAGCTTGCTCTACTCTTTGCTGTAACAGCATTTTTTTTTTTTTTTTTTTTTTTTGTCTTTTTGAGACAGGGTCTCCCTGTAGCCCCAGCTGGCCTAGAACTCATTATGTAAACCTTGAACTCACAGAGATGGGCCTGCCTCTGCCTCCTGAGTACTGGGATTAAAGGAATGTCTCAGCACACCCAACAAGATTTATTTTCATTTTATATGTATGTGTGCTTTGCCTGCATATATATAAGTGCACCTGTGTTGTCCAATGACCAATGAGGCCAGAAAAGGCCATCGGATCCCCTGGAACTGGAGTTATGGTTGGTTATTAGCTGCCATGTGGGTGTTGGGAACGGAACCCAGGTCCCCTGGGGGAGCAGCCAGTGCTCTCCATCATGAAGCCATCTCTCCAGCCATTACATCTTTAGGTTTTTTGCTGTTGTTGTTTGTCTTTTTGAAACAGGGTCTCTGGCCTTTGAATCCACAGAGATCCAACCTGCCTCTCCCCGCCCCCCCCCCCCCCCGTGCTAGGATTAAAAGCAGTCGTATATAATTATAAAAATTTTTTAAAGGTTTATTTTTATGTGTACATGTTATGTTATGCACAGAGCACTGAGTTCTGAACTGGGAGTTACAGGAGTTGTGAGTCATCATGTGGGTCGAGAACTGAAACCCAAGTCCTCTTTAAGAGCTGTGGATATATCCCATTTAAAAACTGTTTTAGCCCATTTGTATGTCTCCATATGCCATGATGTGCATATGGAGGTCAACGGACAACTGTCAGGAGGTGTTCTCTCCTTCCACCCACATAGGTCTCAGGGATCAAGACGCAGGTCATCGGGCTTAGCAGTTGGTATGTTTACCACATGAACATTTCACCACCGCTCTCCTATTTCTCCATTTTTAATCTACAAAACCCAGGAACTACACATGGTTCNCCCCCCCCCCCCCCGTGCTAGGATTAAAGGTGTGTACCACCACACCTGGCTCACATCTTTAGTTATTAAAGATTTATTTTATGTGTACATGTGTATATGTATGCCAGAGCACTGAGTCTCTTGGAACTGGAGTTACAGGAGGTTGTGAGTCATCATGTGGGTACTGAGAACTGAACCCAAGTCCTCTTTAAGAGCTGTGGATATATCCCATTTAAAAAACTGTTTTAGCCCATTTGTATGTCTCCATATGCCATGATGTGCATATGGAGGTCAACGGACAACTGTCAGGAGGTGGTTCTCTCCTTCCACCACATAGGTCTCAGGGATCAAACGCAGGTCATCGGGCTTAGCAGTTGGTATGTTTACCACATGAAGCATTTCACCACCGGCTCTCCTATTTCTCCATTTTTAATCTACAAAACCCAGGAACTACACATGGTTCAATCTAGTAATTGGTGATAGGAGAGAGGAACTGAGGTGTTAAAAAGATCTCCAGAAGACTCATGTGCAGGCAGGGGTCAGAACCACTCCTAGAAAGGAAGTAGAAGAAAAACACAAAGTTTTCCCACTCTGTCAATTCTTCTCCCTCATCCTAACTACCCTAGCCCCAGGAACTGAGAGACCTGAGGAAACCGCTGGCTAACTGGGTGAGGGGGTAGCTCAGTTAGGTAGGAAGAGTCTACAGACCTGTCCCTCAATGCCACCTTAAAAACTGTCCCAATTCTGACCTGGTAATGTCTAAGATCTCCAACTTGGAACCGGACTTTAGAATGTACAAAAAATAGAGGGGGCTGGAGGGATGGCTCAGCAGTTAAGAGCACTGACTGCTCTTGCAGAGGACCTGGATTTAATTCACAGCACCCACATGGTGCTAAGAACCGGCTTAGGCTGGGCGTGGAGGCCCATGATTAAATGCTCGGGAGGCAGAGGCAGGTGGATCTCTGCGAGTTCAAGGCCAGCCTGGTCTACATAGCAAGCTCCAGGCCAGCTGGGACTAAAGGGAGACCCTATCTCAAAAAAAAAGAATGTACAAAAATAGATCAAGAGTTTTGGCCTGCCTTTATGCTGGGCCACTAAGTCTAAAGAAAACCTTCTATTGAACTACTTAACCTAGAGATTGCTATTGAGATTTAGGAGCAAAGTTCTAATAACAAAATATTTGTTTGCCTCGATGTTTTCTTTTTTCTTTTTTGTCTTTTTGAGACTGGGTCTCCCTTTAGTCCCAGCTGGCCTGGAGCTTGCTCTGTAGACCAGGCTGGCCTTGAACTCAGAGATCCGCCTGCCTCTGCCTTCCAGTGTGCTGGGATTAAAGGTGTGTGCTACCATGCCTGACTATCTTGCTGTTTTCTTTCTCTTTTTTCTTTTTTTTTTTTTTTTGTCTTTTCCAGACAGGGTCTCCCTGTAGCCCCAGCTGTCCTGGAACTCACTCTGTAGACCAGGCTGGCCTTGAACTCAGAAAGATCCGCCTGCCTCTGCCTCCCAAGTGCTAGGATTAAAGGCGTGCGCCACCACGCCCGGCTTGCCTTGCTGTTTTCTAAGCAGATTTCTATGCATATGAGAAGAAAGGATTTGGGTATTCCTGAGCTCCAGACTATGACTAAATTAAGTTAGATAATATAAAACCTATACAATGACTCAATCCATACCTTTTCACGTTAATCCAGAGAAAATTTAGGCTAGAGCACCCAAATATCTGAAAACAATCCAAGTCAAACAAAAGACACCCCCTGGCTCTCACCTCCAGCTGCCGAATTGCTGTTTCTCTCTCTTTAATAAGCTCCAGATCTTGTTCTGTAATGGCCGCCTCATCCTCCTGGCTCTGCATCTGGTTCCACTCCTCGTGGCTGCAGGGAGACAAGCACTTCAGCTGATTCCTTCTCTCTGAGGTATGAGGAGACACAACTACAACATCTCTGCTGCCAGCAGAACCCAGGTGAACCACCTAGGCCTAAGCCATTCTGCTATTGATATCAATTCCCTCAGGGCCACATTTTATATGCAGAAGCCAAGAAGTGATAATGCCAAGAAAAGAAAATCTGTCTCCAAGGGCAAAGATGAGATAAGGCAGAATGATGGAGGGTAGGCTCCTGTTTTTCCCACTTAGGGGTAAACTCTGCAGTCTCACTAGGATATGCTAGACAGTAGTATCCAGAGATTTAAATTCAATGAACTATGATGACTGACCTTCTCAGGGCACTCTCAAAAGTACAAGCTGTGTTGGTACCCAGGGGACTAAATGAGAACGAGTTTTAACCAACCAGTGTTTCATCAGTTCATTTAACAGAATCACACTCAGTTTCCAAGAATTTCACTGAGGTTATGCTTTGGGGATATCACTTAACAGAAAGCCAAAGTAAAAGCTAATGAATGGGGGTGGGGGTGAAGGGAAGGGGAGATATGCCTGAACTGAATTGGAAAATGATGTATGAAATGCACAAAGCATCAATAAAAAAAAATGTTGAGAAAAAATAAAAAATAAAAAAAAATAAAAGTGGAATCTGAAAAAAAAAAAAAGCTAATGAAATGTGTCTAACTTTTTTATTTTTTCGGGTATTTAGAAAAAAAAGAGCTTCTTGGTATATTCAGAAAATACTTTGGCAATCCAATGTTATGCATTTTCTCAACAGTATGTATAAATCATACTTCCTGTTCACAAAATTTAAAGCACATCCTGGGGGCTGGAGCAAGATGGTTGAACAGTTAAGAGCACTGCTGCTCTTCCAGAGGACCACCAGCTCAGTTCCCAGCAGCACCCACACGGCAGCTAACAATGTCTGTAACTCCAGTTCCAGGTGATCTGACTCCCTCTTCTAGCCTCTGAGGGAAATGCATACATATGGTTTACTTATATCCATGGAGTCAAAATACTCATACACAATAATAAATAAATGTCCTGAGATATAAAACACAAAGGCCCTATCCCTGATGTGCCCACAGCATAGAGGAAGAGATGGATATATATCTATGATAAACCACTGAAGTTCCAAATCATACCATGAATACAAATTGTCTGCTCTTCTTCTTCTTATTTCTACAACGATGAAATGCCCCATTCCAAAAACGAGAAAACAGATCTCAGAATGGTGAAGGTAAATCAAAGGTAAGATGATGAAGATCTTGTGCTGTGCATTTTTTTTTTTTTTACCATTTTTTATGTGTATGAGTGTACTGTCTGCATGTAGGTTGGTGCACCCGTGTTGTGTAATGAAGCAGAGGTCAGAAGAGGGTGTTGGATTCCCCTGGAACTGGAGTTAAAGACAGTTCTTAGCCTCCATGTCTTCTTCAGGAACAGTCAGTGCTCTTAACTGCTGAGCCATCTCTCCAGCCCCATGTGCTGTGCATTTTTGAGTTTGCACTTATTCCCAGTGACTCAAGCATCCTCTTCCACACAGCGCTATCAGGGGTTTCTTGTCATATTTTGTTTATTCATCTTGAAAATATTCCTTCCATAACTCAAAGACCTTAGAAAAGCTCCCTGGTTTGACTGTTCAGTTTTGTCTTGTGGCTGGTATTTAACTAGCACAACTCTCTTTTATTTTATCCTCTCTTTTTCCCCATTTTACTTTTTTTTTTTTTTTATTACTTATTTGACAGCCATGCTACGCAGCCCACACTAGCCTGTCTCCAACTCTCTTGATCCTCTTGCCTCAGCCCCCAAAATATTGGGGATACAGGTATGCATTACCATGCCTGGCTCATCTCACTGACATTTTAAATTAAAAATAAACATAAAGGTATCACCAACTATCCAGCAGGTTGAATGAATAATCCTTTACCTGTCAAATGAGACGAGTTGCTCCTCTCTTTGCCTGTCTTCTGCCTAGAAAGGTGACAATATTGCTACTGTTATCCAGAAACATGTAAAAGACACACAAAACAACACTTGCCTTAGCTACAGTATAAAGGAGTGACATACATTCCTGGGCTCTAATAGCATCTGTAAGACTCTAGCAATCTGTCTTGACTACAAAATGGGTGTGAAAAGATCAAAAGCAAATCTCCATTCCAGTTTTGGCCCAGAATATGAACCATTCTAAACAGGAGGTAAATGTTAACTGTATATGTTAATTACTTATTAGGACAAAAAACAAAGGCTAATGGTGGGGCTGGAGAGATAGCCTAGCGGTTAAGAGCACTGACTGCTCTTGCAGAGGACCCAGGTTCAATCCCCAGCACCCACATGGCGGCTAAGAACTGTCTGTAACTCCAATTCCAGGAGAACTCCAGTTCCAGGGGAATCTGAGACCCTCTTCTGACCTCCGTGGCATTGCACGACACAGGTGCACAAACCTACATGCAGACAGAACATTCATACACATACAAAAAGAAAAAAATTAAAAAAATTAAAAAAAAAAAGGCTAATGGTTGGAAAGGGCCAAAACTTGGAATAGAACCTCTGGAAATTGTAACCGTCTTCTCTTAGGAATTAACTTACAGAAAGGCGAGATCCAGCTCTTGCTCTGGCGATACTTTCTTTCTCCTTTTCAGATACCCTTCTCTGCACAGCCTGGAAACTGTTTAAGGCTGCAGAAAAGTCATTCATGAGGCGTTCTTTCTGAAGCTTCTGCTGGCGCTGAAAAAATTAAGCAAGAACTTGAAGTTTCAAATGAACTCAGAATCACGTGTTTTGTTTTTTGTGTTTTTGTTTTGTTTTGTTATTTCTTGGTCTTTTTTTGAGACAGAGTCTCCCAGTAGCCCCACCTGGCCTGGAACTCACTATGTAGACCAGGCTGGTCTTGAACTCACAGAGATCTGCCTGCCTCTGCCTCCTAAGTGCAGGGATTAAAGGCATGTGCCACCATGCCCAGCCAGAATCATGTTTTTAATACCCATTAAAGCAAAATTATACCCTTAGAGATTTTTTTTGTCTTTTGAGACACCTTACAGATTTTAAAGTAGGAAAATTATTACAAAAAAGGCCCTTCTGGTGCTGGAGAGACATAGCAGGCTTGGTGTGATACCACATACCTTTGTAGACAGCAAGTGGATTTCTGTAAGCTTGAGGCCAGTGAGGTCTACATAGCAAGTTCCAGGCCAGTTAGGGCTATATAGTAAGACCTGGTCTCCAAAAACAAAAACAAACTCAAAACATCATAATAGGCTGGGTGTGGTGGCAACATGCCTGTAATTGCAGCACTTGGTGACAAAAGCAGGAGGAGTGCTACAGGTAGGGGAGGAATTATCATTCCCAGGCTTTGCATCTAAAAATACTATCATTGGAAACATATGTTGCCTGGGATCAAACCCAGGGCTTTGGACACCCTAGAACTCTATGCTACCACTGAGTTACACCCAGTACCAAAATTCTTTCTTTTGAATCTTCTTCTTCATTTTTATTTTATTTATTTTAGTCTTTTTGAACTTTTTTTTTTTTCTTTTTTTTTTTCCGGTTCTTAGCCTCCGCCTTTACCCCACAGCACTTTGAAACAGAGTTTCACTGTAGCCTCAGCTGGCCTGGAACTTACTCTATAGACCAGGCTGGACTTGAACTCACAGAGATTCTCCTGCCTCTGCCAGCTTCTTTCTTTTAAATCTTAAGTTTTAGGCATTGGTAACAATAACTGAGAACATAGCCAAGTACTTGGAGGCTTTGGATCTAGAGTTGTAAAAGTATCTGGGAGCCATGATCATAAACATGACACCTAAGTCGTAGAACAGACAGGACTCTGAGACAGAAAATTAAGACGACCAACAGCAGAACCTCAGAACATGCGAGCTTCTAGGGAAAAACACTTAATAAGGAAGGCTGAAATTCAACTTGGGCATGATCAGAGTTGGGGGACAGAATTGAAGAGAATTATGAAAAGAGGAAGTTTGAGTAGAGAGAGGATAGGCAAAAGCATGAAAGGAAACAAAGAAGCTGGGTATGCTGGTGCAGCCATAAACCCAGCAATGAGGCTGGGCCAGAAGATCACCACAAAATTGAGACCAACTTGGACTACATAGTGAATTTCAGGCCAGACTGACTGGGCTTCATAGTGAAATACAGAAGAGAAGAAGGGAGGGAGAGAAGGGCTCAAAGAAGAACACTGCAGTTGGCAACTAGAAGATTGCTGCCAACAATACTGAGTAGGGGGGAACCTGAAAGCAGCACACATGGTTTAATGTACAGGGGAGTGGTGAAAAGACTGGTCATGGCGCTAAGACAAGATAGATAAGGAAAAGGCAAGAACACTCAGCACAAAAGGAGAGAACAGGAATTATATTTCCCCAACGGGAGCACATGTGGAGATCTATTTGTATTCTTAATGATTCAAGCTAATGGAAAGGAACAATAGCATGATTAATCCAAAAATAACTTGTCTTTGGTTTTAGAATGCAGTAGATGAATTTTCCTGGGAGGAGATTTAACTTTCTATTTATATTTTGCCTAAGCTACTGTTGTTTAATTCCTAAGTACTTACAATACTCTGTTTGCATCAAGACCTGTAGACTCTTTTCATTACTATGAAAGCTATATTCCTTAAATGCACAGCTGAAAGAAAGGGGTGATATGGAAGCCAGCAGGAGACATAGGATGGTGATCTACTTTGCTTTCAATCACTGTGACAAAACACTCTGAACAATACCAACTCGAGGAGGAAAGGGCTTATTTGGCTTACATCTCACAGGTTCATCACTGAGGGAACCCAAGGAAGAAACTCAGGGCAGGAACCTGGAGGCAGGGGCTGAAGCACAGGCTATGGAGGAATGCTGCTTACTGGCTTGTTCCCCTAGCCTATGCTTAGCCTGCTTTTTTTTTTTTTTTTTTTTTTTTTTTTTGGTCTTTTCGAGACAGGGTCTCCCTGTAGCCCCAGCTGTCCTGGAACTCACCTTGTAGACCAGGGTGGCCTTGAACTCACAAAGATCCGCCTGTCTCTGCCTCCCAAGTGCTAGGATTAAAGGCATGCTCCACCACACCCGGCTTAGCCTGCTTTCTTATACAATACAGAACCACCTGCCCAGGGGTGCCACCACCCTCCCACATCACTCAGCAATCAAGAAGATGCCCCACAGACATGACACAGGCCAGACCAATGAAGCAATCCCCCAACCGAGGCTCCTTCAACCCCACTTGTGTTAAGCTGACAACTAGAGCCATCCAGCACAGATGATGAGGGAGAACCTGCCCATAACTGAGTAAACATGGAGTGAAAACTGAATGTATAGATAACCAGGAAAATCACACTAAGATGACTTTTTTTGTCTGTGATGCTAGGGATCAAACCCAAAGCCATACACATGCCAGCCAAGTATTTAACCACTGAACTACAACCCTGCTCTGAAAGGAGAATTCTTCCCTGGGCATTTCTTTAACCTAAGACCTGTGGGTGGCCTTTGATGAGATACAAAAGTGACTGTGAAATATGAAAGATGTTTAATCAATATTTGTAAGTAACTAGTTACAAAATAAATGAGGACCAAGCCCACAAACACAGCTGCTAGCCAAACCCCCCAAACAGCCTCTTTGGCTAAGTTCACTTTATTACGATATGTTCTTTTTTTTTTTTTTTTAGTCTTTTTGAGACAGGGTCTCCCTGTAGCCCCAGCTGTCCTGGAACTCACTCTGTAGACCAGGCTGACCTTGAACTCTCAAAGATCCGCCTGCCTCTGCCTCCTGAGTGCTAGGATTAAAGGCGTGCGCCTCCACTCCCAGCTTACGATACGCTCTTGATAGTAGCAGTAACCATCACACTCCTACATGCTGAAGGACAGGCATTATGCATATATTCTATTGCCACAACAGTCATACTCCCTCTCTGTTCTGGGGGAGAGGGAGAGTGTTTTGTTTTTTTTGTTTTGTTTTTTGTTTTGTTTTGTTGAGACAAGGTCTCACCATGCAGTCCTGACTCACTTAGAACCTGATATGTAGACCAGGCTACCATCAAACTCGGATATCTGCCTGCCTCTGCCTCTGCCTCTGCCTCTGCCTCTGCCTTCTGAATGCTGGAATTAAAGTTGCACACCACCATATCCAGCATACATGTGGTGTGATGGTTAGCTTTAATGATCCAACTTGACATAAACCAGAATCACCAGGGAAGTGGGTCTCAATGAAGGATTGTTTACATTGGGTTGGCCTATAGTCATGCCTATGGGAAATTGTTTTAATTATGTTAATTAATATAGGACAATCTAGTCCACTGTGGGCAGCAGCATTCCCTAGACAGGAGGCCCTGAAATGTGTACAAGTAGAGAAATCCAGCTAAGCATAGGCAAGAGAGCAAGTGAGTATGCATGCATTCATTCTTCTCTGCTCCAGATGGTGGATGTGATGTGACTAGCTGCTTCAAGTTCCTGACACCTTGATTTCCCTGTAATAGTGGTCTTTAATTGTGAGTGAAAAGAAGCCTTTCTCCCTTAAGTTGCTTTTTGTGGGTTTTTTTGTTTTGTTTTGTTTTGTTGTTTTTCGTTTTTTGAGACAGGGTCTCCCCCCATCTGGCCTGGAACTCACTATTTAGTCCAGGCTGGCCTGGAACTCACAGTGATCCACCTACCTCTGTCTCCCAAGTGCTGGGATTAAAGGTGTGCACCACCATGCCCAGCTTGTCAAGGTATTTTTTAGAAGATTTAATTGTTTTACTTTTTAAAATATTTTTAAAATTTTAATTGTATGAATGTTATGACTGCATGTCTATAAGTGCACCTGCATTGTGCAATGCCTGCAGAGGCCAAAAGAGGACATTGGATCCCTGGAATTGGCGTTATGGACACTCGTTAGCCGCTGTATAGGTCCTGGGATTTGAACCTGGGACTTCTGCAAGAGTGGCCAGTGCTCTTAACCTCTGAGCCATCTCTCCAGCCCCATTGTCAAGGATTTTTTTGTTTTGTTTTTCTTTTTTTGGTATTTTTGAGACAGGGTCTCCCTTTAAGTCCCAGGTGGGCTGGAGCTCACTCTGTAGACCTGGCTGGCCTTGAACTCACAGAGATCCGCCTACTTCTGCCTCCCGAGTGCTAGGATTAAAGGCATGCGCCACCATGCCTGGCCCAGGATATTTTTTAATCACTGTAACAGAAATTAAATTAGGATACATAGTAAGGAAATTAGAGAAGGTCTATCTAGAACCAAAGCCCAACTTCTGTTCCACATACTATCTCTCTATCAAAATAAACTCTTTGCTTATTAATAAACAAAGCAGAAAATACCAACCTGCTCTGAAGCAGACAAGGGAAGGGGCAAGGACCCTAATTCCTTCAGCAATTCATTTGTTTCCTTGGCGAGCTGATTTGTGGAGTGTTGTAACTGTTGCCTAAGAGAGAAAAGACAGGTGTCAGGATGCTGCCACTGCTTGAGAGCTACCACACTATTAATTTAGTTTTAGGGTACCTCACAGTGCAAGGAATGAAAGGCTATTTGGGGGGAAATGAGTGCTTCAATGCCTGAGCTCAGAAACCCACTTCAGGGCATCGTCACATTACTGAAGAGTCTCCTTGAGGAGAAAGATCCTGGCCTAATGACACCTGAAGGAAGCACATTCAGGAATCTCAACTATTTAAAGAGAAAAGAAAAGCTATCAGCAATTCTCATAGAAATATTAGAGTAATAATACTACCTACACTTAAATCTAATGGTTTAACACACTGAACTCATTTATAAAATTCTGACTGAATTTCCCAGGAGTTCTGCATGGTTAATATCTGTCATGTTCCACTGACTAGTGTGACTGGATGAAACATGTATTAAATGTACAGTTTCCAAAAAAAAAAAAAAAGTATAGTTTCCAGTGGGGTGTGTGATGGTATACACCTTTAATCCCACAACCACTTGGGAGGCAGGTCTCTGAATTTTAGGCCAGTCTGGTCTACATCCAGTTATAGCCACCTAGGGCTACATAGTCTTAAGAGAGAGAGAGAGTGAGAGAGAGTGGGAGTGAGAGAGTGAGAGAGAGAAAGAGAGAGAGGCATAGCTACCTGCCTAGAGGGAAACTCCAAACACTACTCCTAAATTCTTACTGAAATCGTGACTCTGATTCTGATTCTTTGGGGGATTTACCTTTCACCCCCCCCCACCATGAATGGTCTTTATGCTTGACTTTCTGGCTCTTTTCTACAAAAGAAAGCCCTATGTTGTTTAAAACACTTGTCTCTTGTGTAAGGTTCTAGGTTTAATCCCTATACCATAAAAATTAACAACAACAACAAAATACATAAAGAATCTGGGTGCTGGGCAAAGTGGCAATGCACCACTAGTCTCAGTTCCTCTGAGGCTGATGCAGAAGGATCCCTTGAGCCCAGTAGTTGGAGGCCAGCCTATGCAGCATAGTAGGGTGTGAGGGAAGGAAAGAAGGGAGGAAGGGTGAGAGGGACAGAAGGGAGGGAGAAATTCAAGGGGAAAGAACATGTAATATAAAGGTGAGGTTGATTAGTAACGGAAATACAAAGAGTTGTCTTCTATTACAGTTTCCTTTGCTCCCACCATTTCTGCAAAGGTTTTAAGGGATGAGAGAGAAACCACATGCTGTGGTCTGAATTAGAATTGAACTCTTAGCCCCCAAGTGATATTATTAGGAGGTAGGATTAGAACATGATTAGCTCATGAAGGTGGGACTTTCATGAATGGAATTAATGCCCTCAAAAAGGAGGCACCAGAAAACTGCTTTGTCTCTTCTACTGAGGACAGAGTAAAATGGCTTCCTTTAAGGGGCATACTAGCACATGCTATTAATTCTAGTACTTGGGAGGCAAAGACAGGCAGATCTCTGAGAGTTCAAGGCCAGCCTGTAATAGTTTGAGTTACAGGGAGACCCAGTCTCAATAAATATTAAATTAAAAAGAGCAACAATAACAAAAAGAAGCCAGTCAGGAATCAGAACGCTGCAGACAGCACTAAGATATTCCAATGCCCCACCTCCCTTTGGAATAGGGAAAGGTGATATCTCCCATGGTTAATAGTCATTCTCTCTCACACCATAACATCTAAGAAAGGAAACAGGGCTGGAGGGATGGCCTAGCGGTTGAGAGCGCCGACCGCTCTTACAGAGGACCCGGGTTCGATCCCCAGCACCCACATGGCGGCTGAGAACCGTCTGAAGCTCCAATTCCAGGAGAACTCCAGTTCCAGGGGAATCCGAGACCCTCTTCTGAACTCCGCGGCGTTGCACGACACGGGTGCACAGACCTACATGCAGACAGTACATTCATACACATGCAGAAATAAATAAAATTAATAAAAAAAAAAAATTTAAAAAAAAAAAGAAAGGAAACAAAGACAGTCGCTTAGATTTTAACTATGAAGAACAAAACTTTAAAAAAAATTTTTTTTATTATAGGTGTCATGGCACAGCTTTTTTTTTTTTTTTGTCTTTTCAAGACAGGGTCTCCCTGTAGCCCCAGCTGTCCTGGAACTCACTCTGTAGAACAGGCTGGCCTTGAACTCACAAAGATCCGCCTGCCTCTGCCTCCCGAATGCTAGGATTAAAGGCGTGTGCTACCACGCCCGGCCATGGCACAGCTTTAATCCCAGCAGAGGCAGGAGGATCTCTGAGAGATAGCTCAAGGCCAGCTGGTCTACATAGTTAAGTTTCAGGCCAGTTGAGGCTAAATGGAGATTCTGTCTCAAAAAGACAAAAAAAAATTATTATACTTTACTTTGTGTGGATGTGTATTTGTATGTGGGCACAGGTGTACCACGATGCACATCTCTCCTCCCACAATGTAGGTTCCAGGGATTGAACTCAGCTTATCAGGCTTAGTGGCAAGCACCTTTACCCTGAGTCATCTCAATGAATCCCAAGAACAGAACTTTTTTTTTTTTTTCTGAGTCTGCCAATATCCCCAGCTGGCCTGGAACTCTCTATATAGACCAGGTTAGCCTTGAATTCACAGATATCCACTTGCCTCTGCCTCCCCAGTGCTAGGATTAAAGGCGTGTGCTACCACACCTAGCAAAGAATAGAACATTTACAGCAGAAGTGAAGTGAAAAAAAAAATGTGATTTAAAAATAAAAGGAGGGAAGGGCTGGGTTGATGGCTCAGTGGTTAAGAGTACTGGCTGCTCTTGCACAGGACCCTGGTTTGATTCCCAGCACCTACACAGCAGCTCACTACTGTCTCAAATGGTTCCAGGGGATCCAAAGCTCTCTTCTGACCTCCACATGCACTGCACAACATGGGTGCACTTACACACATGCAAACAATACATTCATTCAGTAAAATAATAAAAATAATAAATGCAATTAAAAAAAAGGAGTTCTACTACCAGACCATTTATTCTCTCCCTTACACTCCCTTTGGATCGTTCTGAACAAACTGTTTTCATACACAGTTGAAAAGCTAACTAGGCCGGGCGTGGTGGTGCACGCCTTTAATCCTAGCACTTGGGAGGCAGAGGCAGGCGGATCTTTGTGAGTTCAAGGCCAGCCTGGTCTACAGAGTGAGTTCCACAACAGCTGGAGCTACAGGGAGACCCTGTCTTGAAAAGACAAAAAAAAAAGCAAAAAAAAGCTAACTAGACCAAATCAGCAGGAGCGCTCATCAACAAAGAGGCTTGTTTACACAGGCCTAAAAGCAGAGGTTCCTGCAATAAGTCCCTGAATTGTTCTGCTAGCCTGACCAAGGGAAGAAGCAGCTCAAGGATTTGAAAGGCAGCGGAACCTTGATCCAGTCACGCTCTTTGCTTTTCCTCTTCCAGATGGAGCAATTGCCGCCTGACCCACTGCCTCCCATTTTGACTCCATAGACTGGAAATGTAAGGACACTGCGTACATCCTGAAAGGACCATCAGGAAACTTAACCTTCTTAGGAAGCTACTCACAGATTTTCCTGCAGCTTGCTTGAGTCCTGCTTAGTCCCAAGTTGGCTCATCAGATTCTTTATCTGAGCAGCTAGAAAGAGGGGGGAAAGAAGTATTTAAAAAAACATATATACTAGCCGGCGTGGTGGTGCACGCCTTTAATCCTAGCACTTGGGAGGCAGAGGCAGGCAGATCTTTGTGAGTTCAAGGCCAGCCTGGTATACAGAGAGACCCTGTCTCGAAAAGACAAAAACGAAACAAAAAAACCCAAAAAACCCCAAATATATTTACAAAGAGCACCTGCTTCTCAGATCGCTGGTCTCTGTGTATGCTAAGGCCATGCAACTAACAGAATCCATGCTGAGATCACAATCTCAGCATTCACTTTCCCCCATGGTGACTTACAAGGTTCACCTTTCTCTCTGAGTACGTCACTTAATAGAAGGTGGGAGCTTTGTTTATCGTCTCCTAAGAATTGGCTAATTTTTCTAGAGCTCCCCTAATATTGGTTAAACATTTTATTTTATCACTTTTAGGACTAAGAAGTATTTAATTAGTAATTCACATAACTAAAGCACTAGGTTGAATCTCAGTCCAAAGAGAGAGAAAGAGAGAGAGAGAAAGCAATCACCATCTTTAGAAGGGTCACAATATGAAACAATAACAAAATGTTCTGCTTTGTGCTTTTGAGACTGTCTCACTCTGTAACTAAGCTAGCCTCAATCTCCTAGCTATCCTCCCACCTCTATCCCCGGAGTGTTAGGATCACAAATGTGAATCGCCACACCCAGCCTACAACAAAAAAATTAAATCCTGATTAGGGATCACCTAATGATCTTTAATCCCAGTACTTGAGGGGCAGAGGCAGGCAGATCTCTGTAAATTCAAGACCCTTTCTCAAAAACAAATTATCTATCAATACAAACTAACCTGAGGCTGGAAAGATGGCTCAGAGGTTAAGTGCTCTGGCTGTTCTTTGCAGAAGACCTGGGATGGTCCCCCCCACAACACACATGGTGACTAACAACCATCAGTAATTTTATTTGAAGGGATCCAACACTCTCTCTGGACTCCTTGGGCTTTGTATGCATGTAGTGTACTTATGTGCATGCAGACAAAAAACTCAGAGACATAAAACAAAAATAAATAAATAAAATCTAAAAGAAATACAAACTAGGAGCTAGAGAGATAGCTCAGTGGTTAAGAGCAGTGGCTGTTCTTACAGAGGACCTAGGTTTGGTTCCCAGCACCCACATGACAGCTAACAACTATCTGTAACTCCAGCTCCAGGGGATCCAACATAGTCTTCTGGCTTCCACAGGTACTTTACAACATGGGTGCATTTACATACATGCAGGCAATACAGTCATACACATAAAAATAAATTAAAAAAGAAATACAAACTACGGCAAATGCTTTTGAAAGACAATGCCCATTTATTGTTATTAACAGGTTAGTGCTGATTAAGCCAGTCTACATGTTGAGTACTCTATAAGTTGAGTATGTACTCTTCCTAATTTTCATGGCAGCAGTCTAAAATAGAAATATCTTCATTTTACACATGAGGGAATATATTTAGATATATCACATATCTTATAAGCATATAGAGGGGCTGGAGAGATGGCCTAGCGGTTAAGAGCACCGACTGCTCTTGCAGAGGACCCGGGTTCGATCCCCAGCACCCACATGGCAGCTGAGAGCTGTCTTTAACTCCAGTTCCAGGGGAATCCGACGCCCTCTTCTGACCTCCGCGGCATTGCACAACACAGGTGCACAAACCTGCATGCAGACAGTACATTCATACACATACGAAAATAAATAAAATTAAAAAAAAATAAGCATATAGAATAAGTCAAGGAAAAAATTAAAGCCTAGTCATATAAGACTTCAGTGGAAAGTGTTCTTTCAACTATGTTGTCCTTATTGTATTGGAGTCAAATACACATTTTGTTTAGCCCTTTCCTTTTCTTTAACTTCTTTTTTTTTTAATTTTTTTTATTAATTTTTATTTATTTCTGTATGTGTATGAATGTACTGTCTGCATGCAAGTCTGTGCACCTGTGTCGTGCAATGCCGCGGAGTTCAGAAGTGGGTTTCGGATTCCCTTGGATCTGGAGTTCTCCTGGAATTGGAGCTTCAGACGGTTCTCAGCCGCCATGTGGGTGCTGGGGATAGAACCCGGGTCCTCTGTAAGAGTGGTCGGCGCTCTTAACCGCTAGGCCATCTCTCCAGCCCAGCCCTTTCCTTTTCTTAGCTATCTGGTGAGCCTAGCAATGCTCATATGTGAATCCTGGACATTTGACCTTCATGTCTGGACCAGGAAAGAAGAGATCCAAAGGGATTGATGGTCTACCTGTAAGGAAAATGCTAATAATACCAGTTTGCCTGGGAATCTGCCTACCCCTGTTCCTCACTGACTCCTGCCACGGGAATAGAGTCCTTGATTTCTTCTCTGCCTTGCTTTCTATTTTCTTTTTCTGGTTGGTGGGGGAAGGTGGGGAAAGATTTATTTATCCATAGAGGTTGGATGTTAGCTATACGGAAAGATTTATTTATCCACAGAGGTTGGATGTTATCTATACGATTTGTCTCTGTATGTGTGCCTAAAGATCGAACCCAGGGCCTCATGCATGCTAGTTCATGACAGCTGAAGTACAGAGCACACAAATAAGTCCTGTTGGTTGGTGCAAGTACAGTGGTGTTTACAACTAACTGAGCTCAACCAGTTATAGACTTCTTTGTTCCCTCCCACTGCTTCATTTGACCAGCCTAAAAAGAAAAACAAAAACAAAAACAAAAAAACCCAGAATACTCTCCATCCAAACATACTTATTTTCAAGTTTCAACAGAATTCAACAGATAACAAACAAAAGACAGTTTTTCCCAGTGTCTTTCCTATCCCCTCTGGATTAATGTCAAAGTTTCATTCATCAAGAATTAAGACTCAATGCATGACATGGGTGCACAAACTTACATGCAGACAGTACATACATAAACATAAAAAATTAATAAAATTGCCAGGCGTGGTGGCGCATGCCTTTAATCCTAGCAGCACTTGGGAGGCAGAGGCAGAGGCAGGCGGATCTCTGTGAGTTCAAGGCCAGCCTGGTCTACAGAGTGAGTTCCAGGACAGCTGGGGCTACAGGGAGACCCTGTCTTGAAAAGACAAAAAAAAAAAAGAATTAGACTGCTGCCGGGTGTGGTGGCACACACCTTTAATCCTAGCACTTGGGAGGTAGAGACAGGCAGAGCTCTGTGAGTTCAAGGCCAGCCTGGTCTACATAGTGAGTTCCAAGACAGCTGGGGCTACAGGGAGACCTTGTCTCAAAAACACCAAAATAAATAAATAAATAAATAAATTTTCCAGGAACAGTGAAATGGCTCAGTAAGTAAAGCACCTGTTGACACCTGGTGGAGAAAATGAACTCCCACCCTCTGATTTCCACACAAGTGTCAATGTCACATCCAAACATGTGATATGTAAATCTACATAATAATTTTTGTTTTTGTCTTTTTGAGACAAGGTCTCCTTATAGCCTCAGCTGGCCCAGAACTCACTCTGTAGACCAGGCTGGCCTTGAACTCACAGAGATCCACCTGCCTCTGCCTCTGGACTGCTAGGATTAAAGGTGTATGGTGCTCTTTAAAATACTGGGGCTGGGGGCTGGAGAGATGGCCTAGCAGTTAAGAGTGCCGACTGCTCTTGCAGAGGACCTGGGTTTGATCCCCAGTACCCACATGGCAGCTGAGAACTGTCTTTAACTCCAGTTCCAGGGGAATCTGACGCCCTCTTCTGACCTCAGCGGCATTGCACGACACGGGTGCATAAACCTACATTCAAACAGTACATTCATACACATACAAGAATAAAAAAAAAAAAAAAGCCAGCCCGGTGTGGTGGCGCACACCTTTAATCCTAGCACTTGGGAGGCAGAGGCAGGCGGATCTTTGTGAGTTCAAGGCCAGCCTGGTCTACAGAGCGAGCTCCAGGACAGCTGGGGCCACAGGGAGACCCTGTCTTGAAAAGACAAAAAAAAAAAAGAATTAGACTGCTGCCGGGTGTGGTGGCACACACCTTTAATCCTAGCACTTGGGAGGCAGAGGCAGGCGGATCTTTGTGAGTTCAAGGCCAGCCTGGTCTACAGAGCGAGCTCCAGGACAGCTGGGGCCACAGGGAGACCCTGTCTTGAAAAGACCAAAAAAAAAAAAAAGAATAAAAAAAAAATTTTTTTTTAAATGCTGGGGCTGGAGAGATGGCTCAGTGATTAAGAACATTTGCTGTTCTTTAAAAAAATTTTTTTTAATTTTATTTATTTTGTATGTGTATGAATGTACTGTCTACATGCAAGTCTGTGCACCCGTGCCGTGCAATGCCTCAGAGGTCAGAAGAGGGTCTCAGATTCCCCTGGAACTGGAGTTCTCCTGGAACCGGAGTTACAGAGGGTTCTCAGCCTCCATGTGGGTGCTGGGGATCGAACCCAGATCCTCTGCAAGAGCAGTCGGTGCTCCCAACCGCTAGGCCATCTCTCCAGCCCATCTCTCCAGCCCCAAGCATTTGATGTTCTTGCACAAGGCCAGAGTTTGGTTCCAAGTAACCACATGATGGCTAAGAACTGTTAATAATTCAAGTTCTAGGGGGTCTGACACCCTCTCCTGGCCTCCACAGGCACTGCATACATTGTACTTATATGCAGGCAAAACGCTTATACACATAAAATAAAAATAAAAATATTTTTTGCCGGGTGGACCCAGCAGGTGGAGGGAGACGTGGTAGCAGGAGAAACTGCTTGGGAGTTCAAGAGCTCCAGGACATGACACATGGGGTCTCATCATTCCTCTGTCCACACTTCTTGTCAGCGAAGGAAAGATGACCCAGAGAACTTGCTGGCTGATAGAGAACAGGAAGAAGCCATGGCTCAGTTCCCCTATGTGGAGTTCACAGGGAGAAACAACACCTGCCAAGGTTCAGGCTCCATCCCAACAGAGCAAATCAATGAATTAGTGGCTTTGACCCCCCACAGCAATCACAGATTGTGGCCTCAGAGAACTAAGCAGTATGTCCTCCTGTCAGTCCTGCTCTGTCTCCTGGCATCTGGCTTCGTGTTTTTCTTTCTGTTTCCACATTCAATCCTCGTGGACGATAATGGCATCAAGGTGGTGAAAGTCACATTTAATAAACAGGACTCCCTTGTAATCCTCGCCATCACAGCCACCCTGAAAATCAGGAACTCCAAATTCTATTCTGAGGCAGTAACTAACCTTTTCAGCCAAGTTCAGTACATGAAAGCTGTGGTTGGCACATACACAGCCACCAATGTGTCTCTCATCCCACCTCGGAGTGTGCAGCTGGTGAATTTTACAGTGAAGGCTGAGGTGGGAGGACTGTCTTCCTATGTCTACTTTTTCTGCACAATAACTGCTATCCTGGTGCACAACATAGTGATTTTCATGCGGACTTCTATGAAGATTTCGTACACTGGCCACATATCCCAGAGCTCCTTGGAGACACAATACTACATGCACTGTGGGGCAAATTCCACGGCTGTTTAGAGCCTGTCCACAGTTCTTCCACAGCTACACCTGTAGCCTAACATCTGTTCCCAGGGCCCAAGTTCCACACCAACCCCATGTGATGAAGTGGAGGAGAAAGTGGTTCTCTTAACTGAGCAAACATCCTTCTGCCACTTAAGAGAATCCTTCTCCACAGTACTTTGTGTGTTTTTCAAAATTAGCAAAATCACTGCCCAGGTGCCTAGTCTGTGCCTAGCCAATAGCATTCAATATGGTGTGAAGAATTTAATTCAGTTCTTTTCAGGTGTTCTTCAGGCACTATATGATGCTAGAGTTCTAGGTTTTCAAGCCAGAGTGACATGAAGGGATGACATTAGTGGACATTAGCGTAGCTGCAGATGAATTGGTGCTTCTGTGCGCAGACGCGCTATCAGGGAGGGCACTGGAATGCCCAAGAGGAGGCCGTCAGCAGGTACATGGGTTTTCATCTGTTCCCCAACACCTGAGAGCTTTTTATAAAATGTTTGGGGTTTCTTTGACTTCTTTTTTCTTTCCTGTAAAAAACTGTTATAGTTGTTTTTACCAAGAATCAATTGTGGGGCTTGATATACCTTCCATCCACTGGCTGGAACATGGATTAGGGATTTGACAGAAAAATAAACCCTGAGCCAGGCATGGTGGCGCACGCCTTTAATCCTAGCACTCTGGAGGCAGAGGCAGGCGGATCTTTGTGAGTTCAAGGCCAGCCTGGTCTACAGAGCAAGTTCCAGGCCAGCTGGGGCTACAAGGAAACCCTGTCTTGAAAAGACTAAATAAATAAATAAATAAATAAACCCTGAAAAAAATTTTTTTGCCAGGCATGGTGGTGCATGCCTTCAATCCTAGCACTTGGGAGCCAGAGGCAGGCAGATCTCTGAGTTTAAGGCCAGCCTGGTCTACAGAGTGAGTTCCAGGCCAGCTGGGCTACAGGGAGACCCTGTCTTGAAAAGACAAAAAATAAATACATAAATACATAAATACATAAATAAATAAATAAATAAAAATATTTTTATAAAGAAAATAACTTTAATCCCAGGACTTGGGAGGCAGAGGCAGATGGACCCCTGTGAGTTCCAGGCTAGGTAGGGGTACAGGGAGACCTTGTCTCAAAAAGACACACACGGGCTGGAGAGATGGCCTTGCAGTTAAGAGCGCTGACCCTCTTGTAGAGGACCTGGGTTCGATCCCCACATGGCGGCTGAGAACCATCTTTAACTCCAGTTCCAGGGGAATCCGACGCCCTCTTCTGACCTCCGCAGCATTGCATGACATGGGTGCACAAAGCTACATGCAGACAGTACATTCATACACATACAAAAAAAAAAAAACACACACAAAAAGAAAGAGAGAGAAAGAAAGAAAGAAAGAAAGAAAGAAAGAAAGAAAGAAAGAAAGAAAGAAAGAAAGAAAGAAAAGAAAAGAAAAGAAAAGAAAGAAAGAGTAAATAGCAGCCTGGTCTACATAGCAAGACCCCGCTTTAGGGAAAGAAAGAAAAAAAAAAAAAAAAGAGCAGGGTGTCATGGCACATGTCTTTATTCTCAGCAGTTGGGAGACAGAGGCAGGCAGATCTATAGTTTACATAGTGAGTTCCAAGCCAGTAAAGGCTACACGGTGAGTCAAAAAAAAATCAAATAAAGCTGGGCATGGTAGCACATGCCTGTAATTCTAGGCTGTGGGAGGTAGCAGTAGGAGGGTCAGGAGCTTGAGGCCATCCTGAGCTACATGAAGAGCTGTCCCCAAAACAAGACAAAACAGGGGCTGGAGAGATGGTTCAGTGGATAAGAGTACTGGCTGCTCTTACAGAAGACCCAGATTCAGTTCCCAGCATCCACCTGGCAGCTAACAACTGTCCATACCTCCAGTTATGAACAAGGGATCCAATGCCTTCTGAGCTCCTTGGGCATTGCACATATATGGTGCACTTACATACATGCACAGAAATTTTATACACATAAAAAAATAAAATAAAAATATTTTGAAGAGACAATTTACCTTTCAACAAAACTTTTTTTTTTTTTTGGACAGGGTCTCCCTTTAGTCCCAGCTGGCCTGGAGCTCACTATGTAGACCAGGGTGGCCTTGAACTCAGAGAGATCCACCTGCCTCTGCCTCCCAAGTGCTAGGATTAAAGGCGTGTGCCACCACGCCTGGCAACAAAATTCTAAAAATATATCTATTTTAGGATCTCTGTGAGCTCAAGGCCAGCCTGGTCTACAGAGAGAGTTCCAGGACAACTAGGGCTATAGGGAGACCCTGTCTCAAAGGGACAAAAACAAAACAAAACAAAACAAACTCTATTTTATTAAATACAGGTTACTTGTAACTTGGTGGTTCCATAGGAAAATGTAAGCAGTATAATTGCTATATTCTGCTAAAATACAAATAATCATTTTTCTTTACTAATAACATGTAGACTGTCCATAGCTGAGTCAAATGAGAATTAGAACATCACTAAAGCTATCAACTGGACAGCTTTAACAATAATCTATGAAAGGCAGGCATCAGGGTTGAAGGTACAGAGTTCTTGCCTAGCATGCATGAAGCCCTGGGTTCAACTGCCATCACTGTATAAACCAGGTATGGTAATGCATGTTTACAAAGCCAATGCTTGAGAGCTGGAAGCAAGAGAATAAGGAGTTTACGGTCATCCTCTCTGAGGCCAGCCTCAGCCACATGAGATCTTGCTTGAAAAGGGTTGAAGAGCAAGGCATTAAAATTTACTATACACCAAAGCACTAGACACTGGGCTAGTTACTTGGTAAGTATTTTTTCATTTGTTAAAGCCTTAGTATCCCCACGTTACATTTGGACACAATGAAGTGAAAGAGCATTGTGGAACTGACTCACTCATTTGGAGGATAATACCTACTCTATACTCTTTTTTTTTTTTTTTTTTTTGTCTTTTCGAGTCAGGGTCTCCCTGTAGCCCCAATTGTCCTGTAATTTGCTCTGTAGACCAGACTGGCTTTGAACTCACAAACATCTGCCTGCCTCTGCCTCCCAAGTGCTAGAATTAAAGGCGTGTGCCACCACGTCCAGCTTTTTTTTTTTTCACTTCTTATGTGTATGAGTGTACTGCCTGCATGTAGGTAGGTGTACCCGTGTCCTGTAATGCTGTGGAGGTCAGAAGAGGGCATTGGATTCCCCGGGACCTAGAGTTAAAGGTGGTTCTTAGCTGCCATGTGGGTGCTGGGAATTGAAGCTGGGTCCTCTGCAAGAGCAGTCAGTGCTCTTAACCTCTGAGCCATCTCTCCAGCCCCACCCTGCCCCCCATGCCCTATACTCTTTTTTTTTTTTATACTCCTAAAAGGCACTTGCTTCCAAAAGCCTTACATTTTTGGAGCTGGAGAGATGATTCAGCAGTTAAGAGCAATGGCTGCTCTTGAAGAGGACCCAGTTTAGTTCCCAGCACCACATGGCAACTAACAAAGGTCTATAGCTCCCATTCCGGAAGATCAGATGCCCTCTTCTGGTCTTTGAAGGTATTGCACACACATCGGGCACTTGTATATATACAGGCAAGACACTAAATAAAACAAAACATTTTTTATAAAACATACTAAATAAAACATTTTTTAAAAAACTTATATTCTTGGGGGCTGGAGAGATGGCCTAGTGGTTAAGAGCACCAACTGCTCTTGCAGAGGACCCGGGTTCAATTCCTAGCACCCACATGGCGGCTAAGAATCGTCTTTAACTCCAGTTCCAGGGGAATCTGACACCCTCCTCTGACCTCCGTGGCACTGTACAACACGGGAGCACAGACCTACATGCAGACAGTACATTCATACACATAAAAAATAAATAAAAATTTTAAAAAACGTATATTCTTGCTGGGCATGGTGGCACATGCCTTTAGTCCCAGCACTCAAGAGGCACTCTGTGGGTTCATAGAGTCTACATAGAGAGTTCCAGGACAGCTGAGGCTGTAGGGAGACACTGTCTCAAAAAGACAAAAAAAAAATTCTCAAAGCTGAATAATAAATACATATCAGATGGTGATAGAGGTATAAAGAAAAATAAGTTCAAGTGAGGCCTGGGGTGAAGAGGTAGGCAAGGGTACTAGTTTATACAGGGATGTCTGAGAAACTTCTCTGATAAGGAGACAAGGAGCACAGATCTAAAGATCAAATCAAGTTATGCATGCATGGGGGCATTTTACATAAGGAGAATGGTTAATTGGTACAAATGCAAGGGTGCTTGACGTGGTGAGAAGGGCAGGGTGACTAGAGCCTTGAACTAGCAGAGAGATAAAAGTGTTGGCCAAACAGGTGATGGGACCTTGTACAATTAGAATGAGATTTTAATTAAATGGTAAACCACTGATGGGTTATGAGCTACATGCCATAATAACCAGAATTCAAATGCCGGGCTAGTTCCAATGGTTATATTCTCTGAGTCACATTTTGATTTCTCAAAGGGCTGAATCTTAAAGGAATAAAATGTTGTCACACAAGGCTGGTCTGGATTTCCGGGTGTTCTGCTTTGCCTCACCCTGCTTATCTGGCAGTACCTTAAGAACTCTGCTCCAGACAGGCTCAAGTCCTTACTCTGACCTGCTCTCTACCCTGGCTCCCTCCCACTTCTGAGACTTCAGTACTCAATGGAGTCCAGCAGAGTCCAACCATTCAGTGGGTTTGAATCAACCTCCTCCCTTTGACTTTATGGCACTTTCATTAAGGCAGAAGGTGTGAATCACAATAAATTAGGAATAAGGAAACCTGACATCTAGGTCAGACTTGACCATTAACTAGATGTGTGGCACAGGGAAGTTATTCCACCTTTTTCACCACTTGTAGATTGCAGTCAGATTTAACTTTTTTTTTTTTTTTTTGGTCTTTTTGAGACAGATTCACCCTGTAGCCCCAACTGTCTTAGAACTTAGGATATAGACCAGGGTGTCCTTGAACTCAAGAGATCTGCCTGGCTCTGCTTCCTGAAGATTTAACTAATTTTATTGAGTATTTGCTCTATGTGTGGGGTTTTCATTTTCTCTCATTAAGTTTTGCTTCTTTGTTCAGACAGGGTCTCTTTTAGCCCATGCTGGCATCTCTGCAGATGCTGAGGATAACCCTGAACTTCTGATCCTCCTGTTTCCTCCTCAGCAATGCTGGGATCAAAGGCATGAGCCACCATGCCTGAGCCTATGGGGCTGAAAATTAAACGCAGAGATTTGTGCATGTAAGGCCAAGTACTTCGCAACCAAGCTATCTCCTCAATCCTGGCATTAAAAGTTTCCTGCCATGTAAGGACCAAAGAGAGCCTTGGTCCTTACATGGCTGAACCCCTCAGTCACAATGAAACAGCTCTAATCTCAGAACTACTGAGAAACCATGGCGTTTTCTGCAACCCAAATGTTTGGCTCAGAGATCTACCTGTGACTTTCTTAATTTTGTAAATGCAAGGTGCAACTGGTACTGTACTGAATCTATGTATCAAAGAGCAGATTCTGCATTCTATGAATTTTTGTAGATGCATAACCTCCAAACCTCTCCAGAAAATAGTTTAATATCTGATGACAGAGAAAGGTAGATCAACAACAACAAAAAAAGGGAAGGAATATGTCTCTTTTTATTGATTGTCTTTATTTTTTTTAATTTTATTTATTTTTTTGTATGTGTATGAATGTACAGTCTGCATGTAGGTTTGTGCACCCGTGTCGTGCAATGCTGCGGAGGTCAGAAGAGGGTTTTGGATTCCCCTGGAACTGGAGTTCTCCTGGAATTGGAGTTTCAGAAGGTTCTTAGCCACCATGTGGGTGCTGGGGATCGAACCCAGGTCCTCTGAAGAGCAGTCGGTGCTCTTAACCACTAGGCTATCTCTCCAGCCCTATTGATTGTCTTTAAAAAGTAGAACACGAAGCTGGAGAGATGGCTCAGCAGTTAAGAACACTGACTATTCTTGCAGAGGACCTGGGTTTGATTCCCAGCAACCACATGTCAACTAAGGTCTTTAAGCTGGGTGTAGTGGTTCATGCCTTTAATCCCAACACTCAGGAGGCGGAGAGGCAGGTGGATCTCTGTGAGTTCAAGGCCAGTCTGGTCTACAGAGTGAGCTCCAGGCCAGCTGTGACAAAAGGGAGACCCTGTCTCAAAAATACCCTCCCCAAAAAGTAGAACACAGGTTGTGGGGGGGGGGCACAAGACAAGGCAGGTGCTACAAGATGGGTGGATCCCTGGGACTTCCAGACCAGCCAGTCTAGCCTAATCAGCAAGCTGCAGATTTAGTGAGAGACCCTGTCTCAAAAAAAGTAAGGTGGAAGCCAGGTTTGGTGGTGGGGACAGAGGCAGAGGTAGGCAGATCTCTGTATTAAGGCTAACTTGATCTACTGAGTTCCAGGCTAGTTGGGGCTATAGGGAGACCTTGTCTCAAAAAAAAAAAGTGGAAAGCAATATACATGTGACATGTACACATGTGCATATGTATACACATATATGCACATGCCACACGCAATATATATAAAATGTAATTAACTAAAATGAAAAAGTAGACCATAAGCCATACATGGTGGCTCAAACCTGTGATTCTGACACCCAGGAGGCAGAGGCAGAGGCCAAAGCAGGAAGGAAGATCTTGGAAGTTCAAAGCCAACCAGGGCTACAAAGCAATACCCTGTCTCAAAAAAATAAAAATAAAAAAATTTTTTAAAGTAAATAAAAATCTAACTGACTAAATAAATAAATAGTAGAGCAACTGAGGGTGTCACCATATACCTACAATCCTAGCCAGCACTCAGGAGGGTAAGGAAAGGGGATCTCAGGTTCAAGGCCAAAAGGGGCTACAGAGTGAGACCCTATTTCAAAAATAAATTTAGAAACTCTAAAGGTATATAAAAAGTATAAAGATAGCTATTCTACCAAAACACTGAATACTCTTGAGAGCTATGGGAATTTTATAAAATATGGGGGAGATCAGTTAATAATCGGCTGTTTTCTGTATATTTATTCTCCAATAACATACAACTTTTTCTCCCATCTAGACTTTTAGAATTTCCCTTTGTTGAAATGACCTGAATTTGAGTTAAGGAGTTAGGGGAAGTAGAAGGTTGGGGGACTTTATAGAGTCATTTGCTAACTAAGCACCAGAATTTAAGTAATTTAAACCTTCATTATTAACTTTCTATATCCTGAATACTAAGATATTTTTCCTGTAAGTTTCCATCAAAATTCATCAGATATCCTAACGTTTGTTGTTTTTTCTGAGACAGGGTCTCCCTGTAGCCCCAGCTGGCCTGGAACTCACTCTGTAGACCAGACTGGCCTTGAGCTCACAAAAATCCACCTGCCTCTGCCTCTGGAGTGCTAGGATTAAAGGTGTGTGTCACCACGCCCAGCTTAGAGATGGTTCTTAGCAGCCATGTAGATGCTGGGAATCGAATCTTGATCCAATGCTAGAGCAAGTCAGTGCTCTTAACTACTGAACCATCTCTCCAGGGCCAGATACCCTAAAATTTAAATAATAAAACAGGGTCTTTCATTTACCAGAACCTAAACCAGACCTTTTTTGCTTATGACATCCCCCCAAACGCCAGCATTAGGCTTTGCTCAAAACTCACTGACCTCCAACCCTCACATTTTACATCCTACAACTACATCCTTCTGTCAACCTAAAGCACAAAAAAGAATATTGACACATGCATTTATTTTCACTTGAGTGTGCTTAAATACCAAAAAATAAACTTTTATTAATTTTTTGTCTTTTTTGAGACAGGGTCTCCTTTTAGTCCCAGCTGGCCTTGAACTCACATAGATCTGCTTGCATTTGCCTCCCAAGTGCTGGGATTAAAGGTGTGCACTACCACGCCTGGCTTTTATTAATATTTTTATCAAAATGAGTTGAATCAAAAAAGATTTTTCTGTTCCACTTAGTTAATGTGAACACTCCTAAGTATTCTAGTATTTACTTTGTGTGTGCATGTGCACACGTGTGTGCATCCATGTGTGTATAGTCCAGAGGACAAGCACAGTGCCTTCTTCAGGTGCCATACACCTTGGCTAGCCTACAAGCTCCAGGGGTCCACCTGTCTTTGACTCCCTGGGACTTGATGTGATTATAAGCACCACCACAATTGGCTTCTAGGAAGCAAACTCAGGTCCTCCTAAGAGCAGTCTCCTTGGCCCCCAAAGTTTGACTTTTGATTGATACATGTTATTTCTGGGAATGTGGCAGGGTGGTAGAATGTTTGCCTAGCATGTATGTGTAAAGCCCTGGGCTCGATCTCCATCACCAGAAGAAAAAAAATCTAGTAGATTGATATGTTATAATGTTTTGCAATATAACTGTGTGTGTAGTGTATGTGTATGTGTTGGGCATTGATCTATCACTGAACTATATTCCCAACCCTCTGTTAAAACATTTTGGATAGCTGGACCTGGTGGTCCTTGCCTTTAATCCCAGCACTGGGGAGGCAGAGGTAGGTGGATCTTTGTGAGTTTAAGGCCAGCTTGTTCTACATAGAGACCCTATCCCGTTAAAATTTTTTAAAATAATAACAATTATCTCCTATGAAATGGTATGTAATTACAGAAACTAGATAATTAAGGTAAATGAGAAGACACATCTTTTTTGTTTGTAAGAAATTTTTGTAATTTTTAAAACTAGCCCTGGGGCTGGAGAGCTGACTCAGTGGTTAAGAGCACTGACTGCTCTTGCAGAGGACCCAGGTTCAATTCCCAGCACCCACATGGAAGCTAAGAACTGTCTTTAACTCCAGTTCCAGGGGAATCCAACGCCCTCTTTTGACCTCCGTGGCATTGCACGACATGGATGCACCAACCTACATGCAGACAGTACACTCATACACACAAAAAATAATAAATAAATAAATAAATAAATAAATAAATAAATAAATAAATAAATCTAGGCCTATGTTGCTGGGCTTGGTGGTACATGGTTTTGATCCCAGCACACAGGAGGTAGAGGTAGAGGTAGAGGTAGGTGAATCTGTGAGACTGAGGCCAGCCTAGTCTACAAATGAGTTCCAGGGCAGCTGAGGCTACAGGGAGAAACTGTATCAATAAACAAACAAACAAACAAACAAAACTAGGTTGAACGTAGTGCCACATGACTGTCATCCCAGCACCGGGAGGTGGAGGCAAGAAGACCAGCCAGTCTTAGCGTTTGAGACCAGCTTAGGATACGTGAATATGTATCTCAAAAATACAACAAAACAGAACAAACAAAATTTCAAAAAAAAAAACTAGACCCCAATTTTTCCTATCACTGACCTCTCTTTTTTTTTTTTTTTTTTTTTTTTTTTTTTTTTTTTT
>VZQC01010550.1:727419-755767 GCA_009823505.1 Rhizomys pruinosus
GTCTTTAAGCTGGGCATGGTGGCACATGCCTTTAATCCTAGCACTCGGGAGGCAGAGGCAGGCGGATCTCTGTGAATTAAATGCCATCCTGGTCTACAGAGTGAGCTCCAGGCCAGTTGGGGGTATAGGGAGACCCTGTCTCAAAAAAAAAAAAAAAAAGAAAAAGAAAAAGAAAAATCTACCAGATGGGGTAGTACATGCCTTTCATCCCAGGATTTGGAAGGCAGAGGCAGGCAGATCTCTATGAGACTGAGAGCAGCCTGATCTACAGAGCAAGTCCAAGCTATCTGGGGCTAGAGGGAGACCCTATCTCAAAACAACAACAACAGCCAGGCGTGGTGGCACACGCCTTTAATCCTAGCACTTGGGAGGCAGAGGCCTCTATGTGAGTTCAAAGCCAGCCTGGTCTACAGAGTGAGTTCCAGTACAGCTGGAGCTACAGGGGGACCCTGTCTCGAAAAGACCAAAAACAAACAAACAAAAACAACAACAACAAAGTAAAAACAACAAAAGTCAATAAATTACAACATAAGGGACAGAAATGCTATTAAATGAGTTAACTCTGGGCTGGAGAGATGGCTCAGTGGTTAAGAGCACTAGCTGCTCTTGTAGAGGACCCAGGCTCGATTCTCAGCACCCACATGGCAGCAAACAACTATCCATAACTCCAGTTCCAGGGGATCCAACACCCTCTTCTGACCTCTGACGGCAATGCACAAGTGCACTTACATACATGCAGATAATACACTCATACACATAAAATAAAAATAATAAAAAGTTAAAAAGTTAACTTTGAAACTACTAGGTTTTTTTTCCTTCAACTGCCTCAGAAATATTTGCTCAGACCCTTCAGCACACAGTAAGCAGAGTCAAGAATAATTCTTCAGTACCCCACATGTACTGTAGGAACTGTCTTTACCAGGCAGCTAACCTGAGCTATATCTTTAGCAATTCACAAACTGGGCTACCCTATCTCAGACTGATGTGTTCTATAAATTCCAAACCCAAATCTATGTCTGTACAGTTCAGAAAAAGAACAGCCACACTCAAATTTTCAGTGAATACACATGTCCCTGCAGGGCTCTCTGGGTGCACTTGGGTATGATGGCCATGGCTTAAAGAGGCTTGGGGGACAAGCACTCACCTGATACATCAGTAGACACAGCAACAACCTACCAATTTCAGATTCTCAATTCTTCCCCCCAATAATCCCAAGGGAAGAGTTTTAAGTCACTGTACCTAGGATCACAGGATTATGATAGACCCAAAAGGGAAGAGGAAGAGTGTTCCAAAATGAGAAACGCATTACTCATTCAATTACCAAGCTTCCTCCTTTGCTAGCTACCTTTAGTCCAGCCACACCTGCCCTCACAATTCTTTGAAGCACCAAAGTCCCGCACTTGCCCTCAGCACACAACTGCCTGTGCCCACTTCTCACTCCATTCCAGCATCTGCTCACTCAACCGACAGATCCTCAGAGAGGCCCTCCTGACCAACTTACCTGAAATAGCATGCTCAGCTCCTCCCCCAACTCTCTACGTACCTACCCTGCTTTATTTTTCTTCAGAGCGGTGCTATCACTTTATATTATTTAATGCATGCTCTGAAGAAAAATAAACCAGGGTAAGTCATAGTTCATACCTCAAAGGAGCTACCACCTACCAAAGAAGATAAGTATGTAACAACAAGAGAAGAAACCAGCAGGGCATGGTGACGCATGCCTTTAATCCCAGCTCCAGCACTTGAGAAGCAGAAGCAGGCGGATTGCTGTGAGTTCAAGGCCAGCCTAGTCCACATAGTGAGTTCCAGGACAACTGGGGCTGCAGGGAGATCCTGTCTCAAAAAGTCCACTCCCCTCCCCCAAAAAACAAGAAATCATCACAACTTTGAGTACACACACACACACATACACAAGCAAACTGAATCAGATAGAACTGACTTCGAATTCATGTATTGCTACTTGTTGGTCAGGTATTTAACCTTTCTCAGTCTGTTCCTAACCCACAAATTGGAAATATCTGCAATTGTTACAAATTTAAGTTATTACCTATAAAGCACTTTTCATACTGCTTAGCATACTATGTACTTAAATGGTACTTATTGATATTAACTGTTCACTTTAATGATCTCACATCCAATGCCTAATCAACAGCTAAATCAATATCAACAAAGAAACCTCTCCAGTTTTTCCTTCCTCCCCTCCCCCCCACCCCTCACCCTGGGAGACAGAGTTTTATGTGCATTATGATGTCTGGAGCAGATATATAAACTCCAAACCCATGTAATACACACATGAGCATGTTAGAAGACAACTTTGTAGAGGTGGTTCTGTCCTTCACTCTTTTTTAAATATTTTATTTAGTATCTGTATTTTATGAGTGCATTGCCTGCATGTATATAAGTGTACCCTTGTCGTGCAATGCCCATGGAGGTCAGAAGGGGTGTCAGACACCCTAGAACTAGAGTTACAGAAGGTTGTTTGCTGCCCCTCTTCTTCACTCTTTATGTGGGTTCCATGGGTCAAACTTAGGTTGTCACGCTTGCAGGACAAACACTTTGCCCACATAGCCCCTTGAATCGGGATTTTCTGATCTAGCCTGAATTACAGCTTCTTCACATAAGAAAACTGAACACAAAGTGCTATACTTTCTCATCAGCAACCATATTACTGTGCTTTTAATTTCTGGATTTAATAGACCCCATATTCTTCTAAACACCCAGTCCTCACCCTTCCCATCAGAAACTTTGGTCCTCTCCAATTCTACAATATACACCTAAATTTAAAAGCAAAGAGATAGCTTGTGTTTTAAATTTTTGGAACATAATTGTAGTTCAGTAGTAACTGACTCTACCTATTAACACAGTATAGCCAAGCTCCCAAAACACAATAATAAACAACATAGATGTTGATCACTATTTTTATTTTTCCACCTAACATTGCTTCTGTTCTGTTTATAAGACTGGGCTGATTGTCAAGCACAGGAAACAGCCTGTGCTTGACTCTTTTGCTACAGTCTTACTCAGGCCCTAATGGTGAGGAGGTAGTGTTAGACAAGGAAGGATAGTCTTTTTTTTATTATTAATTTTATTTATTTATGTATGTGTATGAATGTACTGTCTGCATGCAAGTCTGTGCACCCGTGTCGTGCAATGCCGCGGAGGTCAGAAGAGGGTGTCGGATTCCCCTGGAACTGGAGTTCTCCTGGAATTGGAGTTTCAGACGGTTCTTGGCCACCATGTGGGTGCTGGGGATCGAACCCGGGTCCTCTNAGGTCAGAAGAGGGCGTTGGATTCCCCTGGAACTGGAGTTTCAGACGGTTCTTGGCCACCATGTGGGTGCTGGGGATCGAACCCGGGTCCTCTGCAAGAGCAGTCGGCGCTCTTAACTGCTAGGCCATCTCTCCAGCCCTGACAAGGAAGGATATTCTAACTGCCACTACCAAATCTACCATCTCTTACTTGCTAAGTACTTGTGGCAAAGTCTCTGTGTATCAGATTTATTTAAGAGTAGCTCCACAGAGAAAGATAATGACAGCTTCATGTTTGAAATGTTTAAATAATTATTTGCTACCAAAAAATTAACTGAAATGTTTTCGGTGAATTCTCTTTGATAAAACAGAAGTCATCCCACCCTTTAATGACTTAGTCATTTTATCTGATCCCCGAATTAATTACAGGAAGCACAGTGTATTAAGTCTCCCAAACACATTCATTCTCCATTTGGAAAGTTGCTGATTTCCGAGGACCCAATGGCTTGGGCAAAATGTAAACCCTCAGTTTGTTAAGCAACCACCACCTCCACTCCCCCGACTCCCACATCCAAACTGGCCAAGGAGGAAAGTGCGGGGGGTGGGTGGGAGTTGCGCAGGAATATCTTGGCTGACCACTGCGCCCAGTCAAGATGACACACAACTCCCTCCCACCCCAGGCTGTCGAGCCGGCCGGCCGTCCCATCTCCACGAAGGGACGACGCCTAGAGAACTGGAGCCTTAGCCAGGGGCGGGGACCTCGGGCGCCTAAGCCCGACCCAAGCGGGGAAGACAGCTCAAGTGTGGCCCCGGCTGCGTCCCGCAGCCCCCCAGGCCTGCCCCCGGGTCCAGCCCCCGGCCCGCTGGTCCCCCACTCACTGGCTTGGCTGATGCGCTGAATGTTGCCGCTGCAAGTCTGGATGATGCTGTTGAAGTCCCGCAGTGGGGGCCCCGAGGGCCCGGGGTTCCGGTACATGTCTAAAGGACCGTAGGACATGACAGCGAACTGAGACCCGGCCGCTCTACGACCGGAAGCTGCCACCAGCCTGGCCCCGCAGCTGAGAGGAAAACTGGGAAGAGAAAGGGCGGGGAAGGCGCTGAGGCTGCGTGCGCACTCTTCCCGCCCACATGCAGTGCGCATGCGCTGTCCCCGCCTTGCCCCTTTGGGGCGCGCGCCGTGCTGGAATCGGCGGTGGGTGGAAACCAGTGTTTAAACTGCTGGCACAGCGCATCGGCAGCGCGCGCTGGAAGGAGCTGGTCGCTGAGCAGCCTCCGGCCGCCGCACAGCCAACCGCCCGCGCCCGCAGGGATGCTGGTCCCCTCCTTGCTGATCCGCGTCGCCTTGGCGCTCAGCCACACTGCAAATCCTTGTTTGTTCCAACCCCTGTCAAAACCCGGGTGAATGTATGAGTGTAGGATTGGACCAGTATACGTGCATTTGTACCCGGACAGGATTCTATGGGGTCACTGTACGACGCCTGAATTTCGGACAAGAATTAAATTACTGCTGATGCCCACCCCAGACACGATGTACTACATTCTTACCCACTTCAAGGGATTCTGGAACACTGTCAATAACATTCTCTTCCTGCGAAATCCAATCATGAGATGTGTTGCTAGCCAGACCACATTTGATTGACAGTCCGCCAACCTACAATACACATACAAAAGCCTTCTCTAACCTCTCCTACTACACTAGAGCACTTCCGCCTATATGATGACTGCCCAACTCCCATGGGTGTGAAAGGAAAGAAGAAAATTACTGATTCAAAAGGGGCTCGGCCGGGCGTGGTGGCGGCAGGCGGATCTTTGTGAGTTCAAGGCCAGCCTGGTCTGCAGAGTGAGTTCCAGGACAGCTGGGGCTACAGGGAGACCCTGTCTCAGAAAAGCAAAAAAAAAAAAGGGGCGGGGGTCCTTGAAAAAGTTATTCTAAGAAGAAAGTTTATACCAGATTCCCAAGGCACGAACGTGATGTTTACATTCTTTGCCCAGCACTTCACCCATCAATATTTCAAGACAGACACGAACCGAGGACCTGCGTTCACCAGAGGATTGGGCCACGGGTGCACTTAAGTCATATCTATGGTGAAACTCTAGATAGACAGCATAAATTGCGCTTTTTCAAGGATGGAAAATTGAAATATCAGGTGATTAATGGAGAGGCGTATCCTCCCACGACCAGAGACACTCATGTGGAAATGACCTACTCACCTCACACCCCTGAACACTTGGGGTTGGCAGTGGGTCAGATGTTGGGTTTGGTGCCTTGTCTGATGATGTATGCCACAATCTGGCTGCAGAAACATAACCAAGTGTGCGGTGTCCTGAGTGGGATGATGAGCGGTTATTCCAGACAAGCAGGCTCACACTCATGGGGTAGACTATTAAGATTGTGAATGAACATTTTCAGAGGCTACAAACTGGTCAAAAAATTTTTTTTTATTTTATTTATTTTTTGTGTGTATGAGTGTACTGTCTGCATGTAGGTCTGTGCACCCTTGTTGTGCAATGCCGCGGGGGTCAGAAGAGGGCATTGGATTCCCCTGGAACTGGAGCCAAAGACAGCTCTCAGCCTCCATGTTGGTGCTGGGGATCGAACCTTGGTCCTCTGCAAGAGCAGTCAGCGCTCTTAACTGCTAGGCCATCTCTCGAGACCCCAAAATGTTTTTGTTTTTTTTTTTTTGTCTTTTTGAGACAGGGTCTCCCTGTAGCCCCAGCTGTCCTGGAACTAACTCTGTAGACAGGCTGGCCTTGAACTCACAAAGATCCGCCTGCCTCTGCCTCCCAAGTGCTAGGATTAAAGGCGTGCGCCACCACTCCCGGCGAGACCCCAAAATGTTTTTTTTTATTAATTTTTTTTATTTATTTCTGTATGTGTATGAATGTACTGTCTGCATGCAAGTCTGTGCACCCGTGTCGTGCAACGCCGTGGAGGCCAGAAGAGGGTCTCGGATTCCCCTGGAACTGGAGTTCTCCTGGAATTGGAGCTTCAGACGGTTCTCAGCCGCCATGTGGGTGCTGGGGATCGAACCCGGGTCCTCTGTAAGAGCGGTCGGCGCTCTTAACCGCTAGGCCATCTCTCCAGCCCCGAGACCCCAAAATGTTTTTAAGCATGCTTTTATTAAATGCCTATGTAAGTTTTGTAATTCAGTACTGAAAAGGTTGACCTTGCAATGTACATTTTTGTATAAAGTCTTTTAAATAGTCTTATCCATATTTAAATAAACAAAATTATCCGGAGATTTGTCATTTGTAAAAAAAATAAAATAAAATGGGGGAAAAAAAAGATTATGACTGAAGACTACGTGCAGCTTTTAAGTGGCTACCACTTCAAACTCAAATTTGACCTGGAGCTGCTTTTCAATCACCAACTCCAGTACCAGAACGCATTGCTGGCATCCCCTGCTGTCTGACGCCTTTCACATTAAAGACCAGAAGTACACCTTTAATCAGTTTCTCTACAACTCTATACTAATAGAGCACAGACTGAACCAGTTCGTGGAGTCATTTACCAGGCAGTCTGCTGGCAGGGTTGCTGGCAGTAGGAATGTTCCACGTGAAGTACAAAGAGTAGCAAAGGCCTCTTGAGCAGAGCAGACAGATGAAATACCAGCCTCTGAATGAATTTGGAAGCACTTTTCCCTGAGGCTCTCTGCATCATTTGAAGAACTTACAGGAGAGAAGGAAACGGCTGCAGAGTTGGAGTCTCTCTAGGGTGACATCGATGCTACCTACGGAGCTGTATCCCGCCCTTCTGGTGGAAAAGCCTAGTCCAGATGCTGTCTTTGGGGAGACCATAGTAGAAGTTGGGGGACCATTCTCCTTGAAAGGATTTATGTCTGATCCTATCTGTTCTCCTTACTACTGGAAGCCAAGCACCTTTGGAGAAGTAGGTTTTCACATCATCAACACTGCCTCAATTCAGTCTTTCATTTGCAATACGGTCAAGGGTACTTCATTCAGCGTTCAGGATCCACTGCCCACCAAAACAACCACCACCAGCAGTGCAAGTTCCTCCGCTTGAGACAAATGGTAACTTAGGTACTAGACCTCTCCAGGTTTGGGGATACAGGGTAGAACAACAGCATCAAAGAGTTTGGAAACAACTGGATGACCTTTCCTAACCATGTTGTTTCTACTTAGAGCCCAGTGACAAGATCTAAGAAATTTCAATTTACAGAAAATTGTAGCAATTATCTCAGCCCTTGCATTCTGTTCTGTTCTGTTCTGTGAATTCAAACCCAGATACAGGAGAATTAAGCACCCTCAAGATTCAGATCTGTACCCAGTCTGTAGCTTTATGGGCTTCAAACTACCTTTATTTCTGCCTCTGCTCCTCTAATCTAAGCAATAAAATAATAATAATATTTATTAAGCATGTACTGCATGTGAATCCTTCAAATCACTGGTTCATAAGCATTTTTTTTCTTTTTTTTTAGAGTAGATATTTTATTATTTATTTATTTTAATTTATTATTTTTTAATTTAATTTTTATTTATTTTATTAAATTTATTTTATTTTAAAATTTTTTATTTTATTAAAAATTTTATTTTATTAAAAAATTAAATTTTAATTTAATAATTTTATGTATATGAATGTACTGTCTGTATGTAGGTTGGTGCACCCATGTTGTGCAATGCTGCAGAGGCCAGAAGAGGGTGTTGTATTCCCCCTGGAACTGGAGTTAAAGACAGTTCTTAGCCGCCATGTGGGTGCTGAAAATCAAACCCAGGTCCTCTGCAAGAGGAGTCAGTGCTCAACCGCTAAGCCATCTCTCCATCCCCCATAAGCATTTTCACTGCAAGAAAGGATGTTCTATCCCTGTTTTAATCTTTAAAGTTGATTTTTTTAATTTTTAAAAATTTTTTATTTATTTTTTTATGTGTATGAATATACTGTCTGCATGTAGGTTTGTGCACCCGTGTCGTGCAATGCTGCAGAGGTCAGAAGAGGGTGTCGGATTCCCCTGGAACTGGAGTTCTCCTGGAATTGGAGTTACAGACGGTTCTCAGCCGCCATGTGGGTGCTGGGGATCGAACCCGGGTCCTCTGCAAGAGCAGACTGTACTCTTAACCGCTAGCCATCTCCAGCCCCCTAAAGTTGATTTTTAAAATGTAAGTTAACTCAGCAGAATAAGCACCATTTTCCCTGTTATGGGCGAGAAATTAAGACCAGAAAGTATTAATCTCTTTGAAGTTTTGACTGAGAACCCAAACACTAAGGTAACTCTATTGTTACGGTTCCACTTCTCTGAAACTCATTCCCAGGGCCAGAGAAATGGCTCAGCTGGTAAAGTACTTGCTGCCAAGTCTGCAGACTTGTTCATCTTTGGAATTCAGGTGGTGGAAGGAGAGAACATCGTCTTCTGACTGCCCTGCACCTGCCATAGTGGTCATATCACAGACACACACACACACACACACACACACACACACACATAAATTGTAATTTAAAAAAAAAAAAACACCTGGGGGCTGGAGAGATGGCTTAGCAGTTAAGAGCACTGACTGCTCTTGCAGAGGACCTGGGTTCAGTTCCCAGCACCCACATAGCGGCTAAGAACCATCCTGGGCTGGGCGTGGTGGCACACCCCTTTAATCCCAGCACTCAGGAGGCAGAGGCAGGCAGATCTCTGTGAGTTCAAGGCCAGCCTGGTCTACAGGGTGAGCTCCAGGCCAGCTGGGACTAAAGGAGACACTGTCTCAAAACAGACAAACAAACAAACAACAACAACAACAACAAAAAACCTGTAGCCTGGAATGGTAGCCCACTTCTTTAATTCCGAAACTGAGGAATGAAGAGGCAGGTGAGTCTCTGTGAGTGCGAGCCCAGCCTGGTTCGAATAACAAGTCCCAGGCTAGCCAGGGGTTATAGTGAAAACCTAGCTCAAAATAAATACATAAATAACCAAATAAATGTTGAAAAAAATTCCTCATCCCCACTTCCCTAAATTCATTCTCTGTAAATTTCTCCCAAATATGGGGTTGAAGAGGTAGCCAAGCAGTTAAGAGCGCAACTTCTCTTGCAGAGGACCCAATTTGATCCCCAGCACCCACATGGTGGCCGAGAACCATCTGAAACTCCAATTCCAGAAGAACTCCAGTTCCAGGGGAATCCAAGACCCTCTTCTGACCTCCGCCCTCTTCTTACCTCTGCGGCATTGCACGACACGGGTACACAAACCTACACGTAGACAGTACATTCATACACATAAAAAATAAATAAAATTAAGAAAAAAATTAAAAAAAAATTTCTCCCAAATACAAAGCAAGGGTATCTTTCTTTCTTTCTTTCTTTCTTTCTTTCTTTCTTTCTTTCTTTCTTTCTTTCTTTCTTTCTTTCTTTCTTTCTTTCTTTCTTCTTGTCTTTTTTTTGAGACTATTGAATCATCTCCCCAGCTTCTCTTTTTTCTTTTTGAGACAGGGTCTTGCTATGTAGCCCCAGCTGACCTGGAATGGGCTATGTAGGCCTGGTTGGCCTTGGACTGACAAGAGACCCACCTGGCTCTGGTTCCCACTCACCATGCCCAGCAAGGATTTCTTTTTTTTTTTTGGCTTTTTGGCTTTTTGGCTTTTTGAGACAGAATGGCCCCAGCTGACCTAGAACTCAGCATATAGACCAGGCTGGCCTTGAACTCACAGAGATCCACCTCCAGAGTGCTGGGATTAGAGTAGTGTGCCACCACGCCTGGCTGCAAGGATTTCTTAGAGAACTACACTCCTGAAATTTAAAAAGTGTCTCCCTGGTCAATTTGGGGTGTAACTACTCGATGTGTCCTTAGAAGGCTGCATGAGTGAATATGTGGTAAAATGAAAGATAGAGAGGCAGCTGGATCTGTGAGTTCAAGGCCAGCCTGGTCTACGTAGCAAGCTCCAGGCCAGCTGGGACTAAAGGGAGACCCTGTATCAAAAAGGAAAAATAGGGACAGGATCTTGTACTGGGAAGATGCAGATAAGTGAAGGAAAACTGCAGTTTCCTGGGTTCTCCACCCCACTCAAGTCTGCTTTATCTTCTCTGAGAAATTCAAAGAGAAGCAGCAGCTTGTGTGGGGGAGAAGAATCCAAATGTGTGAATGAGCGGATGTTAGAGCTTTTGAAAGCAAAAACATCTCTGTTTTTCTTCTGTTAGCAGTTATTTGTGAGAGCATTGTTCTCTTGTATAGAAATGGCCAGATTAAGACTAAGGATGTGGGGGCTGGAGAGATAGCCTAACGGTTAAGAGCTCCAACTGCTCTTGCAGAGGACCCGGGTTCGATCCCCAGCACCCACATGGCGGCTGAAAACCATCTTTAACTCCAGGACCCGGGTTCGATCCCCAGCACCCACATGGCGGCTAAGAACCATCTGAAACTCCAATTCCAGGAGAACTCCAGTTCCAGGGGAATCTGACACCCTCTTCTGACCTCTGCAGCATTGCACGGCACTGGTGCACAGACCTGCATGCAGACAGCACATTCATACACATACAGACATAAATAAAAAATAAAAAAAGAAAATAAATTAAAAAAAAATTTTTTTAAAGACTAAGGATGTTAGTTAATAGTACAGCCCTCACCTAGCACACACAAAACCTTGAGATTTTTGAGCAAAAAAACACTGCACATATATAATGTCGGCACTAAGGAGGCTGAAACAGAAAGATGGTGACTTCTAAGCCAGCCCAGGGCTATATAACAGACCCTGTCTTTAAAAAAAAAAAAAAGGCAGGAGTATGATGGCACACACCTTTAATCCCAGAAATGGGGAGGCAGAGGCAGGTTTATCTCTATGAGTTCAAGGCCAGCCTGGTCTAAAAGATGAGTTCCAGGCCAGCTAGGGCTATAGGGAGACCCTATCTCAAAAAAAAAAAAAAAAAGAAAAAGAAAGAAAGAAAGAGAAAGAAAGAAAGAGAAAGAAAAAGAAAGAAAGAAAGAAAGAAAGAAAGAAAGAAAGAAAGAAAGAAAGAAAGAAATGAAGAGAAAAGAAGAATAGAAACGTAAAGGAAAGAGCTCCGCCCCCGTTCGTGTAGCGCACGCCCTTTAATCCTAGCAGCTTGGGAGGCCAGAGCGCGGTGGATCTTTGTGTAGTTCAAGGCCATGCCTGAGCTCATCACGAGAGCGGAGCTTAGGACGCTGGGTGCTACAGAGAGACCCGTCTCGAAAAGACAAGTACAAGAAAGAAAGTAAAGAAAGAAAGAAAGAGAGAGAGAGAGAGAGAGAGAGGAGGAGAAGGGAAGGAAGGAAGGAAGGAAGAAGGAAGAGGAAGGAAGGAAGGAGGAAGAAGAAGGAGGAAAGGAAGAAGGAAGAGGAAGGAAGGAAGGAAGGAAGGAAGGAAGGAAGGGAAGGAAGGAAAGAAAGAAAGAGAGAGAGGGGCTGGAGGGATGGCCTAGCCGTTAAGAGCGACGACCGCTCTTGCAGAGGACCCGGCTTCGATCCCCAGCACCCACATGGCGGCTGAGAACCGTCTGTGACTCCAATTCCAGGAGAACTCCAGTTCCAGGGGAATCCGAGACGTCTTCTGACCTCCGCGGCATCGCACGACACGGGTGCGCAGACCTGCATGCAGACAATACATTCATACACATAAAAAATAAATAAATAAATAAATAAATAAATAAATAAAAAAAAGAGAGAGAAAGAAAGAAAGAGAGAGAAAAAGAAAAAGAGGGGCTGGAGAGATAGCTCAACAGTTAAGAGCACTTACTGCTTTTGTGAGGACCAGGATTGGCTTCTCAGCACCCACACAGTAGCTAATAATTATTTGTAACTCCAGTTCCAGGGATCCAATGTTCTCTTCTGGCTTTCATGGGCATTGCATGCACAAGTGCACTTACATGTAGCCAAAATACTCTTACACACGTAATAAAAATAAATTTAAAATGCACTCATACATATTAAATGCACTCATATACATTAAATACAAAATTCAAAAGTCAAAAGACAATCAGCATCACAAAAAACAAACAAACAAGCAACAACAACAAAATACCTGGTATAGTGGTACATGCCAGCATCCCAGCACTTAGAGTGTAGAGGCAGGAGGATCAGGAATTCAAGATCTTCCTCAGTGAGATAGGAAGTTGGAGGCCAAGCTGGGCTATGTGAAACCCCATCTCAGAAAAAAAGATACAAGCAAACAAAGTTCACTGGGCTGAAAAGATGGCTTAGCAGTTAAGAGCATTGGCTGCTCTTGCAGAAGACCAGGGTTTGGTTCCCAGAACCTAATGGCAACTTAACAATCATCTTAACTCCAGCTCCAGGGAGCCCAACAATCTCTTTTGGCCTCTCTGGGCACTGCATACAAATGGTGCACTTACAGATAAGCATGCAAAACATTATGCACACAAAACAAAAACAAATAAATCAAAAAATGTTTAAATGCCGGGTGTAGTGATACATGTTTTGATTTTATTTTGTTTTAATTTTTATTTATTTATTTTTATGTGTATGAATGTATTGTCTGCATGCAGGTCTGCGCACCCGTGTCGTGCGATGCCACGGAGGTCAGAAGAGGGTCTCGGATTCCCCTGGAACTGGAGTTCTCCTGGAACTGGAGTCACAGACGGTTCTCAGCCGCCATGTGGGTGCTGGGGATCGAACCCGGGTCCTCTGCAAGAGCGGTCGGTGCTCTTAACCGCTAGGCCATCCCTCCAGCCCCCGTGATACATGTTTTTAATCCTAGCAGAAGCAGGAGGATCTCTGTGAGATCGAGCCCATATGGTCTACATAGTTTCATGTGGGTTGGGGCTATGGGAGACCCTGTTAAAATTTTTTTAATTCTCTGATATTAAACAAGTACCCTGTCACTGAGCTGTTTCTCCAATCCCTCTCTTAACCCTATTGAGATGGTGGCTCAATAAATTGCCCAAATTGGCCTTGAATTCACTCTGTAGCCCAGGCAGCTCTTGAACTTTTTTTTTGGGGGGGGGTCTTTTCAAGACAGGGTCTCCCTGTAGCCCCAGCTGTCCTGGAACTCACTCTGTAGACCAAGCTCTTGAACTTTTTATCTTCCTGCCTCAGCTTCCTGAGTGCTGAGATTACAGGCATGCTCCATCATGTCTACCCTGGGGCTGTTCTAGTTATTAAAGCCTTAATAATAGCTGGGAGATGACTTAGGAAATAAGAACACTTGCTCTGCATGCACAAGGAGCTGAGTTTGAATCCCCAGCACCCATATTAAAAGCTGGGCATAGCCGGGCGTGGTGGCACACGCCTTTAATCCCAGCACTCAGGAGGCAGAGGCAGGCAGATCTCTGTGAGTTCAAGGCCAGCCTGGTCTACAGAGTGAGCTCCAGGCCAGCTGGGTCTAAAGGGAGACCCTGTCTCAAAAACATCCCCCCCCCAAAAAAAAGCTGGGCATGAAAACTAAAACAAATAAACAAACAACGCCTGGTCTACAGAGTGAGCTCCAGGCCAGCTGGGTCTAAAGGGAGACCCTGTCTCAAAAACATCCCCCCCCCAAAAAAAAGCTGGGCATGAAAACTAAAACAAATAAACAAACAACCTCAAAATAGCTGGGTGTGGCTGTATATGCCTTTAGTTCTAGCACTTGGGAGCAGAAGCAGGTGGATGTCTGTGAGATCCAGGCTAACTAGAGCTACAGGGAGAGTCTGTAACAACAACAAAAAGCTGTACATGGCTGTGCAAGCCTATAATCTCAGTACTGGGGGCAGAGAGACAGACAAATCCAGATAATTCACTGCCCAGCCAGCCTACTGGAAAAAGATGAGCTTCCAGAACAGTGGATGATCCTGTCTCAAGTGAATAAGGTGAGAGAAGAGGACTCTCTACATCCTACTCTGTTCTCCAGTGCACATCCATGACCTTGTGTATCAGTATACATGTGCATGTACTATACGAATACACCACACATATGCAACACAACACACATGTAATTCTTAGAGTTATTTCTTGTCTTTTTTCTTTTTTTGGTTTTGTTTGAGACAAAGGTCTCCCTTTAGTCCCGGCTGGCCTGGAGCTCGGTATGTAGACTAGGTTAGCCTTGAACTCATAGAGATCTGCCTGCCTCTGCCTCCCAAGTGCTGGGATTACAGGGGTGTGCCATCACACCCATCTTAGTTACTAGTTTTATGTCAAATGCTAGTAAACTTTCTAAATTCTACTTATTCCATTTTTCATGTGTGTGTGTGTTGTGCATGTGTGTATGCATGTTTTTGCATGTATGTGGTCAATGTGCATTGGTGCGTATGTACATACATATGTATGTATGTATGTTCTCATGCATGTGGAAACCCAAGACTGTTACTGGAAATCATCTTTAGTCACTTCCACCTTATTCACTGAGGCAAGGTCTCTCAATCCAACCCAGAGCTCGCAGATGCAGCTAGTCTTCCTCAGAGGATCCCCTGTCTCTACCTTGCAAGGCTGGAATTACAGATGGGCATTATGCCCATGTAGCATTTACATAGATCCAAACTCTGGCCCTCACTCTTTTTTTTTTATTATTGAGCTTTCATACATTTTATACAATAGTTCTTAATCAAATTTAGACCCCCCCTCCCTTCTCCATGCCCCCCACCCCCTGCCAGACCTCATGTATTCTGCCATATATGTTAAGTCCTCTGTAGTCAAGCACTTGTACTCGGATTACTGAAACTGATCAGATTCATCAGACCCCTCCTTCCCAGGCATATACAAGTCCTACGGACTACTGAAAGACCCTCTCAGACAAAATGAGCTGCCTAGAAGCAGCTCAGACTAGCCAAGTAGACTAGCAGAGATCAGCTGACCTACCTGAAGGAGACACTCTCCAACCTGTTGAGCTGCCTGCAAATTGTACAGTGTGCTTCAGGTTTCCAGTTTTCTTTTTTTTTTTTTAATTTTCATTTGTTTCTTTTTAAGGGATTCTACAATATAATGACACAGTTGTTTGCAGATAACATTGATGTTACTCAGTTTGTCATACAATTAGGTAATTGGTGCATTATGCAAGTATCTATGTCCAAATTTTGAACAACCCAAGGTTCCCATTGTCCAGTTGGAGAAGCTTGTATGCACAGGCATGTTGATCAATTAGGAGTACTGGCCCTCACTCTTATAGGGTGTATTAGTCACTTTTCTGTTGCTGTGATAAAGCACCATGACCAAGGAGAACTCCAGTTCCAGGGGAGTTCGACACCCTCTTCTGACCTCCGCAGCATTGCACGACACGGGTGCACAGACTTGCATGCAGACAGTACATTCATACACATACAAAAATAAATTAAAATTAAAATTAAAAAAAATTTTTTAAAAAGGAAGAGTTTATTTGAACTTACGATTGGCGGTTCCAGGGAATTAGAGTCCATTGTGGCGGGAGGCGTGGCGGCTGGATCTGGAGCAGCAAACCAAGGGTCACATCTTGTAAAGAGCACAGGAAACAGAGAGGACAACTGTAGACCACAGAGGCTTGTTAAAACTCACTAAGCCAGCCCCCAGTGACACACTTCCCCCAGCATGGCCACACCTTCTAAGACCTCCAAAAACAGCGCCACCAACTGGAGACAAATGTCTGAATACTTACAGCCTATGGGGGACACTCATGCAAACCACCACATTCCACTCCCTGGCCCCCATAGGCTCCTGACCATATAAAATGCAAAATGCATTTAGTCCAACCTTAAAAGTCCCCACAGTCTTTACCAGTCTCAATGCCATTCAAAAGTCCACAGTCCAAAGTCTCCTCTGAGACTCAGGCCAATCTCCCAAACTGTAAGCTCCTGTAAAATCAAAAGACAAATTACATACTCCCAACATACAGTGGAACCGAATACACATTCCCATTCCAAAAGGGAGGAATAGAGGCATAGTGAGGAAATATTGGACCAAAACAAGACCGAAAACCAGCAGGGCAAACGCCAAGTCCTGTAGCTCCACATGCAACTTCTGGGACTTGACTTCCAAAGGGCTTAGATGGCTCAGCTCTTCCAGCTTTGCTTGCAACATACATCTCTTTCTTAGGCCGGTACCACTCCCTGTATGCAGCTCTCCTTGGCAAATATCTCACAGGTCTGGCATCTCGAATGTCTTCTTGGGGTCTCCGCTGCCAACCAGGCTTCACATTCACAGCTTCACGCAATGGCCTATCAGGGCCTTCTTTATTCAGGGACACCCCTGCTGCACTCTGCCTGGCCTCTGTGGCTCTCTGAAACCGTGGAGGAAGAACTGATGACCCCTTCACTCTTGCAAACTTCATGCCTCTAAAGCCAGCACCACGTGAATGAAATTGCCGAATCTGGCTGCAAGTTTGGGATGGACTCTCTCCTACTTTAACCACATTTGCAATTTTTCTCTGCCCTGGACTTGTTGGAGGATTAGCTGGGTGTGGTCTTGCCCTGAAGGTACTGATTCTTTTGTTTACTTGTAAATCTCCAGGCCTCTCCTTAATCACTTTAGTCTCCTTATGAAAGGGAGCCTCTCCTTCACATGCCTTGGCCACACCTTTAATCTTCCTAGTGTACTTTTCAGATCCAAACTGTACATTCTGCATTTCCTTCTGCCCCATTTGCTCTTTTTCACTGTAGATCTGTATAATATTCACCATTAAAAGCCACGCCACCATTTCTACATTAGGCTGTCTTGAAATATCCTCCGCCAAAGACATCAGTCCATTGCTTTTCAACTTAGCATCAGGCAAGCATTTGGGCTGTGGGCAAACTGCTGCCAGACTCTTTATCAAAATATCCCGGTTGCTGCCTAAGTCTTTATTTTCCCCTGGAACCACATCTTTTGCAGCCATGCTTTCTTCCAGGCCTCCACTAGAATGGCCCTTTAAGCTCTGCTTACAATAGTCAACAGCCTTTCCAGTCCAAAGTTCCAAAGTCTTCCACACTTCTCCAAACATACACATGGTCAGGTTCTTCACAGCCAACAGCACACTCTCTGGTACCAATAACTGTATTAGTCACTTTTCTGTTGCTGTGATAAAGCACCATGACCAAGGAACTTATAAAAGGAAGAGTTTATTTGAGCTTATGATTGGCGGTTCCAGGGAATTAGAGTCCATTGTGGCCGGAGGCATGGCAGCTGGATCTGGAGCAGCAAACTGAGGGTCACATCTCGAAAAGAGCACAGGAAACAGAGAGGACAACTGTAGACCACAGAGGCTTGTTAAAACTCACTAAGCCTGCCCCCAGTGACACACTTCCCCCAGCATGGCCACACCTTCTAAGACCTCCAAAAACAGCGCCACCAACTGGAGACAATTGTCTGAATACTTACACCCTATGGGGGACACTCATGCAAACCACCACATAGGGTAAGCACTTTAACCACTGTGCCATCTCCGCAGCTCCCTGAATCTTTACCTGTGTTGAGATTTTGTTTTCATTTACATTTGATACTATTTATTTTTTTATTTTTTTATTTATTTTATTATGTGTATTAATGTACTGTCTGCATGTAGGCCTGTGCACCCATGTCGTGCAATGCCGTGGAGGTCAGAAGAGGGCGTTGGATTCCCCTGGAACAGGAGCTGAAGACGGCTCTCAGCCACCATGTGGGTGCTGGGGATCGAACCGGGTCCTCTGCAAGAGCTGTCGGAGCTCCCAACCACCAGGCCATCTGTCCAGCCCCTACATTTGATACTATTTAAAATGAAATTCAATGAAAGCACTTTTCTTCCACGAATTGATGACATAGTTGTTGTTTTATTTACTCCATATAAAGTTAAAAGTGCTTTTCTAGGGCTGGAGAGATGGCTCAGCAGCTAAGAGTGCCAACTGCTCTTGCAGAGGACCCGGGTTTGATTCCCAGCACCTGCATGGCAGCTAAGAATCGTCCTTAACTCCAGTTCCAGGGGAATCCTCTTCTGACCTCCTCAACATTGCACAAAATGGGTGCACCAACCTACATGCAGACAGTACACGCATACACATAAAACATAATTTTAAAAATTTAGAAGTCATGCATACTATAAAAACCATTAAGGGGCTGGAGAGATAGGCTAGCAGTTAAGAGCACTGACTGCTCTTGCAGAGGACCCGGGTTCAATCCTCAGCACCCACATGGCGGCTGAGAACCGTCTGTAACTCCAATTCCAGGAGAACTCCAGTTCCAGGGGAATCTGAGACCCTCTTCTGACCTCCGCAGGATTGCACGACACGGGTGCACAAACCTGCATGCAGACAGTACATTGATACACATAAAAATAAATAAAATTTAAAAAAATATTAAAATTGTTTTTCCATCCGCTTATAACAGTATATCTGTGCTTTGATGATTCTAACTCTCCAATAAATATCAAATGAATACATTAGGAAAGGGGAAGGTACAATTCAGAGCTCCAATGCAATCTCCTTTCAGATGCAAACCCAGGCATGCAGTGGGAGGGAGCAGCAAACACAAGCTCTAGAAGAAGATGCTATAAGGTCCTCTTGTGACATCCTCCTAGAAGAGAATGCTTGCCTATTGAGAATGACCATGATCTCTGGTCTTCCAGACTTCCAGTGCTATGAGAACTACATTCAGAGGTGTTAGAATAGAGGGTAAGGAATTGGCACTTGCTCCTCTTGCCCCACATAGCAGCCAACAACCATCCATAACTCCAGTTCCAATGCCCTCCATAACTCCATCCATAACTCCAGTTCCAATGCCCTCCATAACTCCATCCATAACTCCAGTTCCAACACCCTCCATAACTCCATCCATAACTCCAGTTCCAATGCCCTCCATAACTCCATCCATAACTCCAGCATCACACTCCCTCTCATAAGACTTCCATCCCAAATAACCCAGGTTCCAAGTGGCCTCTATGAATTCCATCATACTCATTTCAAGCCGCTCCCAACTCCATCCATAATCCAAGTTCCAACACCCCCTAATCCAATCCATGAACCCAGTCCAATGCCTCCATACTCCTATCCATAAACTCCATCCGTAGTACACCTTCCGCATAACTCCAGACCATAATAACACCAATCCATAAACTCCAGTTCAACGTCCCTCCCTAACTACCATCCATAACCTCAGTTCCAATTGGCTCCACTAACATCCATAACCCAGTATCCAACTTAACCTCCTAAGCTCATCGATAAACTCCATCCATAACTCCAGTTCCAATGCCCTCCATAACTCCATCCATAACCCCATCCATAAAAGCTCCTATCTCTAATCAGTTGCCCAAACCTCATTAACTCAATACAAATAACTTCCATCCAAACCCATGTTCCAAACATCAACCCCATTCCAGCCTTAACTCAGTTCCAAAAGCCCACCATAACTCCATCTAACTCCAGTTCCAACACCCCCCATAACTCCATCCTATAACTTCCAATTCCAACACCTCCAAACACACCCATCCATAGACTTCAGTTCCAATGCCCTCTTCTTTTTTTTTTTTTTAATTGTATTATGTTATTTATTTTTAATTTAATATAGACCCAGTGTCCCGCTCATAACCCCCCCCTCAGAGCTCGCATTCTGCAAAAACATGCCTTTCCATTCTTAGTCTTTCTACATTATATTTCCATGTGGGAGTTGACTTTTTTGAGCAGAATTTCACTGTTTCAGTCAGGTTTTGAGATAATTTTCTGTTGTTTTTGTTGTTCCAAATGCATTATGTCCAACTGCTTGGTACAGAAGCTCAGGGGGCCATACACAAAAAAATACAACTCACTGCGTATTGGGCGACACATCCACATGAGATGCGGATCATCGATACACAGTTTGTGTTCTGGGACTGTGTTAACTCAGACTCAGGCATGATGTCCTCTAGCTCCTAAGCCATTTCCGCAAGCTTCCTATTGTCGTCTTCTTTAACTGTTACTTTTCACCTGAAGTATGGCTGGTTGTGTGTGTGTTGTTGTTTTGCATAGTAACTCCAATGATTGAATACGTACGTTTGACCGTCCCTCATTTCTTCTTTATCCATTGTTTCCAGTTTGTCGCGATGTGTGGTGCATTTTGTTTTGGTAACAGCCAGCTTTTTTCTATTGTTGAAGAGAGCTGAAATAAGACATGGCCTTGGGCGATTTGGTATCGCTGTTGTTGGTCGGTAGGTCTTGTGAGGACATGCCAGCGTAGGTTGGTAGCGCTAGGTCGAGGTTGCAGATATTCTTTCATGTCCGAGTTTTCCCAGGGTTTCTTCTTTCTACGCTGCTTTACAGTGTGTACGAGTTTCAGTTCTCCGGACGGCGAAGCAGTGAGTGAGTGTTCCCCTTTCCCCACAACTCGTCTCCAGCACTTGGTATATTTGTTTTCTTGGATCCTAGCCAGTCTTTCTTCGGATAATGATGATACGTTAAAGTGGTTTTGATTTGCATTTCCTTAAGTTGATTTGTTGGATGTTGAACCTTTTCTTGAGGTGTTTCTCTCATGCAAACATCTTCTGAATTCCATCCACTTCTTCTAAGCCCCCAGGCCTGGGCTATCGAGTATTTACTACTTACATATGCGAAGAAGTTAACAACTCATTTTTTTTTTTTTTCTGTTGGTCTTCTAGCAGGTCTCGCATGGTAGCCCCAGCCGTGGCCTTGAACCACTCAATGTGACCCAGGCTGCTCGTTGACACTCTGACTATGAAGTATTGATCACGCTTGCCTCTGCCGCCCTACGTGTCGGACGTAAAGGGCGTGCCCCCGCCCACACTCCAGCATATCGGAAACAGCAACTCATAGAAAGATTAAAAGAAGGTGTCAGGGACCGGATATGGGGGAACATATATGGTTATCCCTAGCACAGAAAAATAAATGAAAAAAAACAAATGAAAGAAATAAAGAAGCCGGCCGCGTGGTAGCCCTGGCACACCACCTATAAAACACAATCACTGCTTGGGAGCAGACGGCAGGCAGAAAGCGTGAGGTCAAAAGCCAAGCAAAAATGGTGCTATCAATGGTTCCAGTGGACGAGCTGGGGCTGACAGGGGAGACCCTGTCTCGAAAAACACACACACAAAAAAAAAAAGAAAAATGTCCATGCAGCTTGAGAGGCAAAGACAGAGGGATTCTCTGTGAGTTCGAGACCAGCCTGGTCTACATAGTGAGTTTCAGCACAGCTGAGGCTGCAGGGAGACCCTATCTCAAAAGACAAAATAATAATAATAATAATAATAATAATAATAATAATAATGTGAGAAATCACAGAACCAAAGGTGTGTAGAGTACCAAATTCCTGAGCAGATCCTAAAACAAAACTTCAGAATCCACATAAAACAATCATCCCAAATGGCAAAATGCAACTAGCCCAACTGCCAAAGGCCAGCCTGCTGGAGCAGCCGCAGGTGCATAACCAGTAACAAAAGACCGTGACGTTCATCTCAGCGATCCAGAACAGCCTCATTGACTTCCTGTAGCTCAGCACCAAGGCTATTCAGAAAGCATATCTGAGGTTATCAGGGCACAGGCATTCTTCCTACAGTCAGAGAACTTGGGGTGTAGATGGGAGAAGCCTGTAATCTCAGAACTGAGGAAGGGAGGCAGGAAGATCATAAATTCAAGGTGTGTCTGGGCCACAGAGTGAATTGCACAATGTGGCAGTGAAGCAGGCAGATGGCCCAGAAACTCTCAAGCCATTTTTGACTACATGGCAAATCCAAGGCCAGTCTAAGCTACATAAGATTCTGTCTAAAAAAAGAAAAGACGGCTGGAGAGACAGCTTAACGATAGAGCACTTACTTAGCCAAAAATAAAAATAACATGCTCTGCCTGCTAGCTGCTTCTGTTGCTCTCTACAAAGAACTGACACTCTGGATGTGAGAACATTAATTATTTATTAGTAATTTAAAAATATTTTCTTATTTTCATTTTATGGGTATGAGTGTATTTCTTGCATGTATGTAAGTGCACCCGTGTGGTACAATGCCCAAGGAGGTCAGAAGAGGGCGTTAGATCCCCTGGAACTAGAGTTATGGACAGTTAGCCACCAAGTGGGTGCCAGAATTCAAACCTAGGTCCTCTGTAAGAGCAGCCAGTGCTCTTAAATGCTGAACCATCATCTCTCTGGCCCCTGATTTATTAATAATTTTAATATATGAAATCTGAGTTAGTTTATATGGATCTTTATTAATTTTATGAAGTCTCACTTTAAATATATCTAATGGTTTTGAAATGATAATATAAAAGTCTAGGGAAGGGTTTGGAGAGATGGCTCAGCAATTAAAAGCACTGGCTGCTTCTCCCAGACCATGTCTGATTCCCAACACCCACATGGTAGTTAACACTTGTCCTTAACTCCAGTTCCAGTCCTCAACTCCAATGCCCTCTTCTGGTTTCCTTAGGGATTGCATGCATGGGTACATTTATATGTATGTATAAAAAAATGCTTGTATATACATACCCAAAAAGTATAGGCAGCTCGAATATTCTCTGTTTCTGATCTTACAGCCAGATCATTTATTGGAATGTACAAATTTAACTTAATAAACAACTAACTTGTATACTTTGGGGGATGAGGTGAGGCTTGAACCAAGGTCTCACTCTGCATGGGCTGCCATTAAATCCATGGAAATAGTCCTGAGTCAAAAACCCCGTGCTGGGATGGGATTTGAGGTATGCGCCACCGTGCATGTATAACTTTACTATTTCTTTTCTTTGCACGTGTGTGCCTGTGGGGTATTTCTGTGTGTGTACATGTGCAGGTTTGTTTGCAAATGTTTGAACATGTGTGTGAAGAACAGCACTCTTGGGTGTCATTCCTCTGGTGCCATCTACATTGATTTTTTTTTTTTTTTGTCTATTTGAGACAGGGTCTCCCTGTAGCTCCAGCAGTCTTGGAACTCACTGTGTAGACCAGGCTGGCCTTGAACTCAGAGATCTGCCTGCCTCTGCCTCCTGAGAGCTGGGATTAAAGATGTGTGCCATCATGCCCGGCTACATTTTTTTGTTTGTTTTTGATTTTTATTTTTGAGATGGGGTCTCCCTTTAGTCCCAGCTGGCCTGGAGCTTGCTATATAGACCAGGCTGGCCTTGAACTCATAGAGATCTACAACCCTCTGCCTCCCAAGTGCTAATTTTTTTGTTGTTGTTTTCTTTCCAAGCGCTAATTTTTATTTATTTATTTATTTTTTTGGTCTTTTTGAGACAGGGTCTCCCTGTAGCCCCAGCTATCCTGGAACTCACTCTGTAGACCAGGCTGGCCTTGAACTGACAAAGATCCACCTGCCTCTGCCTCCCAAGTGAGAGGATTAAAGGCGTGTGCCACCGGGGCTGGAGAGACAGCCTAGCGGTTAAGAGTGCCGACTGCTCTTGCAGAGGACCCGGGTTCCATCCCCAGCACCCACATGGTGGCTGAGAACCGTCTTTAACTCCAGTTCCAGGGGAATCCAACACCCTCTTCTGACCTCTGAGGCATTGCACAACATGGGTGCACAAACCTACATGCAGACAATACATTCATACACATAGTACACGTAAAAATACACATAAAAAAAATTTAAAAGAAAAAGGCATGCACCACCACACCCAGTGTGATGGTTAATCCTGGGTGTCAACTTGACTGGACTAAGGAACAAATAAGAGAAAAGGGTCTTCTGATTGGACCACCTCAACCCTGATGGCCCACCCCAAATGTGGGTGTTACCTTCTGCCGGCAGGCAGTATTTAAGGCCACGGCAGCGGGAGCTGGTCCCTTTTTTCCTGCGGCTTGCTTCTCTCATCTGGTGAGTTTGTCTTGCTGCTGTGATCAACCTTTCAGATCCCAGAGTGTACTGAGACTGGCAGATCTCCTGGAATCCATTCGGGCCTTCAGCACTAGACTGGGACTACTGAGACATCCAGCCTTGTGGACTGAGCAGTTCCCTGGATTCCCGGCCTCTCCAGTTTGGTGCTACTGTTGAGCTCCGTCACGTGAGCAAATCAATAAATTGTATATAGTTATATATACTCATCCTGTTGCTTCTGTTTCTTTAGAGAACCCTGACTAATACACCCAGCTACCAAGCTTTAATTTTTTAAATGTGTATTTGTGCATGTTGAGTATGGAGCCCAGAATTTGAAATGTCTTCCTCAATTGCTCTCTGCTTTTTTAAAATTATTACTTTATTTATTTGTCTTTTTATAGCCCCAGCTGTCCTAAAACTCACTATGTAGATCAGGCAAACCTTAAACTCACAGAGATCTGTGACCTCCTAAGTGCTGGGAGTAAAGGTACCACCATGCCTGGCAGAATTATTTGTTTTTTATTTAATTTATTTTTTATGTGTATGAATGTACTTTTTATGTGTATGCATGTAGGTTTGTGCACTTGTGTCATGCAATGCCACGGAGGTCAGAAGAGGGTGTCGGATTCCCCTGGAACTGGAGTTACAGACCGTTCTCTGCTGCTATGTGGGTGCTGAGGATAGAACCTGGGTCCTTTGCAAGATCAGTCAATGCTCTTAACCACTAAGCCATCTCTCCAGCCCCAGAATTATTTTTTATGTGTATGAGTGTATTGCCTGCATGTATGTGAGTGCACCTGTGTCATGAATGCCATGGGGGTCAGAAAAGGGCATGGGACCTCCTGGAATTGGACTTACGGATGGTTGGTAGCCGCCGTGTAGTTGCTGGAATTCAAACCCAGGTCCTCTGCAAGAGCAGACAATGCTCTTAACTGCTGAGTCATCTCCAGGCCAACACCTCAGGGTTCTGAGAATCAAACTCAGGCTCTCTTTCTTGCAAGGCAAACATTTTACCCACTGAGCTATTCCTCCCTAGTCCTAATTTTACCCTTTGTTAAATGTTTATTAGGTGTCAAGCATTATGAAATTTTTTTTTTGGTCTTTTCCAGACAGGGTCTCCCAGTAGCCCCAGCTGTCCTGGAACTCACTCTGTAGACCAAACTGGCCTTGAACTCACAAAGATCCTCCTGCCTCTGCCTCCTGAGTGCTAGGATTAAAGGTGTGCGCCACCACGCCCGGCTGAAAATATTTTATATACATTACCAGTAATCACCAAGATAAGCACATCTGGGAGCTGGAGAGATGGCTCAGTGGTTAAGCACAGCGGTTGCTCTTGCAGAGGACCTGGGTTCAATTCCCAGCAACCATATGGTGGCTAACAACCATCCGTAACTCCAGTCCTAGAGGAATCTGATCCCTTCTTCTGAATCCTTGGGCACTGCGTGACACAGGTGAACTTGCATACATGCAGGCAATATACTTATACACATAAAAATAATTTAAAAATATTAAAAAAGATAAGCACTTGGGGGCTAGAGAGATAGCCTGGTGGTTAAGAGCACTGACTGCTCTTGCAGAGGACCCAGGTTTGATCCCCAGCACCCACATGGCGGCTGAAAACTGTCTGTAACTCCAGTTCCAGGGGAATCCGACACCCTCTTCTGACCTCCACGGCGTTGCACGACACGGGTGCACAAACCTGCATGCAGAAAGTATATTCATACACATAGAAAATAAATAAATAAATAATTTAAAAAAAGATAAGCACATCTGATAAAGAACATAAAATGGCCTGACAAAGCAAGGGAAAGTACACAGAGAAGGAAACGTGGGAGGCAAAATGGAAGAGAAGCAGGGTGGGTCTTGCCTCTTTGTGTGGATTTGGTTTGGCTCTATGATATGATACTGGGGATCAACCCTGGAGGGTGAGCATGGCAGGTAAGCACTCTACTACCATGCCATGACTCCAGTCCAGAAGCAGGTTTTTTGATTGCTTCAAAGCACACCAGGCTGTGTGTAAAGGGATTATCATCAGGCCTAAGCTATCAGGGGAGCTCAGGATCCTGTTTCCTTGGAAACTACAATGTGAAGATAAAAGAGGAATGATGCTTTTGGAAACCTCTTTTCCGAAGCTCTCCACCTTGGTTTAGAAATTGAAGCAGCTTCTCTGTATCCAAATAATTCACAGCTTCCAGGTAAAACACTCTTATATTTCAAATGGCAAATTTTCTGAAAATATAGGCCTTTAGAAAATAAGATTCTCAGCACTTGTCCCTGTGTTAATTAACAAAAATACTCTTTCCAGGGAGCTGGAAGATTGTTCAGCTGTTAAGAGCACTGCCTGTTCTTGCAGAGAAACCAGGTTCAGTTCCCAGCACCCACATGGCAGCTAACAACTATCCTTAACTCCAGCTCCAGGTGATATGACTCCCTCTTCTGGCCTCTGGGGGCACTACAGGCATGTGGTATACATACCTGAAAGTAAAACATTCACACACATAAAATAAAAATTTAAAAACTAGCCGGGCGTGGTGGCTCATGCCTTTAATCCTAGCACTTGGGAGGCAGAGGCAGACAGATCTTTGTGAGTTCCAGGCCAGCTGGGGCTACAGGGAGACCCTGTCTCGAAAAGACCAAAAAAAAAAAAAAAAAACCCAAAACCAAAACAAAACTAAATGGAGCTGGATGCGGTAGTGCATGCCTTTAGTTCCAGCACTTGGGAAGCAGAGGAAGGTGGATCTCTGTGAGTTCAAGGCTGGGATTAAAGCCATGTGCCAACCACTCCTGGCAGCAGTTCCATCTTTTTTTTTTTTTTAATGTGTGAGTGTATTGTCTGCATGTAGGTTCCTGCACCCGTGTTGTGCAATGCCATGGAGGTCAGAAGAGGGTGGTGGATTCCCCTGGAACTGGAGTTAAAGATAGTTCTTAGCTACCATGTGGGTGCTGGGAATCGAACCTGGGTCCTCTGCAAGAGCAGTAGGCACTCTTAACCGCTGAGCCATCTCTCCAGCCCCAGCAGTTCCACCTTAATAAATTTCTTTTAAATAGCACTTTAGGAATCAGTAGAATAAAGAGGCATGTATAAAGCAGATTAAGAGGAGGTGAAAAAGAATTTCAAAGCATCCATGAATGTTCTCAGATCTTGGAATGAAGTGACTTTGTTTTTTGTTTGTTTGTTTTAATTTATTTATTTTTTATGTGTATGAATGTACTGTCTGCATGCATGTTTGTGCACCCATGTCATGCAAGGCCATGGAGGTCAGAAGAGTGTTGGATTCCCCTGGAACTGGAGTTAAAGACAGTTCTCAGCCACCATGTGAGTGCTGGGGATCGAACCCAGGTCCTCTGCCAGAGCAGTTGGTGCTCTTAACCGCTAGGCTATCTCTCCAGCCCTGCGACTTTGTTTTTGTGGAAAGACAGGGTCTCCCTGTAGCCCCAATGGCCTGGTGGCCTGGAACTGGCTATATAAAACAGGCTGGCCTCACCCTCCAGATCCGCCATGCCCTACTTGTGGCAAGCTTTATTTATTTATTTATTTATTTATTTATTTATTTATGGTCTTTTTACTAAGATCTCAAGTTTTATACCTGAAGTACAATTTCTCAGGCCTTACTAATTATTTATTTCTGGTTATACTTTCCTTTTGGATGTTTAAGGCAACACAGCCCAGATTAACAAAGGTTTTTGTTTTCTCTAGGTCAGTTGAGGATCTGGTTCTCAGGAGTCACTTGGGTTTTGGGGGAGAGAGCCCCTGGCTCCTTTTGGCTTTTCATTTACCAGTTCCATCCACTCAAGGACAAAGTCAGGTCTTGCTAAACCAGGCTTCCCTTTTTGAAGCATGAGCAAACTTTCCTCTTCATAGACTGGTGTCACGCGCAGCAGTCTCACTGGCAAGAACTTCACGTGGACAACAGGATTCTTCTGTGGTAATATTTATTGTGCACAGCTCTTTTGTGAGAAGGACCCCGAAGTGGGGCAGAAGCACTGCTTAAATAGCAGTCTAGAGGGTTCGTGTATGCTCTGGATAGGTGCACTGTCCGATGCCTCATTAGCATGCCCAAGGCGCAGGCCCAGAGAGTAGTAGTCATGTGCAGTTTGTCTAATGCAAAGGCAACGGTGGGAAGTGGCTTGTAGTGACTCAGGAAGTCGGCACCATCTTTAAGGTGTGGTCGCGAGCGACACAGCACACTCGTGCAGGCTACCAACAGTTCCCCCTTATCTATTATATGGCTGGGAGAATGTCTGTCTTAGGTTGCCACTGTAGAGGTATTCCTTACCCGTCATGGGGACAGCAAACAGCTTATTAATTGGTGATTTCTCGCGGCATCCCACGAGCCCAACCAACAGAGTTTCGTAGCGTCCCACGAGCCTCTGCTAGTACAGGTGCCGGTTTGCTCCCTGTCTTAGGTTGGTAATACTTGCAGTAGGCTTTACCCGTCATTGACTACTTCTCCAGCATGGAAAGCCATATGTTAGGGGATGAGCCTACCTCTAATGCTGCAAGAGCCTGTGCAATGACTACTTTATCC
>VZQC01010550.1:764722-853139 GCA_009823505.1 Rhizomys pruinosus
TTTATTTATTTATTTATTTATTTATTTATTTATTTATTTATTTATTTATTTATGTGTATGAATGTACTATCTGCATGTAGGTTTGTGCACCCCTGTCATGCAATGCCACGGAGGTCAGAAGAGGATGTCGGATTCCCCTGGAACTGGAGTTTTCCTAGAGTTGGAGTTACAGATGGTTCTCAGCCACCATGTGGGTGCTGGGGATTGAACCTGGGTCCTCTGCAAGAGCAGTAGGCACCCTTAACCGCTAGGCCATCTCTCCAGCCCTAAAGCAATTTTTAATAATAATATTTAGGTTGGGACTGGAGAGATAGCCTAGCGGTTAAGAGCACCGACACTCTTGCAGAGGACCCGGGTTCAATCCTCAGCACCCACATGGCGGCCGAGAACCGTCTGAAACTCCAATTCCAGGAGAACTCTAGTTCCAGGGGAATCCGAGTCCCTCTTCTGACCTCCGCGGCATTGCATGACACGGGTGCACAGACCTGCATGCAGACAGTACATTCATACACATACAAAGATAAATAATAATAAAAAAATTAAAAATAAATAAAAAAAAATAATATTTAGGGGGAGGCCTGGGGTCACTGGGTACATGTGGAGGTCAGAGAACAACTTGCAGGAGTCTGCTCTCCATTCACCATGTAGGTCCCAGGGATGGAAGTCATTGAGCTTGTTGAAAGTGCTGCTGAGCCACCTTACAGTGACTATTTTTCTTTGTTCTTTTTAGGTTTTTGATTTTGTTTTATTTTTGCAACAGAGTCTTACTTTGAATCTCTGGCTGACTTCAAAACTCACATAGTTCCTCCTGCCTCTGCCTCCCAAGAGCTGGTATTACAACGTATGAGCCACCATGTTCAGCAGAATAAAATGACTTTGGGAGGTAAAGAGACAACTGAGCAGAGTTGAGTGTCTCAAGATCCAGGACTGAGGAGGAGGAGAAGGTAAAGATGTGGAGGAAGAGGAGGAGGAGGAGGAGGAGGAGGAGGAGGAGGAGGAGGAGGAGGAAGAGGAAGAGGAGGAGAAGGCAGAGGAAAGAAAGAAGAGGATGAGTTGTGTTGTTGGGTGTGGGAGAAGGTTCATTATAACTCTTTCCACTATCATCTTCCCTCTCAAGAAAAAGAAAACAGGGCTGGAGCAATGGCTCAATGGTTAAGAGCACTGGCTGTTCTTTCAGCAGACTAGGGTTGGGTTCCCAGCACATACATGGCAGCTAATAACTGTCTATAACTCCAGTTCCAGGAGACATGACAGCCTTTTCTGGTCTCCATGGGTACTGCACACACATGGTGTACTTACACACACACACACACACACACACACACACACGTTTAATACTCATATACATAATATAAACAGAAAACCTTGATTCGATGGAAGCATGAACACCAACAACTTCCAGAACAGAATGCATACTATGTTTCAAGCATTGTCCTAATGGCTTCTATGTTTTATTTAATCCTCACTACAATTTTTTATTATAATTTTTTTTGTATTTTTGAGACAGGATCTCCCTTTAGTCCCAGCTAGCCTGGAACTCACTATGTAGACTAGAATGGCCTTGAACTCACAGAGATCCACCTGCATCTGCCTCCCCAGTTCTGGGATTAAAGGCATGCACTACCACACTCAGCATTATGTTTTTTTTTTTTTATTTATTTCGGTATGTATATCAATGTACTGTCTGCATGCAGGTCCGTGCACCCATGTCGTGCAATGCCACGGAGGTCAGAAGAGGGTCTCGGATTCCCCTGGAACTGGAGTTCTCCTGGAATTGGAGTTTCAGACAGCTCTCGGCCGCCAAGTGGTGCTGGGGATCGAACCCGGGTCCTCTGTAAGAGCGGTCGGCGCTCTTAACCACTAGGCCATCTCTCCAGCCCTGGCATTATGTTTTTTAAATGTATGAGTGTATCGTCTGCATGCACGTAAGTGTACCCACATTGTGGAATGCCTATGACAGGAGAGCGAAGAGCATGTTGGATCCCCTGGGACTAGAATTAATAGATGGTTATTAGCTGACATGTGTGTGCTGGGAACCAAGCCCAGGTCCTCTGAAAGAGCAGCCAGGGCTCTTAACCTCTGAGCCATCTTTCCAGCCCTTTGATACAATCTTACAAGTTCAAAAACAGGCAATCTGACTTCATAGCACAACACAATCTTAGTTTTGTTGTAGGTGGTAGGTTTTTTTTTGTTTTTTGCTTTTTGGTCTTTTTGAGACAGCGTCTCCCTTAGCCCCAGCTGGCCTGGAACTCACTCTGTAGTTCAGGCTGGCCTTGAACTCATAGAGATCTGCCTGCCTCTGCCTCCTGAGTGCTAGGATTAAAAGTGTGTGCCACCACACCCAGCCTGGTAGTGTTTTTTTGAGAAAGCCTGGCCTTGAACTCTTGATCCTCCTACTTTAGCCTTCTGAGTGCTGAGATTACAAGCTTGTGTCACTATTCCAACATGACCACAGTTTCCAAGCAATACTGAAAATCTGCAGGGATACTTCATAACTGCTGGTAAGTAAAGAAGCCATTGATTTCAGTGATAGCTAAAAAAATATGAACTACTTTAAAAAATGTCAATTTTCATTGCTCCCTTCAAATCCCACGTCCACATAGTAACAACTTAATGCTATAAGCCAATGTTAATGTGTCAGCCATCTCCAATGGGGACACCAATGATTCTTGCTTCCTGGGATGAACCCATAGGGTAATCCCCTCCCACTCTATTAATAGTGCTGGTAATTTGACCTCTGCAACCAATGAGGTACTGGAGGCATGATGGGGAAGTCTTGTAGGCAGTACACAGACATCGAAACTTCTGCCTTACTCTCTTGAATCAGGTTCAGCTTTAAAATCTACTCCTAGCCGGGCGTGGTGGCGCATGCTTTTAATCCTAGCACTTGGGATGCAGAGACAGGCGGATCTTTGTGAGTTCAAGGCCAGCCTGGTCTACAGAGTGAATTCCAGGACAGCTGGGGCTATCAGGGAGACCTGTCTTGAAAAGACCAATAAATAAATAAATTAATTAATTAATTAAATAAAATCTACTCTTTGGGGGGCTGGAGACATGGCCTAGCGATTAAGAGTGCTGACTACTCTTGCAGAGGACCTGGGTTCAATCCCCAGCACCCATATGGTGGCTGAGAACCATTGTCTTTAACTCCAGTTCCAGGGTAATCCAACACCCTCTTCTGACCTCCCTGGCATTGTACAACGTGGGTGAACAAACCTATATGCAGACGGTACATTCATACACATAAATAAAAATTAGGGCTGGAGAGATGGCCTAACAGTTAAGAGCACCGACCGCTCTTGCAGAGGACCTGGGTTCGATCCCCATCACCCACATGGCGGCTGAGAACCGTCTATAACTCCAATTCTAGGAGAACTCCAGTTCCAGGGGAATCCGACACCCTCTTCTGACCTCCACGGCATTGCACGACACGGGTGCACAAACCTACATGCAGACAGTACATTCCTACACATAAAAAAAAAATTAAATAAAAAAAAAATAAAAAAAATAAAAAAAAATCTACTCCTTAGGCTGGAGAGATGGCTCAGTGGTTAAGAGTACCGACTGCTCTTGCAGAGGACCCAGGTTTGATTCCCAGCACCCACATGGAGGCTAAGAACAGTCTTTCAGTGGGGATGGGGGGGTGGGAAGGTGGCACACACCTTTAATCCTAGCACTTGGGAGGCAGAGGCAGGCGGATCTCTGTGAGTTCAAGGCCAGCCTGATCTAAAGAGTGAGTTCCAGGCAGGCTGGGGCTACAGGGAGACCCTGTCTCAAAAAAAAAAAATGTACTCGTGACGGATCTTATTTTATGGTAGTCATTAACAGCTTCCTTCCTACAGGTTATGTCATGACATCATCATTGAAAAGATCTACATGTCCTCTCCTTGAGTCTGCGTGGGCTTCTGAATGCCTTGACCATGGAGTGGTGGGGAGGGTACATGACCTCTGGGGCAAGTGAGACTGAAGACAGCTTCTGTTTTGTTCACGGATGCATGGAGTGTTCAAATGCTGCATCAGGAGTCTGATGACCTTGAGGCCACCAAACGAGGGAAGACTAAATTATACAGAAAGAACACAAGTGATCTGGTCAGCATTGGCAGACTTCCACCAACAGCCCCAGGCCAAGTGAGCAGCCTCCAGAGACGATTCCAGCCCCATGGACTTCATATCTTCCTGGGAACACAGATATGGAACAAAAAAATTCTTGTCCTTGCCCTGTCTAAATTATCTGCAAATAGAATATTTCGGTATATTAAAGTCATTAAAGTTTGGAGAAATTTGCCCTGCAGTAATAAGAACACAGTAATTCTTGACAGGTTTGAAACTCCCTATTATTCTATAAGGAAGATAAACTATTTTTAGAGTTCAAGGGGAAAGTGGGCCAGGTCTGTGGGTAAACCAGCAAGAGATCAACATGTGTTGCTCAGCGGTTCAGTGCTTGCCTTGCATGAGCAAGACTCTGGGCTCCATTTCTAGCACAGAAAAGAAAAAAGGAGGAGGGGAGAGGAAAGGAGAAAGAAAGTCAAAACCCAACAATTATACTGGAGTCAATATGAATTTTATTAACACACATTGTCAAAGTCTGTACAAACCAAAACATTCCTGTATTTTAAAATGTCCATTATTACAAACATACAAAGAAACAAAAGGAGTTACCAAAAGTTAGCTACTCAATTTTATGGTGAAACACTGTCATGATTTTTTTTAAATCAAAATTTTAAGACTATGGTTTCTTTCCCTTTTAAGAACTCATAGTAAGTTAGAAAATGTGTGGGTTTGCTTTATATTAAATGCTGAAGACCTTAAAAAAAGATTGAGTATAAAACTAAATGAATGTTTTTATATTGTTATACTTCCCATAACAGAATTTCTCAGTCTTTAATTTTTTTTTCTCAAAACCATAACTTTTTTTCTACCATCTTTTCCCCATAGCCAACACAAGTGCATCTGAAAATTCTGACAGTTTATCTTTACCTAAAAGTTTCTCCTTCAAAAAGTTATAAAACTATTTAGCACGGCAGCTTCCCTTGCTCAGAAGGAAAAAATGGTATCGTCTACTAGGGTGAAGCTACATGGTCCATCATGGAAGCTACCATCGATACCTCTGTCCCACTCTGCACAGCTCGCCAACTCTGTGGCTTGGCTCTTGTGGCTCCTCTTTTGGGAATACAATCACCAATCACAGAAGGTCTGCTTTTAACGAGGGGACCTGAGGTACAAATGTCACCTGCCTTCATAACTCCTAACTCGGTACCCGCCTGCATGAATGATTCCAGGGGGGGTTTTTGTTCTGTGCCATGGCAGATACCACACATCTCTAGTTTTTATTTTCATAAAGATCCCTTGGAGACTGCAGGTAGCAATGCGAACCTATCCCCTTTCCCTGAGCCTACTGATCAAGTAGAAGGTACAGACAACTCAGGCTGAGGCCCAGCAGGCTGCAAGAACTGCTAGTTTTCTAAACATTTCCATTAAAGCAGAGAGGTACAGGGCAGGGTGAGGCATGGGAATAAGGTGCAGTGACATTTCCCCCAATTAGACTCAGCGTGCACCTTAGCAGCCCACACTAACCCCGGGAAATGCACTACAGTTCATCCAATCTCATTTGAATCTGCTCATGTAAAAAAATGTGTTCTGACAACACATTTTGGTATGACAGCTGGCATAAGTATATTTTACAAAAAGTGACAGTGTGGGAATTCAAAATCAGTTACAGAAAAGAACAAAGAGGGTAGAGGAGGCAGTGTCCAGTACAACCTGGACAACCTTTCTTTCTGCCCTTACCAAAAGGACAGATTGTTCAAATCTTTGCAACTTCCTTCAGTATTCCTCAAATACTCTTCCATGAAATCCTCCAAAAGGCACTTAACTCTAATCTTACACATCGAACACTTTACCTTAGCAATCAGTTTTCAAGACTGTAAGGTAACAGCAAAGAAAAGATAGATTCTTTTACAAAAGCAAACAGGACTGATTTGTTTTCTTTTCCAAGAGGCGTCACATTTACAAGAACTCGCTAGGCTGCCATTATTCCTTTATCAAGAAAAAAATTTCCTTTTTTAAAAAATAAATAAAACTCTGTCTATACATAGTACAAAGTTCATACATAATACACCTGGAAAAAACCCAAGAGTACACCCTGAAGCAGAGGTTTATTGGAGAGAGAGAAAGCCTCTCTCGCTGTACAAAGTCTTAAGGTGGCAGTTTTCAAAGTTCAGAGGGTGGCAGTGAGACACAATTGATACAGACTATTTGCTCATGGGTATGGCAGGATGCAACAATGGAGAGGAAACATCATTCTGCACACACAACACTGAGCAGTGACTACCACAGAAAACAGTACCAAAACAGATAGTGGCAGGGGGCAGAGAGAAGGAAGAGAAGAGGAAGAGGAAGAGAAGGAAAGAGGAGGGAAGAAAAGGAAAAAGGAAGAAAAAGAGTGAAGAGGATGAGGAAAGGGAGGAAGACAGGGAAGAATGGGCCTGAAATCCCACACACTCAGCATGCAGTCATAGCAGCACAGCCGGTGTTCCCATCCAGCCCACTACATATGCACGAAGGATAACGGTAATAAAATAGAGAATTTGTAAGAAAGCTTGCAACTCCCAAGAGAACAGCTAGATGGATAACTCTAACCCAGAACAACAGTCTGTGGCTGCTGGGGAGCTTCCTTGTGGTCTGTCATGGAGAAGTTATAGTGCCTGACTTCTCAGACTTCTTGCTCTTGGACAAGGCAGCTGCCTGCTTCAGGAGCTCTCGGTTTTTGGCCTGAAAAAAAAAATCAGTGCAAGAAGGGTTCTAACAGGATAGTAAAATGTAAATAGTTTCCATGAAGAAAATGTTTAACAGTTAATGACAACTGATAGTAAGTTTTCCATGCAGATGTAAAAGCAAGGTCAAGTCAGGAACCAATGCACTACTCTAGAAATGAGAAACAAAATTCTAAGGCTTGACAGGTAGAAGTGAACTGGTGAGTCTTGGATCTCTACAAAGTCACTGTTACAAAAAGATGATTTGTGCAACACAAACAAACAACAGAGTCCCTTAATGAGTGGGATAAGCAGAATCTATAATCAGACATCTGTAATCATATCTGGATACACACACACACACACACACACACATGTACATATATGTATATACATGAAAAATCAAAGAACACCTTTTCTAATATTTGAGAGAAAAAAATATGAAAACTTATCCAAGTTAAGTAAAACAATATAAGACATCTAAAAGGGGGCTGGAGAGATGGCGCCAACTTCTCTTGCGGAGGACCTGGGTTCGATCCCCAGCACCCACATGGCAGCTGAGAACCATCTTTAACTCCAGTTCCAGGGGAATCCGACACCCTCTTCTGACCTCCGCAGCATTGCATGACACGGGGACACAAACCTACATGCAGACAGTATATTCATACATATAAAAATTAAATAAAAATTTAAAAAATATGTCTAAAAGGGGGACTAATGTGATTTGTAAATACTTTGGAGGATAAAAAGAAATCTAAGAGATCAATACTTAAAATACAATCAACTACTGGGTATGGTGGCACATGACTTTAATCCTAGCACTCAGGAGACAGAGGCAGGTGGATCTCTGAGTTCAAGGCCAGCCTGGTCTACAGAGTGAGTTCTAAGCCAGCTGGGGCTATAGGGAGACCCTGTCTGTCTCAAAAAAAAAAAAAAAAAAAAAAACAACCAGCCGAGCACACAGAAGCATCACCTGTAATTGTTCTGTAACCTCTTTGTGGGTTTTCTCCATCTGGTTCATTTTGGCCCTCATCTGGGACTCCTGGTACTGAAAATCAGCCTTCAACTCTGTAATCTGAAGGAAAAGAGCAACACGATCAGAAGAAACTTCTTGGTAATGATGTTTCTCTATTAGACGGCTAATGGACCTCCAAATTAATGAAATCTGGGGCTCTCTTGCAGTTCCATATCTATGCCAAAGCCAGGGTCCTTTTTTTTTTTTATTTTTCAGACAGGGTCTACCTTTAGTCCCAGCTGCCCTGGAGCTCACTCTGTAGACCAGGCTAGCCTTGAACTCACAGAGATCCACCTGCCCCTTCCTCCTGAGTGCTGGGATTAAAGGCGTGTGCCACCATGCCCAGCTACCTTTAAAAAAAAAAAAAAAAGCTTTCCTGAGGCTTCACAAACTTCTTAGCTAATTCTTCCTCCTCTCCCTCTCTCCTCCCATCTTCTATCTGACCTTCCTTTCTGGGATTTTCTTTTTTTTTATAATTTTTTTTTTATTTTTAAAATTTATTTCTGTATGTGTATGAATGTACTGTCTGCATGTAGGTTTGTGCACCCGCCATGCAATGCTGTGGAGGTCAGAAGAGGGCGTCGGATTCCCCTGGAACTGGAGTTCTCCTGGGATTGGAGTTTCAGACGGTTCTCAGCAGCCATGTGGGTGCTGGGGATCGAACCCAGGTCCTCTGTAAGAGCAGTTGGCGCCCTTAACCGCTAGGCCATCTCTCCAGCCCGTTTTTCTGGGATTTTCATTATCCAGGCTTATCCTCAAAGTCCTGGGCACAGGAGATCCTCTTGCACCAGCTTCCCAAGCAGCTGGAATTGCAAGTGCATATCACCTCCCTGCTCTGAATTAGCATTACTGGCTGATCAAGGTGGTACATGTCTGTAATCACAGCACTTAGGCTAAGGAAAGAGGACTGCCTGAGTTTGAGGGCAGCACAGGATAGCGAGATAATGTCTTCAAAAACAACAGTACAGGCATTGCACGCACATGATGCACTTACATATCTGCAGGCAAAACACTCATACATAGAAAAATAAAAATAAAGACTTTTTTTTTGGTCTTTTTGAGACAGGGTCTCCCCATAGCCCCAGCTAGCCTGGAACTCACTATGTTGACCAGGCTGGCTTTGAACTCACAGAGATCTGCCTATCTCTGCCTCCTGAGCGCTGGGATTAAAGGCATGCATCACCATGCCCAACTATTTTTTCAATTATTTAATGTGTGTATTGCCTGTACGTGCACCTGTGTCATGCAATGCCAGTGGAGGTGAGAAGAGGGCATTGGATCCCCTGGAACTGGAGTTATGGACCTGGGTCCTCTGCAAGAGCAGCCCATGCTCTTAAGCACTAAGCCATGTCTCCAAGCCCTAAAAAATAAAGACTTTTATTTATTTTTTTTGAGAAAGGGTCTCCCTGTAGCCTCAGTTGGCCTGGAACTTACTCTGACCAGGCTAGCCTTGAACCCACAGAGATCAGCCTGCCTCTGCCTCCCAAGTGCTAGGATTAAAGGCTTGTGCCACCACGCCCAGCTTAAAGATGGTTCTTAGCCACCATGTGGGTGCTGGGAATCAAACCCGGGTCCTCTGCAAGAGCAGATGGCGCTCTTAACCACTGAGCCATCTCTCTAGGCCCCCAAAATAAAGACTTCTTAAAAAGTTACATTTATTTATCCAGAGAGGGAGTGTGCACATGCGCCACAGTGTGTATGTGGAGCTCAGAGACTAGTCCCAGAATAAAGTACAAATTATTTAAAAATATTTATTTATTTATGTGTACTGTCTGCATGTAGGTTTGTGCACTCATGTCCTGCAGTGCTGCGAAGGTCAGAAGAGGGCGTCAGATTCCCCTGGAACTGGAGTTCTCCTGGAATTGGAGTTACAGCCGCCATGTGGGTGCTGGGGATCGAACCCCGGTCCTCTGCAAGAGCAGTGGCTGCTCTTGCAGAGGTCCTGGGTTCAAATCCCAGCATCTACATGGTAGCTGACAACCTTCTATAACCTCTTTGGTACTGCATGACTTGAGTGCAGCTACCTACATACAGGCAATATCATACATAAAATAAAATTAAAAAAATAGCTGGGCATGGTGGTACACACCTTTAATCCCAGCTTTCAGGAGGCAGAGGCAGGGAGATCTCTGTGAGTTCGAGGCCAGTCTGGTCCACATAGTGAGTTCCAGGCCAGCTGTGGCTACAGGGAAACTCTTGTCTCAAAAGACGCAAAAATAAATACAATTTAAAAAATGAATAAATTATTAAAAAAATAATTTGTACTTCGGTCTTTTTTTTTAATTTTATTTATTTTTGTATGTGTATGAATTTACTGTCTGCATGCAGGTTTGTGCACCCATGTCATGCAATGCCGCGGAGATCAGAGGGACTCGGATTCCTCTGGAACTGGAGTTCTACTGGAATTGGAGTTACAGACGGTTCTTAGCCGCCATGTGGGTGCTGGGGATCGAACCCGGGTCCTCTGCAAGAGCAGTGAGTGCTCTTAACTGCTAGGCAATCTCTCCAGCCCTGTTCAGTCTTTTTGTTGTTTTTGTTGATCTTTTTGAGACAGGGTCTCCCTGTAGCCCCAGCTGGCCTGGAACTTGCTATGTAGACTAGGCTGGTCTCAAACTCAGAGGTCCGCCTGCCTCTACCTCCTGAGTGCTGGGATTAAAGGCATGCACCACCACACCAGGCACTTCATTCAGTCTTTATTTTTTTTCATTCATTCATTCATTCAGTCTTTTTTTTTTTTTTTTTGTATTTTTGAGACATTGTTTCCCTGTAGCCCCAGCTGGCCTAGAGCTCACTCTGTAGACCAGGCTGGCCTTGAACTCCCAGAGATCCATCTGCCTCTGCCTCCCAAGTGCTGGGATTAAAGGCATGCACCACCTGAATAAATGGCCTGGCCATTCATTCAGTCTTTACAGCCCTGTAGGGGTAGTATTTTCACTTTACAGACTACAAGTCTGATGTTTGGAAAACATCAAGTAATCCAAGAATATCCATAGTGTTAGAGGTCAATTTCAAACTCTAGTCTCCCTGCTACAGACTGTTAGTCCAGGAGCACAGAGAAAAATCAGCTAACTGAGATAGTGATAGGCAAGCTGGGTTTTGAGGTGCAGCAGCAACAGGCACAAAGGGGAAGAGAAGGGATCCAAGTAAAGAGAATAGTATGGACAAGGCACAAGGATATGTGATAATGGTTATTATTTCAATGACTGATGACCAGTGGACTGGCAGATGGGGCTACAGATAGGCAGGCATGATAAGGCAGAGACATGTCCTAACCCAGGCAATGTGGTCTTAAAGCTTAGACATGACAGCTATTTCTGCTTTTTCAAAGTTTTTTTTTTTCAAAAACCTTAATTCTAAAGGTAGAAACAAGCACTCATTTTATGTACTGTGAGGAGTCCTTTTGGTGCCATTCTCATTTGGCACAATAGAACAGAAGGGAATATACTTGGGAATATCTCTGTCATCTGCCAGTCACAGCAGAGTGGAAAACTACAGGCATTAGGGGCTAGAGATGTAGCTCAGTGGTAAAGTGCTTGCCTAATATGTACAAAGTCTTGGGATCAATCTCTAGCACTCTCCCCAAAAGAAAGCACAAAAAACTTCAAAAAAAAATTTTTTTTTGGTCTTTTTGAGACAGGGTCTCCCTGTAGTCCCAGCTGTCCTGGAACTCACTCTGTAGACCAGGCTGGCCTTGAACTCACAAAGATCCGCCTGCCTCTGCCTCCCAAGTGCTAGGATTAAAGGCGCGCGCCACCATGCCTGCCGAAAACTTCAAAATTTTAAAGGAGGCATGGTAGTACATTCCTATAATCTTAGCACTAGGGAGATGAAAGCCAGAGGATCAGAAGTTCAAAGCCAACCTGGGACCTTAGCACGTGCCTATAATCTCAGGACCTGGAAAGCAGAAGTAGGAGGAATGCCCCATGTTTGACACTACTCTGGTTCATACAGCAAGTTCTAGAAGATTTGGAACTTTACCCATTGAGCCATTTGATTAGGCCTGCTTTGCTTATTCAAAAGAAATTCATTTATTAATTTCTGTATGGGGGTGTTCATGTGCCGTACTACAGGACACTTGCCATACTATGGGTTCTTGGGATCAAAGTCAGGTTGTCATGCTTATATACCAAGTGCCTTTACCCACTGACCCATCTTGCTGGCCCAGTTGTTGGCTTTGTTGTTGTTGTTTGGTTGGTTTTTTTGTTTGTTTGTTTGTTTGTTTTTAATATATGAGATCTCATGTAGCCCAAAATGGCCTGGAACTCAGTATGTAGCTGAGGATGATCTGGATCCTCCAGCCTATACCTCTTGTATGGTGAGATTATAGGTGTGGGCTATCAGGCTTGGTTTATATACTACAGGAAATTGAACCCAGGGCTGCATGCATGTCTGGTAAGCATTCTACCAACTAAGCTATACTCCTAGCCCCATGGTAACAATTCTTTTTTCTTTTCTTACTTTTTTTTTTTCCACTTTTATTTTTTTTAATTATTTTTAACAAATACTAGACCCTGTGTCTCCCGCCCATCCCCCACCGCCCGATATCATGCATTCTGCCAAACAGCTTTTCATCTCTGAGTCTTTCTCAATATGTTTCCCATGGGGAAGTTGATGTTTCGAGCCGAAGTTCACGTTTCAGTCAGTTCTTTGATGCCAGTCTTTTCTGTTGTCTGTGTTGTTGTTGTTGTTGTTGTTGTTTCCAAAATGCATTACGCCCACTTCTTTGTACAAAAGCTCAGGGCCTCACACAAAGAAATACTTACAACGGGTAATTGTGCTTACTAGCATCCATCAGATAAGGGAACCATTCGTCGTTTGCTTTTCTCGGGAACTGTGTTACTTCATCAGCATGATGTCCTCTAGCTCAGCCATTTTCATGCAAAGCTCTATGTCGTCTTTCTTTACTGCTGCATACGAACTCCCCCATTGTGTAGATGTACCACATTCTCTAATTCCATTCTGTTCAGTTGAGGGGCATTTAGGTGGTTCCAGCTCCTTACTATGTGAAGAGAGCTGCATACATGGCCGGTATGTATCTCTGTGGTGGCGTAGAGTCTTGAGGTACCATGCCCAGGAGTGGTATGGCTGGTCGGGTGCAAGTTCAGTTCCAAGTCTTCTCCAAAGGTCTCCACACTGTCTTTCCATAGTGGCTGTACGAGTTTCATTCCCACCAGGCAGTGGATGAGTGTCTCCCCTTTCCCACAACCTTCTCCAGCACTTGGTATCATGTTTCTTGATCTAGCCAGTCTTTTTGGAGTAAGCTGATATCTTAAAGTGGTTTTCATTTTGCATTTCCTAATGATTAGTGTATGTTGAACAGTTATTGAGTGTTCTCAGACCATCTCTAATTCTCACTTGTGAAGGTTCTGTTAGCTCTTCACTCCATCTATTGGTGCGTGGGTCATTTGTTTTCCTTTTTCTTTGTTTTTTGAGTACGTTTATATATTTCTGGAAAATCAATGCTTTGTCAGATGTATCTGTCAGTGACAGGTCTTGCCCATCTGTGGGATTTCTCTTCATTCTTATTGCTATTCCTTTGATGTACAGAAAGCTTTTGAGTTTTGTGATGGCCTCAGTCTTGTCACATTGTCGACCTTAATTCTTGCACGCTGCTGTCTGGATTAGGGAAGTCTTTTCCTCGCGACTAGTCCGTATTGTCGTCTGCTGCCCAAACTTTTTCTTCTATCACCTTTCAGCGTTTGGGTTTCACGTTTGAGATCTTATATCAATCTGGACGTTGACCTTTTGTTTACAGTGGTGGAGGTAGGGTTTTAATTTCAGTTCTCATCTAAATGGTGATCCAGTGATTTGCAACACCATTTGCTGAAGACTTTTGCTGTTCTTTTTTCCTCATTGTGGTCTTTTGCCTTCTTTGTCAAATATGATGATGTCGCTGAAATTGTTGTGCTCAGATTTGGATCTTGGCTTTTGTGTTCGTATGGTGCATACAGGCTCTGTTTCGCTGTGCCCAGCTTCTTACCATGCTGTTTTTCTGACTATACCCCTGCCCTAGTATTAGGTGTTGAATCTGTAGTTACGGATCGCACATCCTGTGTAGTGCACCCTCTTTCGTCGCATCATGCGAGTGCAGAATTGCAATTATTCGGCTTTCGATAGCGGATCCTTTGGTTTGATCCACAAATGAGAATAATTATAGAACTTTGTGTAATTCCATGTCCCTAGTGAAGAAAACGCCTCAGTGAGAAGATTTGTGAATTGAGAATCGATATGCATTAGCCAGAGTCTATACAAGAGTCTTTGGTACGTGAAATGGGAGCATTTTTAGACCATGTTGCGCGTCGCTACCACAACATTTCCAAGTAGCTATGCGCGACTTGGTGATTGTCGATCTCACTGAGAGTCCCTTGTCGTGATCACCAATGTCTTGCGCTTTTAAGGGTTTAACAGGACTCTTTTGTTGTAGTGACCTTTAGTGATTTTGGTTAGTTTGTTCCTAGTCTCTCTGTTTGGACGTTATCTTAGCAGTGGTATGTGGCCTACGGGAGACCCGTGTTCTCAATATTCTGAGCACTATAAAACAAAAAAAAATAGATGAAGTAGGGAAGGATGCTCTATTAGACTTATCTTATTCACCACGACAAACGAAATGTGACATATGCTGTGATTGGTGATAAACGAATTCAAGAGCCCGATTGATTTTTTTTTTTTTTTTTTTTTTTTTGTTTGTGTTTTTAGAGTTTTTGTTTTTATTTAGGTCTTCTCTTTTGAGGACAGGGCTTTTCTCTCCCTGTAGCCTCAGCAGCCTCAGCTGTCCTGGAACTCACTCTGTAGGACCCAGGGCTGGCCCTTTCTAGAGAAACTCACAAAGATCCGCCTGTTACTTCCTGCCACCCACTTTCATCCACCTGCCTGCTACGGATTCAAGCCCGTCTCCCTTTTTCTCCCCCCCCCTCGTGCCGGCCCACCTAACCCTTTTTGTGCCCCCCCCCCCCGGCCTCACCCCCCCCCGGGCCCCATTGCTTTTCATCTTTATTTTATTTCTTTTTTATTTGATTTTTGTATGTGTACTGAATGTCCATTGTTTGCATCCATGTCTGTGCACCACGTTGTCGCGTCCACATGCGCGGAGGTCAGACAGAGGGTCTTCTCATGATTTCCCCTGGAACTTGGAGTTCTCCTGGAAATTGGGTTACAGACGTTTCTCAGGCCGCCTCCCATGTGGGTGCTTGGGGATCGAACCGGGTCCTCTGCGCAAAAGCAGCGTCGTTGTGCTCTAAACCGACTAGGCTATCTCTCCCAGCCGCCATTGTTTTTTAAGGTTGAATTTTTATCCTGCCACTTGCTGAAGTATTAAATCGTTCCTAGGGGCTTTTCTGGTGGTGGAGTCTTTTAACATCCCTTAAGTAAAACATCATATCATCAGAAATGGGATAGTTTGACTTCCTCTTTTCAATTAGTACTCCTTTAATATCCTTTTCTTGCCTTAGGTCTACGCACGTGTTTCAAGCACTATATTGAAGAGGAGTGGTGACGGGGGCGGCCTTGCCGAGTTTCCGACCTTTAAGGGAATGTTTCTGTACTTTTCCCCATTTAGGACTGATATTGGCGTGGTTCCTGTATATGCTTTGATTACATTGAGGAATGATCCCTCCAACCAATTCCTTCTACGGACTTTAGCACTGCAAGGGATGCGATTTTGTCAAGGCTTTTCAGCATCAATTGAGATGATGGTGTGTGTGGTTTTGTTTTGATTCCGTTTCATGCGTTCATGATGTTTATTGATTTTCGTATATTTTGAACTATCCCTGCCTCTCTGGTATGAATCCAAACTTGGTCAGATGGATGATCTTCTTGAGGGTGGCTCGGGGCTATATGCGATTTGCAGTATTCATGTTTAGAATTTGCGCATCTTGTTATAGAGGGGGAGATGGGTCTAAATTCTTTTTAGTTATCTTCTGCCTCGTATGTTTTGGTTAACAGAGTGATGTGGATGTTGGCTTCATAGAAGGAATTGGGGAGACATTACCTCTGATTGTATCTTCTAAACGTTTCAGTTAATGTGTGTGGTCTTTTTGAAATGTTTTATAGATATTCTGCTGTGATTGTGAAACCGTCTGAGCCTGGGCTTTTTTTAGTTTGGAGGGTTCTTTAATACAAATACATCTATTTCTTCATATGTTATGGGTCCTGTTTAAGGCTGCTGGTCTTCTCTTGGGCTGAGCTTTGGTGCTTCCCAGGATTTTTTTTTTTTTTATTCTCTTTCTTCTAGGTTTTCAAACTTGGTTGAATATAAGTTCTTGTTAATATTCCCTATTATAGATTTTACTTACTTTTCTTGTCTGTGTGATATGTTCCCTTTCATCAGATGTATTGATTTGGATTGTTCCTTTCTTTTCTTTTGTGTTAAACTGGGCTAGAGGTCTGTTATTTGTTTATTTCTTATCAAAGAACCCAAGACTTTTGGTTAATTGATTTTTTGTTTGTTTTCTTTGTTTCTATTTCATTGATTTCTGCTCTGTTTTTGTTATTTCTTCACTGTCGTTGATTTAGGGTTCTCTGTTGTTGCCTATCAAGTGCTTTTAGTGTAGTGTTAGATCATCACTTGTGATCTATTCATGTTTTTCTAATGTACGGCACCAGGTGCTATAAACTTCATCTTAGGATACTGTTTAAAGGTATCCCATAGGTTTTGTTGTGTTTGTATTGTCATTGTCATTACGTTCCAGAAGTTTTTTATTTCTTTCTTTAATCTTCTGGACCCCATTCATTATTAAAGAGTGTTGTGTTTTCTCTCCATGTGTTCTTTGTGCAGGATGGGCTTGTTCCAGTAGTTGTATGTTGAGCTTTATTGCACTGTGTGTTGACGAGGACATGAAATTTATTAAATCTTTTTGTATTTGTAGAGGTTTTCTGTGTCCAGGATGTGGTCGCATTTTAGAAGCTGTTCCTGGGGGTGCTGAGTAGAAAGTGTTTTCTCTGGTATTAGGATGGAATGTTCGTCGAGGTCTACAAGGTCCATTTAGGTGTTCTTATCGTTCAGTTCAGAGGTGTCTCTCTGTTTATTTTTTGTCCTGTTGACCTATCCAAGGACTCAGTGGGGTATTGAAATCCCCACTCTATGATTGTACTGGGGTTTAGTCTGTGATTTTGTGGTCCTGGAGAATTGTCTTTATAAAGTTGGTGCACCAGAATTTGGGGCATATAATATTCTTGTGAAATCTTCTTGGTGGATTGTTCCTTTGAGTGGAAAATGTTAATGGCCTTCTTTGTTCTCTCTGATTCTTTTACTTCGAAATGGTCTATTTATCCGATATTAAAATAGCAAACACCTGCTTTCTTTTTGGTTACTATTGACTTGGAATATTTTTTCCTACTCCCTTCACCTTATGTGGTGCCTGTCCTTGAAGGTATTAGATTGTGTTATTGTAGACAGCATATCGAGGATTGCTTTTCTAATCCAGTCTCCCAGTCTATGTTCTTTTGATTGGGGAATTTGTCCATTAATTTTTTTTTTTTTTTTTCTTTTTTTGGTCTTTTCAGACAGGGTCTCCGTGTAGCCCAAGCTTGTCCTGGAAACTCAATCTGTAACCAGGCTGGCCTTGAAACTCACAAAGATCCGCCTGCCATTGCCTCCCAACGTGCTGGATTTAAAGGTATGATGGCCACCAACCCGCGCAGTCCATTAATATTTAGGTTAATGACTGATAGGTTTGTGTTGCTTTCCTTTTGCCTTATTATCCATCGCGTGTTTTGATTTAGGTTTCTCTCAGCGTTATGCTTTCTCCTTTTGGTGCCGGGGATGTGGTCTCCTTTCTTCTGTTCTTTTGAATTGCTTCAAGTATTCTCTGAAGGGCTTGGTTTCTCCGGGCATGTATTCTTTAGTGTTTATGTCTGGAAAGATTTTCTCTTTCCTTCACTATGATTGACTATTTTTGCTGGGTTATAGTAACCTGGGGTGGATCTATTGTCCCTTAACACACTGGAATGCTTTGCTCAGGTTCTTCTTGCTTTCATTGTTTGCGTTAGGCAAGTCGTTGTAATCTGTGGGTTTCCCATTATATGTAACTTGCTTTTTTCTCTGTCGCTTTAAGGATTTGTCTTTGTTTTGGGTGTCTAGCATTTTAACTATGATGTGGCGTGGAGAATTTCTTTTCTGATCTTGTCTGTTTGGAGTTCTATGTGCTTCTTGTATTGGTATTGGTTTGTCCTTTTTTAGTTTGGGGAAGTTTTCATCTATTATTCTATTGAAGATCTGATCAATACCATTCTCTTGGGATTCTTCTCCTTCCTCTATTCCTATGATGCGGAGGTTTGATCTTTTCATAGTGTCCCACAGCTCCTGGTTGTTCCATTTTTGTGTATTTTTAAATTCTTATCTCAAAGGGCTGGTATAAGAAAAAAAATGAGGGGCTGGAGAGATGGCCTAGTGGTTAAGAGCGCCGACCGCTCTTACAGAGGACCCGGGTTCGATCCCCAGCACCCACATGGCGGCCGAGAATCGTGTGAAACTCCAATTCCAGGAGAACTCCAGTTCCAGGGGAGTCCGACACCCTCTTCTGACCTCCGCAGCATTGCACGACACGGGTGCACAAACTTGCATGCAGACAGTACATTCATACACATACAGAAATAAATAAAATAAAAAAAAAGAAAAAATGAATTAATATCTATAAGGCACTTAGAAGAAAGCTTTGCACAAACCAAGCATCAAATAAAAGTTAGCTATTATTGTTATTAGGCAAAAATAAGATACTCTAAGAACCTGGAAGATGATAAATACAAATAAGGATATAAAAAGCTCCATTTGGGGCTGGAGAGATGGTCTAGCAGTTAAGAGCACCAACTGCTCTTGCAGAGGACCCGGGTTCAATCCCCAGCACCCACATGGCGGCTAAGAACTGTCTGTAACTCCAATTCCAGGAGAACTCCAGTTCCAGGGGAATCCAAGACCTTCTTCTGACCTCCGCAGCATTGCACGATACGGGTGCACAAACCTACATGCAGACAGTACATTCATACACATACAAAAATAAATAAAATTTTTAAAAAAGCTCCATTTAAGAGGGAAGTTGGCTGGGCGTGGTGGCACACGCCTTTAATCCTAGCACTTGGGAGGCAGAGGCAGGTGGACCTCTGTGAGTTGAAGGACAGCTTGGTCTACACAGTAAGTTCCAGGCCAGCTGTGGCTACAGGGATATCCTATCTCAAAAAAACACAAAAAACCAAACCAAACAAAACAACAACAACAAAAAACAATATTGAAGATGTTGGGGCTGGGGAGATGGCTCAATGGTTAAGAACACTTGCTATGCAGTCCAGGCTAGCCTAGAACTTACTGTCCTTCTGCCTAGTTTGATGGCTGGGACTATAGGTATGCACTACCACACTTGACACTCAGTACTGGTTGGGAGATGGCAACCTTTCCTAAGAGCTCACGGTGTTTCTTTTTTTGTTTGTTTGTTTTTTGTTTTAATGTGTGGTGCTGAGGATTGAACCCAGGGTCAGTCTGGTACATATTAGACAGGTACTTTGCTACTGAGCTACATCCTTAGCCTGACATTATGATTTTATACATTGCGTCTTTTTTTTTAAATTTTTTTTAAATTTATTTTTGTATGTGTATGAATGTACTGTCTGCATGTAGGTTTGTGCAATGCCGAGGAGGTCAGAAGAGGGTCTCGGATTCCCCTGGAACTGGAGTTCTCCTGGAATTGGAGTTATAGACGGTTTTCATCCGCCATGTGGGTGCTGGGAATCGAACCCGGGTCCTCTGCAAGAGCAGTCAGCGCTCTTAACCGCTAGGCTATTTCTCCAGCCCCTACATTGCGTCTCTTAAGATGATTAAGAAATATCCTGTCTTGGGGCTGGAGAGATGGCTCAGCAGTTAAGAGCACCGGCCAACTGCTTTTGTAGAGGACCTGGGTTCGGTCCCCAGCACCCATATGGCAGCTGGGAACCATCTTTAACTCCAGTTCCAGGGGAATCTGACACCCTCTTCTGACCTCTGCAGCATTGCACGACATGGGTGCACAAACCTACATGCAGACAGTACACTCATACACATAAAAAAAAAATTTTTTTTTAAGTCTTTAAAAAAAAGGGGGGGGGGCTGGAGAGATGGCTCAGCGGTTAAGAGCACCAACTGCTCTTGCAGAGGACCTGGGTTTGTTTCCCAGCACCCACATGGTGGCTAAGAACCGTCTTTGATTCCAGTTCCAGGGGAATCCGACGCCCTCTTCTGACCTCTGCGGCATTGCATGACACAGGTGTGCCAACCTACATGCACACAGTACACTCATACACATAAAAAGTTTAAAAATTTAAAAAACTTTAAAAAGGAAAAAAAGAAAAAAAAAAAAAAAGAACTATCCTGTCTTAGAAGTGGAAGCTTGCCGGGGCATGGTGGCGCACACCTTTAATCCCAGCACTTGGGAGGCAGAGGCAGGCAGATCTCTTGTGAGTTCAAGGCCAGATGGTCTACATAGAGAGTTCCAGGACAACTGGGGCTTCAGGGAGACCCTGTCTCAAAAAAAGACTCCCCCCTCAAAAAAAAGAAGTAGTCTAATCTCATTTGAAATGCTCTTAAAATTAGCTTTAGCTTTCTCTTTTCTTTCGGTCTTTTTGAGACAGGTTCTCCCTTTAGTCCAGCTGGCCTGGAGCTGACTACGTAGACCAGGCTGGCCTTAAACTCACAGAGATCTGCCTGCCTCTGCCTCCCAAGTGCTAGGATTAAAGGCGTGCGCCATCACACCCGGCCAAAATTAGCTTTCTGAGTCTCCTGGCTGAGACAGACCAACCAGATATTGCCATTCCATGAGTCAGCTTGGGATCAGTTGCCCTCCCCAGGGTACCCCGGTCTGCCCAAAGGATTTCTTTCAAACCATCAATGGTCAAAGAGTGCAAGCACCACAGTCCACTCCATCAATATTAATCTTGCATCATTCTGTCCAGAAAGGCATTAGTTTTATCATACCTTCTTCTCTTTCTCTAAGATCATCTGATCCTTTTGATGCAACATCTTCTTCAGAGTAGCCACCTCTTCCTTCAGTTGGGCAATGATGACAAAGTGGTCAGTGCCTGGAGAGTCCAGAGCCAGGTCTGGGGAAAAGCTGAGTAGAAAAATGGAGGGAAAAAATTCGTAAGTTGGGTGGAAAACTTTTCTCTACTTAAGGATGTATTCCAGGTCACTTGACTGTGAACTCAGGGGCTGAAATAACTGTCTGAATTCCCACCATCAAGCACATTGTTCTATACACATAAGACTGGACAGTGCTTGCTAAAATTGAACTGCACAGGTAAGGTAAGGTGGTCATCAGGAAATAATGGCTGCAGTCTCCTGCAGCCTCTTCTCTCACATTTGAGACCAAATTTAGTGTTTCAGACTCATTAAAGATCCCAAATGCTTTGCTGCTGAAACAGTCCTATTTGTGATCAGTTAGAATCCTGGATAGGTTACCAGTTACAAGTTGGTGCTTGGCACAGCCTTGTGATGAGATGCAGCTCCTAAGAAACTGCTGCTTTCCACCCTGGGAACAGCTAGTCCCCTCCCTAAAGAGATTTTATAGAAAGGAAACCAGCTTTTCCTCTGCTGATACTGGCCTACAGATTGTCATTTCCATGATCAAGAATTTAGGGGGAGGGGAGCTGGGTGTGGCTGCTCACACCTGTAATCTCAGCATTCAGGAAGATGAGGCAGGAGCACTGCTTTGAGTTTGAAGCCAGCTTGGGCTACACAGTGAATTCCAGGACAGTGTGGGCTACAGTATGAAACCTCGTCTCAAATAGCAACAAAGTATTCTGTGATATTTAGTGGAGAAGGGAGCAGAAAGGTGGCAAACTGTTACACTACATGCCAGGTTTTCTATAATTTCCCATAATATCTCTGTCCTAGATAGCTTTCTATTGCTGTGATAAAACACTGACCCAACCAACTTCAGAAGGAAAGGGTTTATTTGGCTTATACATCTTGATCACAGTCCATCTTTGAGGAAAGCCAAGGAGAGAATTCAAACCAGGAACCTGGAACTAGAACAGGTGCTGAAGCAGATCAAGGAGGAGCGCTGCGTACTGCCTTGCTCCTTGGTCTGTGCTCAGCCTACTACTGCCTTGCTTCCTGGTCTGTGCTCTGCTTTCTTTTTTTGTTAATTTTTTAAAATTTTATTTATTTTTGTATGTGTATGAATGTACTGTCTGCATGCAGGTCTGTGCACCTGTGTCGTGCAATGCCGCGGAGGTCAGAAGAAGGTCTCGGATTCCCCTGGAACTGGAGTTCTCCTGGAATTGGAGTTATAGACAGTTCTTAGCTACCCTGTGGGTGCTGGGGATTGAACCCGGGTCCTCTGCAAGAGCAGTCGGTGCTCTTAACCGCTAGGCTATCTCTCCAGCCCTGTGCTCTGCTTTCTTATACAACCCAGGATCACCAGTCCAGGGCTGCCACTGCCCACAGTGGACTGGGCCCTCCTACATTACTCAGCAATCAAGAAAATACCTCACAGATATGCTCGAAGGCCAAAGGAAATTCCCCCTAACTGAGGTTCCTTCTTCCCAGGTGTCTCAAGTTGACAACTGACACAACTCGCACAGCGTCTATTTGTCAACTACTGGACAGATGACTCTTCTATCCTTTTAACAGTCTCCTAAGCAGGACCCATTTTAGAGAATCTATAAGTCCTTGACATTGTATGTAGAGTTTTTTCCTACACATAAACAGGCAGTTTTCTGGGTGGGGAACCACAGCTTTCAATGACTGGTGAGGGGTGCCCTCAGATGCAAGACAAGGATGACTGCCAAAAGGTTACTTTCTGCCCTTCCCCTGATAACTCCCAAAGGAACTCCTTTACTTCTCTCAGAACAATCCTTAAAGTAAAACACCAATGTGTTTTTTTCTTCTCCCTTTTCCTTTTTTTTTTTTAATTTATTTATTTATTCTTTATTTTATTTTATTTTTGGTCTTTTCGAGACAGGGTCTCCCTGTAGCCTCAGCTGTCCTGGAACTCACCTTGTAGACCAGGCTGGCCTTGAACTCACAAAGATCCGCCTGTCTCTGCCTCCCAAGTGCTAGGATTAAAGGCGTGCGCCACCACACCCGGCTAAATTTATTTATTTTCTATGTGTATGAATGTGCTGTCTGCATGTAGGTTTGTGCACCCGTGTCGTGCAATGCCGCGGAGGTCAGAAGAGGGTGTCGGATTCCCCTGGAACTGGAGTTCTCCTGGAATTGGAGTTACAGACGGTTCTCAGCCGCCATGTGGGTGCTGGGGATCGAACCCNGACTTTTTTCCCTTTAATTTAATTTCAATCTCCCCTTGAAATGTTTCTGAAAGATTGGGCTTCTGTGTGGCCATTCAGCCTCAGGACCAGTATGCTGGGTTATATAGGAACGAGCTTTTGACTGAACCAAGGAAAAGAAATTTCTTTTCTTTTTTTTTTTTTTTTTTCTTTTTTTTTTAATAATGTTTAATTTATTTACTATAAAATTTGTAGAATGTACTGTCTGCGCTGCAAGTTCTGTGCACCCGGTGTCGTGCAATGCCGCCGAGGTCAGAAGAGTGTCTCGGAATTCCCCTGGAGCTGGGGTTTCCCTGGAAGGGGGAATTTCAGACGGTTTCTCAGCCGCCATGGTGGGTTCTGGTGATCGAACCTGGGTCCTCTGCAAGCATGCTAGTGCTCCGGAACTGCTAGGGGGGGGCCATCTCTCCGAGCCCCCCCCGCTTTTTTAAGACCATCTTTTTTTTTTTTTTTTTGAAATGTGTTTTTTATGTATGAATTTTGTCCGGAATGCTAGGTCTTTTGTACCTGTGTTGGTGCCATGTCATGGAGGTCAGAAAGAGGGTCTCTCGGATTCCCCTTGAAACTAGGAGTTCTGGCTCGGAATTGGAGTTACAGACAGTTCCTCAGCCGCCTGTGGGTGCTGGGGACCGAACCTGGGTCCTAGCTGCAGAGAGCAGTCATGCGTTTAACCGCTAGGGCCATCTCTCCAAGCCCATCGTTTTTTTTTTTTTTGAATGATTCTTTTTTATTTATTTTTTAGTTTTTTTTTAGTTTATTTTAGTTTTGTATGTGTATATTATCTGTCTGCAGTCGGCTGGTGCACCTGGGGTCGTGCAAATGCCGCGGAGGTCAGAAGAAGTGTCTCGGCCTTTTTGTTTGCCTATATATTCATCAGTTAGTAAAGTGTCAGTCCATCTGCCTCTGACTTTCGTATCGCTTTTTTTTGGTCTTTTAAAAGGTGTCTCTGTTTTTTTTTTTTACACGTCCAGCTGGCCTGGAAACTCACTTGTAGACCAGCTCGCCTTGACTCACAAAAGTCCACCTGCCTCTGCCTCTCAAGTGCGAGGACGTCGGTGGCTGCCACCATGCCCGGCTTTGACATTCTTGTCTTAAGCTTCATATCAACGGGGGTGGGACAATATTGTTATCAATGGGGATGTCTTCTAATTATAGTCATAGAAGTACTTAGCTTAGTAACTAGAAGGAAGTGTTTCCAGTAGTCAGGCTTGCTGTATAGAGTTTCTTCCTGTGTAGAGAAATGCTGGTCACTAGGTATGGTTTTAGATTCAGGAAAGAATGAACTGCTAGGGGAGCTGTGGAGTTGTTCTGTTGACACAGGGTTTGGGAGTCAGTATTCCAGTGTCTGTTTAGGAAAAGGGGGAGGGGCTGGAGAAGCTAGGGATAAGAGGCAACTGCTACCTTAGCAGAGGACCTGGGTGGGTGGGGCTGGAGAGATGGCCTAGCAGTTAAGAGCACCGACTGCTCTTGCAGAGGACCCAGGTTCGATCCCCAGCACCCACATGGCGGCTGAGAACCGTCTGAAACTCCAATTCCAGGAGAACTCCAGCTCCAGGGGAATCCGAGACCCTCTTCTGACCTCGGCGGCATTGCACGACACGGGTGCACAGACTTGCATGCAGACAGTACATTCATACAAATACAGAAATAAATAAAAATTATTAAAAAAAAAAGAAAAAAAGAAAAGAAATTTCTTTTTCCTTTGGTTCAGTCAAAAGCTGTTTCCTATATAACCCAGCATACTGGTCCTGAGGCTGAATGGCCACACAGAAGCCCAATCTTTCAGAAACATTTCAAGGGGAGATTGAAATTAAATTAAAGGGAAAAGAAAGTCCTTCCAAAGAACAAAGCACACATGTGCTGGCCCAGACCACATCTGAGATTGCTTATAAACTTCCTATGGAGCAGTTAACAAAGATGAGAAGTCACTGGTGCACTTTCCCATGGAAGGAAGACTAGGCAATAACAATTTTCTCAAACTGGAAAGTTTCTGTTATAATTTCAAGTAGCAAAGCAGGGTGTGGTTGCACACGCCTTCAGTCCCAGCACTCAGGAGGCAGAGGCAGGTGGATCTCTGTGAGTTCAAGGCCAGCCTGGTCTACATAGTGAGTTCAGGCCAGCTGGGGCTACAGGGAGACCCTGTCTCAAAAAAAAAAAAAAAATTCAATTAGTAAATTAGAAAATACTGAGTTTGTGAATTTTGTAGTTTACTTAAAAGCAAAAAGACTATGTCACCTTATAATTATCAAAACAGTAGGAAAAGCTAAGCTAAGCTAATGTCTTCTGTCTACAATAGGGAAAGCTAAAGGATAAAGGAGACTAGCCAGGCGTGGTATACACGCCTCTAATCCCAACACTGAGGAGGCAGAGGCAGGCAGCTCTTTGAGATCGACGACAACCTGGTCTGTCTACATAGTGAGTTCCTGTCTCGGAAAAAAAAAAGTTAAAACCAATTAAACTAGTTAAAAAAGACACACCTTGGTAGGATCTGAAATCAAGTAATCAAATAAATAAAAAAAAAAAAGGCAACAAGGAAGAGTAAATGTCAAGATGCTTTATATTCTGTGAAAAAAAAAAAATCAGCCCTGGTAAACCTCTATGGTGGTTGCTCCCATATCCACCACTGGCTGGGAGAGCTGTGAATGCCAGTTCTCAGAATGGAGGAGATTCCAAGGACTTTAGGGAAGTGTGTCAGGTGGTCTCACTTCAGGATGCCTGGGCCTGGAGGAACAGGAAAATGGTTGGTTCCAAGACTCTGTTGGGAAGCAACCCACTGCACCAACACAGACGGGCTCTGGATATTAGGACAAAGCAGCTCATGAGAGGAAGCATCGCTGAGAAGGAGAGAGGAAAGCGAGGAATAAAAATATGCATTTAGGCAAGCTAAAAATGAAACAAAAATATTGAACTCATCTTATTCTCTCCTGATCCAGCATCTGTACTGGGCTGGCTTTCTGAATGCTAAAACAGCATGGAATAACCTGACAGACAGCAACACTGCCTTACCCCATCTTACCTCGACTCTGTCTCTCCTGCCCTGCCTGAAGAGGGCTGCAGTCACAGACCTCACAGAAAAAACATTCGGCTCTCTATTTTTTTTTTTCTTTTAAAATTTTCTGTGTATGAGTGTATTGCCTGCATGTATGTAAGTGCAACTGGTGGTGCCATGTTACAGATGATTGTTAGCCACCATGTGGGTGCTGAGATTTGAACCTGGGTCCTCTATAAGAGCAGCTAGTGCTCTTAACTGCTGAGCCATCTCTCTAGGCCCCTCAGGGTCTCTACTTCTTAGAATCAGTGTGCAAAGCTTATTTTGTAGACTGCAGAATTCAGCCGCTATTAATCCAGTTACAAGGCTGTAATGTATTTATTTTTTTCTTTGTTTGAGGCAGTGTCTCACATATAGTTCAGACTGCCTTGGGACAATCTATTTAGATCAGCATGGCTTTGAACTCACTGCCTCAATATCCCAAGTTCTGGGATTATAAGTATGAGCAACCATGCCCAGCAAATTCTTCATTTTAATGACATGATTCAATTGATAAACAAACATCAGGACTGTTACTCATCAACTATCAAAGCACCAGTAACAGGTTCACTCCAGCCACAGGCTAAGCTCCAAGGCACACTCTAAAGTGTATTTCTTTTTTTCTTTTTTTTTGTCTTTTCGAGATAGGGTCTTCCTGTGGCCCCAGCTGTCTTGGAACTCCCTCTGTAGACCAGGCTGGCCTTAAACTCACAAAGATCCGCCTGCCTCTGCCTCCCGAGTGCTAGGATTAAAGGCGTGCGCCACCAAGCCCGGCTTCTAAAGTGTATTTCTGTTTCAAGAACTGTGTATGTATTTCAAATGTATGTGCACACATATTCCAACTGGCTCACCTGTCTCCATTAGTTGTGATTGAATCAAACTTGGATTTTTTCTTTGGGATTTCATTTTGAAGTGAAGATGTAGAAAGCGTTTTCTGGCTTTTAATGGCAAAAATAGAGAGACACACATTAGAAATCAAAGATTAATAAAACACAATGAAAACCTGTCAAACAGATCTATGTAAGACATCAGCTCTTCTGAGCAAGAACTCCCCCTCCTCTTCTTCCTCATCATTATTTTATGCGAATGAGTATTTTGCCTACATGTGTGTAAGTGCATCTGTTTTGCGCAAACCCACGGAGGTCAGAAGACCCATGGGGCATGGTGGTGCATACCTTTAATCCCAGCACTTGGGAGGCAAAGGCAGGTGGATCTTTGTGAGTTCAAGGCCAGCCTGGTCTACATAGCAAGTTCCAGGACAGCTGGGGCTACAGGGAGACCCTGTCTCAAAAAGACAAAAAAAAAAAAAAAGACAGTATGGAACTGGAGATATAGATGGTTGTTAGCCGTCATGTTAGTGCTAGGAACTGAATTCAGGTTCTCTGCAAGAGCAGCCAGTGCTCTTAACTGCTGAGCCGAGCGATCTCTCTACCCTTTGATAAGTAAAATCTACCAAGGTAGCACTGTAGATCTTGGATGCACAGGCAGCAAATTTCCACAGGACCAAAACCCATTGTGGCTTTAATTAAACATTAGCTGACTTATAAGACAGAAGTCATGAAACATCAATAAGAAATATAATCTGTCATACTTTTTTTTCACATAAATTTATTTTTATTTTTTTAACAAATCTAGACCCGTGTTCCCACCCATTCCCCCACCCCGCCAGAGCTCATGCATTCTGCCAAACATGCTTTTCATTGCTTTCTCAGTCTTTCTCAATATTATCCATGAGGAAGTTGACTGTTTTGAGGAGAAGTTCACTGTTTCAGTCAATCTGTCATACTTTTACATTTACTATCTCACACACAGCTTCCCTCTTAGTTTGGGAAGTAAAGCCAAGTTATTATGTCTACCTTGCAGAACTGGGTTCATCAAAGTTACCTGACCTACCCAAGGACAGACAGGTTAGCAGTAAAGGTGTAACTAGAAACCAAGTGGGCATATTTGAACTCTTCATCTTCCTCACTATATTTTTGTGAATCTACTTAGTGTATGAGTCCCACAATAAAATCAGTTTTAGATCCAGTAAGGTCACCCAAAACTGGCCTTGACACAAAAGCTGGAGGCCTGTCCCTGGCATGAAACCCTTTGACTCTGACAGATGTCCAATCTCCATGCCCAAACATCCTCCAGGCCTTTTCTTTCTAGGCCTCTCTTCAGTTTGTGATTCTACCCACAACTTATCCTTCTTAGCCCTTTCTCCTCACTTGATCTTCTCTACAGCCACACAAAGTACCTTCTAAAACTGCCTTTCAATCTCAATGTCAGTACCTTAGGGCGGGAATTTTTTTTTTGGGGGGGGTGGGAGGAGTGAGACAGGGTTTCACGTAGCTCCGGCTGGCCTTGAACTCCTTTACCTCCAGAATGCTGTGATTACAGGCATGTGCTACCATTGCCTGGCTCAGGAGAGTTCTTATAACATTTTTTACCTTACCTGTACTCTTAGAAAATTAGAAGCTTTTTAATTTCCTAAGATGGGAAGAAGTATGAAAAAAGTTTTTGCTTGTTGTTATTTTGTGGTGCTAGGGACCAAACCCAGGGCCTTCCAAACATTAGAACCCTCCACACTGGGCTCTATCCCGAGCTTTCAGGACCTTTTCTTCCAGTGCCTTTTGTATAGTCAGGGCTAGGTATTGCTAACAGAGACTTGGTCCCTCCCTTGCACAGTGACTTCCCCTTAACTTCTTTTTTTTTTTGGTATTTTTGAGACAGGGTCTCCCTTTAGTCCCAGCTGGCTTAGAGCTCACTCTGTAGACCAGGCTGGCCTTGAACTCACAGAGATCCAACTGCCTCTGCCTCCCAAGTGCTGGGATTAAAAGCATGCGCCGGGGCTGGAGATATGGCCTAGCGGTTAAGAGCGCCGACCGCTCTTGCAGAGGACCCGGGTTCGATCCCCAGCACCCACATGGTGGCCAAAAACCGTCTGAAACTCCAGTTCCAGGGGAATCCGACACCCTCTTCTGACCTCCGCGGCATTGCACGACACGGGTGCACAGACCTGCATGCAGACAGTACATTCATACACATACGGAAATAAATAAAAAAATTAAAAAAAAATAAAATAAAATAAAATAAAAGCATGCGCCACCATGCCTGCCCCCCCCCTTTTTTTTTCTTCTTAACCAGGGGAGAGCAGGAACGCAGTCCCCCACTACCACAAATTATGCAGTCGAGTTTCCCGCATTTGGGGAAATCACAGGGGTCAGCACATCTGGAGTGCCATGGATGAGCCTCACCCTGGGAAAACCACCTTCATGATCATGGTATCTCCCCTGCCAGGTAAGTATTAACTTCTTACTAGGTGTGCAGGGCCCTCTTTCTCCCATTCTCCAGCTTCCAATCACAGGTTCTGGCAATCTAAGAGGTCTTAAATTCTCCAAGGTTTTGTGTGGTTTCATACTCTCATATCCTTTGTAAAGGCTATTCTCACTATTAGGATGCCTCTGCCATAGTCATCTGACAATTCTAACTCATCTCAAGGTCTTTTCCATGCCAGCCTTTCCTAAGTTCCTACATAGTTAGTTTCCAACGTGGCACCCATTGCATTAAACTGCAACGATTTGATTAGTCAGTCTGTCTTCTCTATCAGCTGGCATGCTCTTGGAGAGCAGTATGGCTCTTGTTCATTTCTGTATTCCCAGCAGAGTTCCTGACCCATCAGAGTCCTTAATAATGCCTTGTGAGGGGCTGGAGAGTCGGCCTAGCAGTTAAGAGTGCCGACTGCTCTTGCAGAGGACCTGGGTTTGATCCCCAGCACCCACATGGTGGCTGAGAACTGTCTTCAACTCTAGTTCCAGGGGAATCCGACAACCTCTTCTGACCTCCACGGCATTGCACGACACGGGTGCACAGACCTACATGCAGACAGTACATTCATACACATACAAAAATAAATAATTAATTAATTAATTAATTAATTAAAAAATAATGCCTTGTGAATAAACAAACACATGATAGTAGCAACAAAAGATAGCTAACTTGTATCAGCTACTATCTATATGCCAGTTATAAAACAAATAGCTCTTCGTGTATTTCATTGTATCCCTTCACAACAGCCTCAATGAAATGATATTAAAACTTTCCCATAATTACCACAGAAAACTTGGTGGATTAAATCTAAAGCCACTAGGCATGGTGGCACATGCCTTTAATCCCAGCATTCTGGAGGCAGAGGCAGGCGCATCTACAGAGTTTAACGCCAGCTTGGTTTACAGAGCCAGTTCCAGGCTAGCTGGGGCTACAGTGAGACCCTGTCTCAAAAAGATTAAAAAAAAAAAAATCTAAAGCCTCATTTTTCAACATTATTATAGATATTCTGAAAGACACTTCAGATATCAATGAAAGGACTTCCTCTGACTCCCACCCTGAAAACCTCTAGAACATCTATCAACTACTTGGCAAAATTATATATTTTTTTTAAATTTTTTAAAAATTTATTTTTGTATGTGTATGAATGTACTGGCTGCATGCAGGTTTGTGTACCCGTGTCGTGCAATGCCACGGAGGTCAGAAGAGGGTGTCAGATTCCCCTGGAACTGGAGTTAAAGACAGTTCTCAGCCGCCATTTGGGTGCTGGGGATCGAACCCAGGTCCTCTGCCAGAGCAGTCAGTGCTCTTAACCATTAGGCCATCTCTCGAGTCCCGAAAAATGTATATTTAAAAAGCTGTATCCAGACAGGAAGCAAAACGTCTAAATCTAGAGAGATTCCCCTTAATAAAGGTATGGACTCCACAGAACTTTAAGACACAACACAAAGCCAGGAAATTCTAATACCTTGCAAGAATTTCTTTGGCCCTTGAAAGATGCAGAACTATAAAATATGGCCAGCAAAACACTGCAGAATAGTCACTGGAGCGAAAACAGGAAGCCCCGAGACTCTCTTGTCTGCTGGCACCTCTTCTTTCATCTCTTGCGCCTGGGGTTACCTGTTATAATGGCTGCCAGCACTGAGGCGGCTGTACTGTTCCTTCTCCTGATGGCTGGCTCGAGAAGAACTGCTCAGGTGTTTCCTCTGCTCTTTGGTCTTCTGAAGGACACGCTTATATGAGAGTGTGCACAGCCAGCATAGCAACTTCCCATCTACCTGAAATATGAAACAAATGAAGAGGAGGAAATGCAATTCAGTGCTGAGAATGAGAGCACTGGAGCTAGACTGGGGTTAAGTTCCAGCCCTGCCACTTGCAAGTTGTGAGAGCTTGGGTAAGTCACAGAGCGCTGTTCCAAGACTTTAGTAACCATATATATAAAGCATTTAGCATGGCGCTACACACATAGAAGTTGCTTTATAAGGGCCTGGAGACAAGGCTCAGTGGTTAAGAGCACCAGCTACTCTTGCAAAGGACTGAGTTTGATTCCCAACACCCATATCACAGCTAACAATCATCCACTTCCAGGGGAATATGATGTGCTCTCTGACCTCCAAGGGCATTGCAGGACATGGGTATACTTACATACACACAGGGAATACACTCACACACATAAAAAAAAAAAAAGGTTCCTTGATGGTTGTGGTGGCCAACACATTTAATCTCAGCACTCAGTAGGCAGAGGCAGGCAGATCTCTGAGTTCAAGGCCAGCCTGGGCTACATAGAGAGTTCCAGGTCAGCTGGGGCTACAGGGAGACCCTGTCTCAAAAAGATCCCCCCCCAAAAGTTCCTTAATAAAAACATCCTCTAATTTTATTTATCTTTCCATTTCGTTTTCCTTCAATTTAGCAAATTCCTGAAAGATTTTTTTTGTTTATTTATTTTTGGTCTTTTTGAGACAGGGTCTCCCTGTAGCTCCAGCTGACCTAGAACTATGTAGACCAGGGTGGCCTTGGAACTCACAGAAATCTGCCTGCCTTTGCATTCCAAGTGCTGGGATTATTATTATTATTATTATTATTACTACTATTATTTGGTCTTTTTGAGACAGGGTCTCCCTGTGGCCCCAGATATCCTATATCATAGCAATCCACCTTCCTCTGCCTCGGGAGTGCTGGGATTAAAGGCATGTGCCACCACGCCTGCCCATGTTTTTTGGTTTTTTTTTTAAAGTGATTTATGTCGGGCGTGGTAGTGCATGCCTTTAATCCTAGCACTCTGGAGGCAGAGGCAGGCGGATCTTTGTGAGTTCAAGGCCAGCCCGGTCTACAGAGTGAGTTCCAGGAAAGCTGGGGCTACAGGGAGACCCTGTCTCGAAAAGACCAATAAATAAATAAATAAATAAATAAATAAATAAATAAATAAATATTTGTTACAAGTAGGATCCACAGAGGGGTTTGATGTCTGTAGCAGTTTGAGGCTTTTCTTACTTTCAGTGTTCAGACAGGNTTTTTTTTTTTGGTCTTTTCAAGACAGGGTCTCCCTGTATCCCCAGCTGTGCTGGAACTCACTCTGTAGACCAGGCTGGCCTTGAACTCACAAAGATCCGCCTACCCCTGCCTCCCAAGTGCTAGGATTAAAGGTGTGCACCACCACACCTGGCTGAACTGCCATATTAAGGCTGGGAATCAAACCAGGGTCCTCTGGAAGAACAGCAAGGGCATTTAAAACCTGGGCTGCCCCATCTAGCACCCCATGCTTAATTTTTCATACCTTACATCTCCTAAAATGTACCCAGGATATCTTCTCTCAAATAGATTTTCCCCAGGGAAAAGACCAAAGAACAGTAGCTGCCAGGATCTTTGGTCCTTTGGTCATAGCCTACCACTACACAGTTGGAGTTAAAATAGATTAAACAGAAAAAGCTGTTCACCAAGAATAGGGCATAAGGCTGATAAGCAAAGTAGATTTGGCTCCACAACTCTGAAGGTAAGGTGTCTGTGCATCATGTGAACCACAGAACCTGGGAGAGCTGCAAGGTGGCAGAGCCGGTTGGAGTTACCAGGTTGGGAAGGGAGTGTGCAGATAATTTTACACTCTACTTATCATAGCTCAGAAATTTCAGAGTTTGTGCCTTATTTTGAGCATGGTTATATCATCTAACGTGCTTATCATCTTGTGAACAAAAAGCCTCTTTCCTCTCCATTCTCTGACACAGCAGCAAGTCCAACAGTCTGAATTTACCCTCTTCCTTCTTACTCTTATTTCTAGACTAGGAAAACCACTCTCATCTCTCACTACTGCAAGGGCTGCCCAAACAATCACCCAACTTCCATTCCTGGGCCTTAAAAACATTTCCATATACATGCTGAAGTGAGATCATTCTACTTCTTTTACTTTGAGACTGGGTTTCCCTATAGTCCCAGCTGGGCTGGTTGGCCTCAATCTGAGATCTGCCTACCTCAAAAAAAGGGCTTTTTGGAGTGGGAGACATGGCTCAGTGGTTAAGAGCACTGACTGCTGCTTTTACAGAGGACCTGGGTTTGATTCCCAGCACCCACATGTCAGCAAACAACTCCCCATAACTCCAGTTCCAGAAGAATCTGACACCTTCCAGACTGGAGAGATGGCCTAGTGGTTAAGAGCGCCGACTGCTCTTGCAGAGGACCCGGGTTTGATCCCCAGCACCCACATGGTGGCTGAGAACTGTCTTTAACTCCAGTTCCAAGGGAATCTGACACCCTCTTCTGACCTCTGTGGCATTGCACCACACGGGTGCACAAACCTGCATGCAGACAGTACATTCATACACATACAAAAATAAACTAAAAAAAAAAAAAAAGAACCTGACACCTTTTGACCTCTACAGGTATTATACAACATGGATGCACTTACATACATGTAGACAATACACTCATATACAGATAATAAAAATAATAAATATTTTATTTTAAAAGGACTTTTTGCCAGGTGTGGTGACACATACCTTTAATCCCAGCACTTGGGAGGCAGAGGCAAACAGATCTCAGTGAGTTCAAGGCCAGCCTGGTCTACACAGGGAATTCCAGGCCAGATGAAGCTACAAGGAGACCTTGTCTTAAAAAGACAAAAAAAATAGGGGCTGGAGAGATGACTCAGAAGTTAAGAGCACCAACTGCTCTTGCAGAGGACCCAGGTTCAATTCCCAGTACCCACATGGCGGCTAAGAACCATCTTTAAGCTGGATGTGGTGGTGCATGCCTTTAATCCTAGCACTCAGGAGGCAGAGGCAGGCAGATCTCTGTGAGTTCCAGGTCAGCCTGGTCTACAGAGTGAGTTCCAGGCCAGCTGGGGCTATAGGGAGACCCTGTTTCAAAAAAACCCAAAACACAACAACAAAAAAGACCAAAAAATAATAAAATAAAAAAGTACTTATATGTAAATCTCATTATAGTCTTTTTACTTTGGAGTTACAGAGATGGCTCAGTGGTTAAGGGCACTTTCTGCTCTTCCAGAGGACCCAGGTTCATTTCTTAGCACCCGTATGGTAGATAATACTCATCTTTAACTCTACCTTCCTCTGGCCTCCATGAGTACCAGGCACACATGTGATACACTTACATAGTTGGAGACAAAACACTCATACACATAAAAAGTTAAGGTTATCAACAGACATGGTGGTACACCCCTTTAATCCCAGCATGGGGGGGTGAAAGGGGCAGAGACAGGCAGAGTGCCGTGAGTCTGAAGCCAGACTGGTCTACCTAGGAAGTTCCAGGCCACTCAGGGCTATATAATGACACCCTGTCTTGAAAAATAAAACAAAACAAAAACCCACAAACAGTTATCTCATCCTATCTAGTCTATGCCCTCCACAGCTTTCCATGGCTGCTATCTTTTTAAATACAGGAAGCCATATCCTACAACCTTTTCTGGTCTCCACATGCATACACATGCACACACACACACAGACATAAGTAAATTATATGAGTAAATAACTGGAGCTCACTATGTAGACCAGGCTGGCCTTGAATACACCTCTGCCTTAAAGGCATATGCCACCACATCTGGCTTAAAGATGGTTCTTAGCTGCCATGTGGGTGCTGGGAATCGAATCCGGGTCCTCTGCAAGAGCTGTTGGTGCTCTTAACTGCTGAGCCATCTCTCCAGCCCCAAGTGTCTGTTTTTTATTAGGTATAATCCTACTCTAAGAATTTGGAGTTTGGGGCTGGAGAGACCTCTGCGGCATTGCACAACACGGGTGCACAGACCCACATGCAGACAGTACATTCATACACTAAATAAATAAATAAATAAATAAATAAATAAATAAATAAGTTATTTACTTATAACCTGGGCATGGTGGCGCACACCTTTAATAATGTATTTTTTTATTTATTCTTGTATGTGTATGAATGTACCATCTGCATGTGGGTTTGTGCACCTGTGTCGTGCAATGCTGCGGAGGTCAGAAGAGGGTGTCAGATTCCCTGGAACTGGAGTCAAAGACGGTTCTCAGCCACCATGTGGGTGCTGGGGATCGAACCCAGGTCCTCTGCAAGAGCAGTTGGTGCTCTTAACCACTAGGCTATCTCTCCAGCCCCAGTGGCACACGCCTTTAATCCCAGCACTCAGGAGGCAGAGGCAAGGGGATCTCTGTGAGTTCAAAAGGAGCTTTTTACATAGTACGTTCTAGGAGAGCTGGAGCTATAGGGAGACCCTGTCTCAAAAAGAAAAAAGTAGACACTTAATGAATTTTACTATAGCCAGATTAATAAAAATTAGCCATTCTTAGTAATAACAATACAAGAGCCATTTCCTGAATTACTTGTCAGACTCAAAATTAAGCAGTTTATCTAGATGTGGGAGCACATATGTAAAATCCTAGAACTCTGGAAGTGTAGGCAAGAGAACCAGGAGTTCAAGGCAGGCTCACTAATGTAAAGCAGTTATTTTTTTTTAATATTTATTTACTTATTTATTATTATTATTGTTATTACTATTTTTTTTGGTCTTTTTGAGACAGGATCTCCCTGTAGTCCTAGCTGTCCTGGAACTCACCCTGTAGACCAGGCTGGCCTTGAACTCAAAATTATTTATATTTTTATTTTATTTTTTTTATTAATTTTATTTCCGTATGTGTATGAATGTACTGTCTGCATGCAAGTTTGTGCACCCGTGTCGTGCAATGCCGCGGAGGTCAGAAGAGGGTATTGGATTCCCCTGGAACTGGTGTTCTTCTGGAATTGGAGTTTCAGACGGTTCTCAGCCGCCATGTGGGTGCTGGGGATCGAACCCGGGTCCTCTGTAAGAGCGGTCGGCTCTCTTAACTGCTAGGCCATCTCTCCAGCCCCCTATATTTTTAAATTTTTTTAAATTTATGCTTTTATGTGTATAAATGTACTGTCTGCATGTAGGTTTGTGCACCCATGTCATGCAATGCCGCAGAGGTCAGAGGAGGGTGTCGGATTCCCCTGGAACTGGAGTTCTCCTGGAATTGGAGTTGCAGACGGTTCTCAGCCGCCATGTGGGTGCTGGGGATCGAACCTGGGTCTTCTGCAAGAGCAGTCAGCACTCTTAACGGCTAGGCCATCTCTCCAGCCCCCTATTTATTATTTTTTATGTGTATGAGTGTACTGTCTGCATATAGGTTGGTGCATGGGTGTTGTGCAATGCCACGGAGGTCAGAAGAGGGCATTGGATTCACCTGGAACTGTAGTTCAAGATGGCTCTTAGCCACCATGTAGGTGCTGGGAATCAAACCCGGGTCCTCTGCAAGAGCAGTCGGTGCTCTTAACCACTGAGCCATATCTCCAGCCCCGGTGAAGTAGTTATTATTACCACCAAGAAAGAAAAAGAAATTGAGAAATAAGAACTTGCCAAAAATCATTGAGCTAGCCTCAGGAACAAGATGGAACTCAAATCTTGGGGGCTGTAAAGCTTAAGCTGTTCCCTAGTCCTCAAGCTGAAAAGAACTCCTGAAAGTATCTGCTGATTACTAATTCAGTTTTCCTAGGGAAAGGTCTCCTAGCTTGCAGGAGTATCTGGTCAATGCAGAATCATATGACCCTCCACTGTAAATGGTGGTTAGAAAGAATTAACCTGGGGCTGGAGAGATGGCCTAGCGGTTAAGAGTGCCGACCGCTCTTACAGAGGACCCGGGTTCGATCCCCAGCACCCGCATGGCGGCCGAGAACCGTCTGAAACTCCAATTCCAGGAGAACTCCAGTTCCAGGGGAATCCGACACCCTCTTCTGACCTCCGCTTGCATTGCAAGACACAGGTGCACAAACTTGCATGCAGACAGTACATTCATACACATACAGAAATAAATAAAATTAATTTAAAAAAAATTTTAAAAAAAGAAAGAATTAACCTTAAGAACCTGAGCATCATAGGCCACTGAAAAAGACTTTTTTGAGACGGGGTCTCTCTGTAGCCCCAGCTAGCCTGTAACTATATAGAGCAGGCTGTCCTTGAACTCACAGAGATCCACCTGCCTCTGCCTCCCAAGTGCTGGGATCAAAGGCGTGCACCACCACGCTTGCACTGAAAAAGTTTCTGTAGTGTTACCACATTCTTTTATCCAAGCACTAGTGACATTCCTTTGGAAATGCAACAAAAGGATGGATAAAGAGCTCACATTCTGGTGGAAAAACCTGGACAACAGAAGATACTTTTGTAATAATGTTATATGTTATGAAGACAATAAAACAAAGCCATATAAATTGTAACTGAGTAAGTTAAAGAAGGTCTCTGGGCTGGAGAGGTGGCCTAGCAGTTAAGATTGCCGACTGCTCTTGCAGAGGACCTGGGTTCGATCCCCAGCACCCACATGGTGGCTGAGAACCGTCTATAACTCCAGTTCCAGGGGAGTTCGACGCCCTCTTCTGAACTCCGCGGCATTGCATGACACGGGTGCACAGACCTACATGCAGAGTACACTCATACACATATGAAAATAAATAAAATAAAAAAAAGAATATGTTAGAAGGTCTCAAGGGCAGGCCTTTAACCAAAGCAGGAGGCAGATGCAGGGGTCAATGGGGCAGAGAGGCAGAGGCAGGCCGTTTTCTGAGTTCAAGGCCTGCCACTAAGGGTTATACAATGAGGCACTGTTAAAAAAAAAAAAAAAAGAAAAAAAGGAAAGAAGGCCAACATGGTAGCCACACGTCTTTAATTCCAGCTTGGTCTACAGAGTGAGGCTACAGGGAGAACCAGTCTCAAAAAAAAAAAAAAAAAAAAGTTCTCAAAAAAAAACAAAAAAAAAAAAAAAAGTCACAGGGCATGTGTAGTAGTGTACATCGTTAATTCTGAACTAAGGAGCGGTAAGAGGCAAAGAGTTCAAGGATTTCAAAGTCCAACCTTCAGCATAGAGGAATTCAAGCCAGGCTACACGAGACCCATGTTAATCAATCCTCTCCCTGCCCTCCTGCACCAAGAAAAATAGTCTTTGGGAAGAGGAATCATGAGTTACATCTGAGGAACAGTTGTAAAGCTCTAGAGAAAGCTGCATAAGACAAAACAGGCTCAGCAAGAAGGTCCAAAAGAATGAGACCCACACGGCTGAAGGAATTGAAACGCAGGCCAGTATGTCTGGAACCCGGTGAGAGGCCAGAAAGAAGGATATACTGTGGCCAGGTAGTCGGGCTGAGAGGATGGCCTAGGTTAAGAGCGCCGACTGCTCTTGAGAAGCCTGGGGTTCAATTCCCTCATGCCACCCACCATGGGCGGACTGAGAAGATCATCTTTATACCTCCAGTTCGGGGAGTCGCAACAACCCTCTTCTGATCTCCAAGGCATTCAACGACACAGGTCACAAACCTGCAAGGCAGAAGTACATTCATACACATAGAACAAGAAAAAAAAAAAAAAGAAAAGAAAAAAAAAAAAAAAAAAAGAAACTAAGTGCCAGGTAGGACCTTGCAGGCATTGGAAGGATTTCAGCTGGGAGGAAGTAATATGACCAAATTCTAAGATACTTCGGTCCTTCAAAGGCACTGTGACACCAGATACAGATTCTACCTAATGCCACCATACAATCTTAAACACACAGAAACGTAAAGTTGTATGGGAATACTGGTGATACCACTGTCTTGCTTATGTCACAATCGCTCCTTTATAAATTTATATAGACTTTTGCCAATTACAACTGATGTGGGATACTAACCACAATAATTGAATTTTTTTTTTTTTTGGTTTTTTTTTTCGAGACAGGGTCTCCCTGTAGCCCCAGCTGGCCTGGAACTCACTCTGTAGACCAGTCTGGACTTGAACTCACAAAGATCCATCTGCCTCTGCCCCCGAGTGCTAGGATTAAAGGCATGCGCCACCACGCCCGGCTTAATAATTTGAATTCTTTTTTTTTTTAATTTTATTTATTTTTGTATGTGTATGAATGTACTGTCTGCATGTAGGTTTGTGCACCCATGTCGTGCAATGCTGCGGAGGTCAGAAGAGGGCATCAGATTCCCCTGGAACTGGAGTTCTCCTGGAATTGGAGTTACGGATGGTTCTCAGCCGCCATGTGGGTGCTGGGGATCAAACCCTGGTCCTCTGCAAGAGCAGTTGGCGCTCTTAACCGCTAGGCCATCTCTCCAGCACCAATAATTTGAATTCTTAAGAAATGTTAGGAACCCGCATGATGATCTAATGGATAAAGGAAGCTGCTGCAAAGCCTGATTCCTTTGACCTGAGTTTGGTACCTGAGTCCCACAAGGTAGAAAGAAAGAACTGGCTGGGCATGGTGGCGCATGCCTTTAATCCCAGCACTTGGGAGGCAGAGGCAGGTGGATCTCTGTGAGTTCAAGACAAGCGTGGTCTACATAGTGAGTTCCAGGATAGCTGGGGCTACAGGGAGATCCTGTCTCAAAAACAAACAAACAAACAAACAAACAAAAAGATAGAAAGAAAAAAAGAAGAAGAAATGGGGTTGAGCTACAAGGATGGCTTAGCAGTTAAGAGTACAGGCTGTTCTTGCAGAGGACCCAGGTTTAATTCCCAGCACCCACATGACAGCTAACAATTGTTAACTCAAGTTCCAGAGGATCCAACGTCCTCTTCTGCCCTGTGGGCACTGCATGACACTGGGCACTTACATACATGCAGGCAATACACTAAAACACATATATAATTTTAAAAGAAGGAGGGAGGAGGAGGAGGAGGAGGGGGAGGGGAGGAGGAGGAGGAGGAAGAAGAGAAGAAATGGGGCCATTGGTATGGCTCAGAGGGTAAGGCACTTTCCAGACTGATGACCTGAGTTTGATCTCTGGGACCCAAGTGGTGGAAGGAGAGCATCAATTCCATCCACACACATATCTGCCCACACTCACACTCTCCCACATGCACATACTAAATAAATACAATAAAAAATTTTAAGTTAAAATGTAATGGTAGCTGGGCGTGGTGGTGCACGCCTTTAATCCTAGCACTCAGGAGGCAGAGGCCGGCGGATCTTTGTGAGTTCAAGGCCAGCCTGGTCTACAGAGTGAGTTCCAGGACAGCTGGGGCTACAAGGAGACCCTGTCTCGAAAACACCAAAAAAAAAAAAAAAAAGTAATGGTCTAAGCCAGTTGTGGTGGCACACGCCTTTAATTCCAGCACTCGGGAGGCAGAGGCAGGTGTATCTGTATGAGTTCAAGGCCAGCCTGGTCTACAGAGTAGTTTCAGGCCAGCTGGAATTAAATTAACTATGTTAAATTAACCATGTTAAATTGTTGAAGGAAAGGAAAGGAAAGTAAAGGAAAGGAAAGGGGAAAGGGGAAAGGGGAAAGAGGAAAGGGGAAAGGGGAAAGGGGAAAGGGGAAAGGGGAAAGGGGAAAAAGGGGAAAAAGGGGAAAGGGGAAAGGGGAAAGGGGAAAAAGGGGAAAAAGGGGAAAAGGGGGAAAGGGGAAAGGGGAAAGGGGAAAGGGGAAAGGGGAAAGGGGAAAAAGGGGAAAGGGGAAAGGGGAAAGGGGAAAGGGGAAAGGGAAAGGAAAGGAAAGGAAAGGAAGGAAGGAAGGAAGGAAGGAAGGAAGGAAGGAAGGAAAGAAGAGCACAGAGCACATAGGTTTACCTTCTTCCTATCATCTTTCCTGTCAAATGCACACTGCTGCTTGCACTGTTCACAGGAATACGGTGGTCCATACTTCTTCTCTGAATTTGTGCAGCGCTGGCATTTACTGCCAATAAAAGCTGCAATTATGTTGCAATACTGACAAGGCTTGGGCTTGAAGAAGAGAAAAAAAAAAGAGCAAGTAAGTATATCATAAAATACAGACACATTTTTTTACAGTGATAATTTCTCCTGTGTAGTCCATGAGACATAGCAAAAGTGTATTCTCAGGCTAGGCCTGGTAGCCAACACCTGTAATCCCAGCACTAAGGAGGCTTGTGAGTTCAAGGCCAGCCTGGTCTACATAGTGAGTTCCAGGACAGCTGGGACTATAGGGAGACCCTGTGTTAAAAAAAAAAAAGTGGGGGCTGGAGAGATGGCCTAGCAGTTAAGAGCGCTGACCGCTCTTACAGAGGACCTGGGTTTGATCACCAGCACCCACATGGCGGCCGAGAGCTGTCTGAAACTCCAATTCCAGGAGAACTCCAGTTCCAGGGGAATCCGAGACCCTCTTCTGACCTCCACGGCATTGCACGACACGGGTGCACAGACCAGCATGCAGACAGTACATTGATACACATACAGAAATAAATAAAAAATTTAAAAAAAAAAGTGTATTGTCAACATCATAATTTTCCTTCTATATTGATCAAATAAAGCCTAGCTCTTAACATTATAAAAGTGTTTTCTGCATATAATTATTGATTTTTTTTTTTTTTTGTCTTTTCGAGACAGGGTCTCCCTATAGCCCCAGCTGTCCTGGAACTCACATTGTAGACCAGGCTGGTCTTGAACTCACAAAGATCCACCTGCCTCTGCCTCCCAAGTGCTAGGATTAAAGGTGTGTGCCACCACGCTAAATAAAATGAATAAATAGCTGGGCTGGAGAGATAGCCTAGCGGTTAAGAGCACCAACTGCTCTTGCAGAGGACCCAGGTTCGATCCCCAGCACCCACATGGCAGCTAAGAACCGTCTGTAACTCCAATTCCAGGAGAATTCCAGTTCCAGGGGAATCCGACACCCTCTTCTGACCTCCGCGGCATTGCATGGCACGGTGCACAAACCCACATGCAGACAGTATATTCATACACATAGAAAATAAATAAATAATAAAAAAAATTTTTTAAATGAATAAATAGCTAAAGCACATTAATGTCCTTGATGAGATTTCAATGAAAAATTTGATGGAACCAACACTTTGGAGAAACCAGCAAGCACTTTCACAAATTTGAGAATAGTTTTCCTCCATTACCAGTGTATAAACACATGGAGTGCCTGCAAGGACACAATATCCTGAACACTGACATGGAGAAAAAAGAAAAATCATTCACCAAAATGAACAGTACACGCTGGGTATGATGACCCACTCCTACAATCTCAGCATTTAAGAGGCTGAGGCTGGAGGGTTGTTCAGGGATCAAGGCTAGCAGGGTCCTGGTGGCTCATACCTTTATTCCCAGTACTAGGGAGGCAGAGGAGGCAGATGTCTTTGAGTTCAAGGGCAGCCTGGCCTATAAAGGCACTTGCTGCCATGCCCGAGACCCAAGTTAAAGCCCCAGGACCCACATGGTGGAAGGAGAGAAGTGACTCCCCAAAGTTTTTCTCTGACCTCCGTGAATGCTATGCACACCTACACATACACATATAAAGAAACAAAAAATAACATATTCTTTATTTTAATAAATAAATATATAAAATAAACAGGGTGGGCATGGTAGCATACACCTTTAATCCCAGGTACTTGAAAGACAGAGGCAGAGCAATCTCTGAGTTCAAGGGAGTCCAAGGCCAGCCAGGATTACATAATGAGATTCTGTATCAAAAAGTAATAATAAATAAAATAAATAAAAATAAATAACCAAAGGACAGGTATAGTGGCACATGTCTCTGAGTAGACTAAGGCAGGAGGGTCATTAGAGTTTCAAAGTCATTTGGGCTATAAGGCGAGCTGCAAGACAGGTCAGGCTGGTCTACATATCAAGAGCCTATCTCAAAAAAAACATACAAAGACAGAGACAGGTGGATCTCTGTGAGTTCAAGGCCAGCCTGGTCTATAGAGTGAGTTCCAGGACAGCCAGAGCTACAGGAAGACCCTGTCTCAAAAAGACAAAAAAAAAAAAAAAAAGAAACAAAAGCACCCCCAAAATAATAGTTTATAGAAAAAAGATCAAGCCACAGAATTCGTCTTTCCCTTCTTTCAGACTTATCACCAAGGCCACACAAGGAAAATTATAATCATAATTCTGGCAGTGACTATAAACACAGAAATGCATAATAAGGTACTGAATAAGCCTGAAAGCAGAAAACACTAGATACATTTCCTCTATTAAATGTTCTGTTGTTCACTGGTAGAGGACCATTAGCCTAGCATGAGTGAGGCCCTAGTTCAGTCTCTAGCATAAGGGGGAGGAGGGCAACTCCCATTTGAGAAACCCATGCCCACACATGCAGGTCTTATTCCTGAGCATTCTTTCAATTAACACTGTGTACTTGACTCTAGGTTAAAAATCTCTTTCAAAGCTGGGCCTGGTAGTGAACGCCTTTAATCCCAGCACTCCAAGAGGGAGAGGCAGGGAGATCTCTGTGAGATCAAGGCCAGCCTGGCCCACAAAACAAGTTCCAGGCCAGCTGGGGCTACTGGGAGACCCTGTCTCAAAACCAAAGCTGAGTATGGTGGTGCACATCTGTAATAGAATCAGAAGTTCAAGGCTAGCCTAACCTACACAGTGAGTTTGAGGCCAGCATGGACTAGGAGACACTATCTCAAAAGCACAAAAACAGAGCCAGTGGAAAAGTTGTCTTCTGACCTCCACGTGTGCTATGGTGTGTCTGTGTGTGAGCACACTCATTTGAGTACACTCACACAAATTAGCTAACAAATATCTTTAAAAACCCTAAAATAAAGCCGGGCGTGGTGGCTCATGCCTTTAATCCTAGCACTTGGTAGGCAGAGGCAGGCGGATCTTTGTGAGTTCAGCCTGGTCTACAGAGTGAGTTCCAGGACAGCTGGGGCTACAGGGAGACCCTGTCTCGAAAAGACCAAAAAAAAAAAACAACAACAAAAAAACCCCTAAAACAATAACACAAAAGGAATGGAGGGAGGGAGGGGAAAAAGGGGGGGGATGGGAAAGCAAAAGGATGGGGAAGGGGAGGGGAAGAAAAGGCAGGCACAGTTCTAAGAGATCTAAGTACTTAGGACTTAGTTTCAGAGAAATCCTACTTACTGTTCCATACAACTGCACATTCTGAGCACATTTCTTGCATATTGTATTGGTTTTACTGTTAAAGAAAAAATAAAATACAAGACTTAGAACATCTGAAAACTAAAGTTCAAGGAATTTGTTCACTGTTAAAGGATCAGGTAAAGTATGATCTGGACGTTGGTTACATGAAGTTTAATATCTTGGCTAGTAATTCTTTTTTTTTTTTTTCTTTTTTTGAGACAGGGTCTCCCTTTAGTTCCAGCTGGCCTGGAGCTAGCTATGTAGACCAGGCTGGCCTTGAACTCACAAGAGATCCGCCTGCCTCTGCCTCCCTAATGCTGGGATTAAAGGCATGCGCCACCACCCTCAGCCTAAGATGGTTCTTAGCCTCCATGTGGGTACTGGGAATCGAACCCGGGTCCTCTGACTGCAAGAGCAGTCAGTGCTCTTAACTGCTAAGCCATCTCTCTAGCCCCTGGCTAGTAATTCTTTTAATTGTGCAACTATTTTGGTTTTTGTTTGTTTTTGGTCTTTTCCAGACAGGGTTTCTCTGTAGCCCCAGCTGTCCTGGAACTCACTCTGTAGACCAGGCTCACAAAGATCTGCCTGCCTCTGCCTCCCGAGTACTAGGATTAAAGGCATGCACCACCATGCCCGGCTTAGTTTTGTTTTTGTTTTTTTATTTTATTTATTATTTTTTATGTGTTTGAGTGTACTGTCTGCATGTAGGTTGGTGCACCCGTGTCATGCAATGCCATGGAGGTCAGAAGAGGGTGTCAGATTCCCCTGGAACTGAAATTAAAGATGGTCCTTAGCCACCATGTGGGTGCTGGGAATCGAACCCGGGTCCTCTGCAAGAGCAGTCGGTGCTCTTAACCGCTAAGCCATCTCTCCAGCCCCCCGGCTTAGTTTTTTTTAAAGCTGTTGTGGTTGCATATGTTTTTAATCACAGCTTTAGAGAGGCAGAGGCAGAGGCAGAGGCAGAGGCAGACAGATCTCTCTGTTCCAGGCCAGCCTAGCCTAGTAAGCTCCAAATGAGTGAGGGCTACATAGTGAGACCCTGTCTCAAAAAAAAAATTATTTTAATTTTCTAGCTGGGCAGAGTAACGAAAGCCTATAATCCTGGCATTTGAGAGGCAGAAGCATTTTTTTTAATGGTGCATGCCTTTAATCTCAGCACTCTGGAGGCAGAAGCAGGTGGATCTGTGAGTTCAAGGCCAGCCTGGTCTACAGAGCTAGTTCTAGGCCAGCCAGCTGGGGCTACAGGGAGACTTTGTCTCAAAGACACACACACACACACACACACACACACACACACACACACACACAAATACAATCAAGATGGAAAGGTGACTGTGTTTCAAAGGAGCTAGGCACTGGCTGTGGTAGTTCAGGTCTTTAATCCCGGTCCTGGGGAGGCAGAGGCAGGTGGATCTCTGTAAACTGGGACTAGGGAGACCCTGTCCAATAAACAAACAAAAAAACAAACAAATAATAGCAGCTAGGACAAACAAATCTTTTAAAATATTGTAAAATTTCAGCAGGGCATGGTAGCACATGCCTTTAATCCCAACACTTGGGAGGCAGAGGCAGGCAGATCTCTGTGAGTTCAAGGCCAGCCTGGTCTATATAGTGAGTTCCAGGACAGCTAGAGCTACAGGGAGACCCTGTCTCAAAAAAAAAAGATTGTCAAATTTCTAAAAAGTGTCTTCACTGGTCTTATAGATTTAAGATCCATGTACATATGTACATAATCATACTTGAGCATGAAGTTTATGTTTTGTTGTTGTGGGATTGGTTTCTTATTGTTATAAAGATCATAATCAGATCAAGCCGGGCGTGGTGGCGCACGCCTTTAATCCTAGCACTTGGGAGGCAGAGGCAGGCGGATCTTTGTGAGTTCAAGGCCAGCCTGGTCTACAGAGTGAGTTCCAGGAGAGCTGGGGCTACAGGGAGACCCTGTCTCAAAAAAGACCAAAAAAAAAAAAAAGATCATAATCAGGGCTGGAGAGATGGCTCAGTGATTAAGAGCACTGACTGGTCTAGCAGAGGACCCAGGTTCAATTCCCAGTACCCACATGGCAGCTAACAACTGTTGGTAATTGCTGGGTGTGGAGGTGCATGCCTCTAATCCCAGCACTTGGGAGTAGAGGCAGGTGGATCTCTGTGAATTCAAGGACAGCCTGGTCTATAGTGAGTTCCAGGACAACTGGGGATACAGGGAGACCCTGTCTCAAAAACACACAAAAACAAACAAAAAAAACAACTGTTCGTAACTTCCATTCCAGGAGAGCTGATGCCTTCTTCTGATTTCCATAGGCATCACACAACACGGTGTACTTACATACATGCAGGCAATACATTCATATATAAAAAATAAATAAAAGTATTATTTTATTTTTTATTTTTTATTTTTTTTTATTTTTGTGTATGAATGTACTGTCTGCATGTAGGTTTGTGCACCCGTGTCATGCAATGCCTCAGGGGTCAGAAGAGGGCGTCGGATTCCCTTGGAACTGGAGTTTCAGACGGTTCTCAGCCGCCATGTGGGTGCTGGGAATCGAACCCGGGTCCTCTGCAAGAGCAGTCGGTGCTCTTCACTGCTAGGCCATCTCTCCTGCCCCAAAAATATATTTTTTTTTATTAATTTTATTTTATTTCTGTATGTGTACGAATGTACTGTCTGCATGCAAGTCTGTGCACCCGTGTTGTGCAATGCCACGGAGGTCAGAAGTGGGTGTCGGATTCCCCTGGAGCTGGAGTTCTCCTGGAATTGGAGTTTCAGGAGTTTCAGACGGCTCTCGGCCGCCATGTGGGTGCTGGGGATTGAACCCCGGTCCTCTGCAAGAGTGGTCGGCGCTCTTAACCGCTAGGCCATCTCTCCAGCCCCTCCCAAAAATATTTTTAAAAGACTGTAATCTGCCAGGCATGGTGGAACACACTTTTAATCCTAGCACTTGGGAGGCAGAGGCAGGCGGGATCTCTGTGAGTTCAAGGCCTGGTCTACAGAGCAAGTTCCAGGCCAACTGGGGCTACTGGAAGAGACCCTGTCTCAAAAAGACAAAAAAAAAAAAAAAGAAAAAATAGATGGCCGGCCTTGTGGCGCATGCCTTTAATCCAGCACTTCGGGAGGCAGAGGGCAGGTGGATCTTTGTGAGTTCAAGGCCCCTGGTCTACAGGAGTGAGTTCCAGGACAGCTGGGGCTACAGGGAGACCCTAGTCTCGAAAAGACAAAAAAAAAAAAAAAAAAAAAAAAAAAAAGACTATAATCAGCTGGGTGGGCATAGGAACTCACACCATGATCCCAGCACTCTAGAGGCTAGACAGAAGAACAGCTGAGAAAGTAGCTTAAGCTGCAGTATAAAACTGTCTCAGAGCTGGGAGTGGTGGCACACGCCTTTAATCCCAGCACTTGGGAGGCAGAGGCAGGTGGATCTTTGTGACTTCAAGGCCAGCTCTGGTCTACAGAGTGAGTTCCAGGACAGCTGGGGCTACAGGGAGACCCTGTCTCAAAAAGACCAAAAAAAAAAAAATAATAATAATAATAACTGTCTCAGGGCTGGAGAGATTTCTCAACAATTAAAGAGGACTGACTGCTATTTCCAAGGACCCAGGTTTGATTCCCAGCATCCACATGGAGGCTAACAATCATCCATATAACTCTAGTTTACTTACATACATACAGGCACTACACTCAATACATATAAAATAAAACTAAACAAACAAACATAACGAACAAGTAGTGGGGCTTGGTGGTGCACATCTTTAATCCTAGCACTTGGCAGGCAAAGGCAGAGGACCTCTGTGATTTCTCAGCTGACCTGGTCTACATATTGAGTGTTATAAAATTTTAAAGTCATTTGTTTTTTCAATCCTGTGATAATTTTATATTGTGGTTATGATTGGTTTAGGTTTTTTTTGTGGGTTTGTTTTTTTTTATTTTTAGCAATCAGAAGTTGAGGATCTAGCTCAGTAGTAAAGCATGTGTTTAGTATGGGTTTAGTCACCAGCACTAAAAAGTAAAAATAAAAATTTAACCAATATTGGGGCTGGAGAGATGGCCTAGCATTTAAGAGCACCAACTGCTCTTGCAGAGGACCTAGGTTCGATCCCCAGCACCCACATGGCAGCTGAGAACAATCTTTAACTCCAGTTCCAGGGGATCGGACATCCTCTTCTGACCTCTGCGGCATTGCATGACACGGGTGCACAAACCTACATGCAGACAGTACATTCATACACATAAAATAAATAAAAATTTAAAAAATTTAACCAATATATAAATACACAGGAAATAATATACACCTTCAATAACAGGAAACTGCAAAACCTATGTATATTGTAATTTAGTACAAATCTGTATGTTATAATGCAACTGATGGCAGCTCTATTTAAAAATAAAACTTCAGGGGCTGGAGAGATAGCCAAGTGGTTAAGAGCGCAGACTGCTCTTGCAGAGGACCGGGGTTTGATCCCCAGCACCCACATGGCAGCTGAGAACCGTCTGAAACTCCAATTCCAGAACTCCAGTTCCAGGGGAATCCGACACCTTCTTCTGACCTCCGCAGCATTGCAGGACAGGAGTGCACAAACCTACATGCAGACAGTACATTCATACACATAGAAAATAAATAAATAAAATTTTAAAAAAAGGAAAAAAAATTAAAGCAGAAACTGCAGAAAAAATTGTCAATTTACATCCTTTTTAAAAATTTGAATTTAGGGCTGGAGAGATGGCCTAGCAGTTAAGAGCGCTGACTGCTCTTGCAGAGAACCTGGGTTCGATCCCCAGCACCCACATGGCAGCTGAGAACCATCTTTAACTCCAGATCCAGGGGAATCCGACAGCCTCTTCTGAGACACGGGTGCACAAACCTGCATGCAGACAGTATACTCAGTTGATGCGTGTGTGGCTGTGGGAGTGTTGGCAAAGTAGTAAAAAATTAGCTGGGCATGGTGGCGCACACCTTTAATCCTAGCACTCAGATCTTTGTGAGTTCAAAGCCAGCCTGGTCTACAGAGTGAGTTCCAGGACAGCTGGGGCTACAGGGAGACCCTGTCTCGAAAAGGAAAAAAAAAAAAAAAAAAAAAGAAATTAAAAAAAATTTATATTTAGCTGGTCATTAACAGCTCACACTGTTAATCCCAGAACTCGGGAGGCAGAGGCAGGCAGGTCTCTGTGAGTTCAAGGCCAGCCTGGTCTACAGAGCAAGTTCCAGGCCAGCTTGGGCTACAAGGAGACTCTGTCTTAAAAATACACCCCCCTTACCAAAAAATTGTACTTTTATTTTTTATGTGTTTGAGTGTTTGGACTGCAAATATGTAAGTGTGTAAGTATGCAATTTCTTGGAGGCCAAACGGGGTCAGATCCCCTGCAATGGGGAATGTGGGTGCTGAGACCTGAACACTGGCCCTCTGCAAGAGCAGCTAGTGCTCTTAACTACTGAGCCAACTATCTAGACACACATATTTATTTATAATTTTTGAGGCAAAATCTCACTATGTAAACCATGTTGGCCTCAAACTCATGAAGACTCACCTGCATCTGCCTCTGAACTGCTGAAATTAGTCTTGCCACCATGCCCAGGTCTACCTGCATCTTCACAGCAGGTATGGTGGCTCATACCTATAATCTCAGCACTGGATAGGCAGAAGCAGCATTGCCCTCAGATTCAAGGCTACCCTGGGCTAGAGTGTGGGATCCTGTCTCAAAAAAATAAATAAATAAAAACAAAACAAAACAAAACTCTACCTCTCCTGCTGGTACTCAGTCCTGCAGTAGGTGCACTTCACAACAGGGTGAGCAATCCGACATTCCTGCAATGAAATGAGGCTATGTGAATGCGAACAGCCTTCAGGAGGAAGCAGAAGACCAGGCTATTCCTAGCACAGTCACTATGCTTGAGTGAGTCACTTAACTTTCTGGGCCTAATTTTCCTCGCCTGTAATATCTGCATCACTTCCCTACTGTTGATGTGGGAGTAAGAATTTGTATGGAACTAGTCAGAAATTGTAAAACAAACATATGCATGAATAAGCACCAGATTGGAAATCAAAAGCTCTAGATTGTATAGCTGGTTCTTGTGCTACTGTGATTCTGAGCAAGTTTTATTTGTGAAATTAAGGCAGTAGATTACTGCTGGTTTTATTTATAAAACTTCCTTTTTTTAAAAAAAGCACATCTCTAAGCCAGAAAGGGTACTCAAGCCCTACCATTTTTTTCAGATACAGTAAACAAGGGTGGCAAAGGAAAACCATGACCATCTGAGGCAAGTGACAGCCAATTAGACGCTACTTAAACACGAACTGAATTAGCCGAGACTACAACCACCAATTCTTTTTTGAGCTTTGTGACTTTTAACTGTGGCATACTACACCTCTATTCCCGGAAAAGTGGGATGAAAGAACAAACGAAAACGTTGCAATTTCAGGGGTAAAAATTGCTTAGGGCAAGAAGACACACTATCAAACCAGAAACTAAGAAGTCATCTGTTAGATTTGTGAGCTACAAGGCTACATGGGGGGGATGGAGGGATGTTCCTTTTTTCCTTGTCACCTCCCTTTCTGAAATTAGCGGAAAAGTGCCTTCGAAGCGTTGGAGTTTGAGACACTTTCCAGGTAGCACCCAACCGTGGGGTTCAACCCCAGGCGGGACAAAGTAGCCCTCATTCTGTACCCAGGGCGATCGCGGCGGGGAAGGCAGTCCATGGGAGTCCTGTGAAATGTGGGGTGGGAGTCCTATGGAATGGAGGGTGGGGGGCAGCTAGGGGCAAGCAGCGGACCCACTGTCCTTTCTCCGATCTCCGGGGGTCTGAGAAGCAGCCCCCGCGGTTGCTAAGCAGCGGGACACGCCGACAGCGGGGTCCTGGGCTCGGCCTGGGACTCCCCCATGTGCCCGCAGCCTCGGGCGGGCCAGGCACGGCTCGGTGGCTAGGCAGGCCGGCCACACCCTGCCCGAGGGGACCCCACCGGGCGTCCACGCAGAACCCAGAGCTCCGGGCCGCGCCCGCGGCGTCCCCAGGTCCCGGCCGCCGCCCCAGCCCGCGCACCTTGCACAGCTGCTGCCCCTGAGACAGCGCCTCGAAGGGGAAGCGCTGGTGGCACTTGGTGCAGGCGTAGAGCGCCGCCATGTCCAGCCCGGGCCGCGCTCACCGCCACCCCGCCGGCCGGCCCGCCGCTTTATCTGACAGTCTGAGGCACAACCTGGCGGCTGCGACGGCGGCCTCAGGAGGGCGGGCGGGCGCAGGCGGGCGCAGACGGCGAGGGCGGGCCCTAGTCTGCTGGACGCCCGTTCGCTGGTTCGCGTCGACGTCTATCAAACGGGAAGGGGAGGAGCGTGGAGCTGCCGGTAGCGCTGATTCGATGCGGGTCGGAGACGCCACTGTGACGCTCGAGGCCGCGATTATGTAAAGCGCAGTCACGAGGGGGCGCCGCCTGAAGAGAGGAGCTCCCTACCGGGACTTCAGAAGTGCTCTGGATCCTCCCACTTCCCCTCTGCGGCCCCACCCTCGCCTCTCCTCTCCAGGGCCCCTGTGGAGGGTGTGTGCGTGCGTGTGTGTGTGTGTGTGTGTGTGTGTGTGTGTGTGTGTGCAGGGGGTGCGGCTGTGCTTCTCGCCTGTGGAGGGTGTGTGTGTGTGTATGTGTGTGTGTGCGTGCAGGGGGTGCGGTTGTGCTTCTCGCCTGTGGAGGGTGTGTGTGTGTGTATGTGCGCGCGCGCGCGCGTGTGCGAAGGGGGGGTGCGGGTGTGCTTCTCGCGAGAGCACAGGGGAGTTGTGATTTTTGGGGTTGCCATGGAGCTTCCGGCTGGCTGCCTGAGGGGCGGGATTAAGTCTAAGGATTCGAACTCCGCCGCCATCCATTGATGTGAACTAGGTGAACTGCCAGAGAAGGAAACCCTCTGTCAATGGAGGGGAGGGGGAAGCTGAGAATAGTTGAAAGTGACTGAGGCTGGAGAGATGGCTCAGCTGTTGAGAGCACCGATTGCTCTTTCAGAGGACCCGGGTTCGATTCCCAGCACCCATATGGCGGCTAAGCCGGGCAAGCACTCAGGAGACAGAGGCAGGTGGATCTCTGAGTTCAAGGCCAGCCTGGTCTACATGGTGAGCTCCAGGACAGCTGGGACTCCAGTGGCTCAGAACCTACCTCTGGCTTCTGCTGGCACCTGCGTTCACGTGCACATACCCTCGACGCACGTACTTAAAAATAAGGGGGCTGTAGAAATAGAAATAAGAGGGCTGGAGAGATGGGTCATCAGTTAAGAGCACTGGCTGCTCTTACAGAGGACCCGGGTTTGATTTCCAGCACCCATAGTGTGCCTAACAACCATCCATAACTCCAGTTCCAGGGGAATTTGACAATTTGACGCCCTCTCTGATATCTGCAACCATTGCACTTGGATACATGCAGAGCACATAAAAAGTAAAAATAGTAAGTAAAAATAAACCTAGGAGCTCGAGATGGTTCCGCGATCCCACACGAAAGCTGATGCCCTCTTCTGACCTCCACAAGCACTGCACTTACACACATAAAATAATAAGTACAATATTTAAAAATAAATCTGGGCCCGGGGCTGGAGAGATGGCTCAGTGGTTAAGAGCGCCGACTGCTCTTGCAGAGGACCCGGGTTCGATCTCCAGCACCCACATGGCGGCTGAGAACTGTCTTTAACTCCAGTTCCAGGGGAATCCGACGCCCTCTTCTGACCTCCACGGGATTGCACAACACAGGTGCACCAGCCTACATGCAGACAGTACACTCATACACATAAAAAATAAATTTTAGCTGGGCATGGTGGCGCACGCCTTTAATCCAAGCACTTGGAAGGCAGAGGCAGGCGGATCTCTGTGAGTTCAAGGCCAGCCTGGTCTACAGAGTGAGTTCCAAGACAGCTGGGGCTACAGGGAGACCCTGTCTCGAAAACAAAAAATAAATAAAAATAAATAAAATTTAACAATAAAATAAAAATCAGCGTCTAGAAAGATGGCTCAGTGATTAAGAGCACTGTGTCTCTTGCAGAAGATGATCCAGGTTCAAATTCCAGCGCCCACATGGTGCCTAACAACCATCTGTAATTCCAGTTCCAATTCCCTCTACACAATTGGACTTAACATACAGGCTTGCATAACACATAAATTTTTTTTAATTTTATTTTTGTATGTGTATGAATGTACTGTCTGCATGTAGGTTTGTGCACTCCTGTCCTGCAATGCCGCGGAGGTCAGAAGAGGGTCTTGGATTCCCTTGGAACTGGAGTTCTCCTGGAATTGGAGTTACAGATGGTTCTTAGCCGCTATGTGGGTGCTGGGGATAGAACACGGGTCCTCTGCAAGAGCAGTCGGTGCTCTTAACCGCTACCACTCCAGCCCCATAAATTAAAATTTTTAACAAAATAAATCTTAAAGAAAAAGGGAGCCCAAGGGAGCCCAATAAAGAGCTGGCCAATGTTGCAGGAGAAAGGTAATGGCCCCTCTAGGAGCGATAACTCAAAAGTGATGCTCTGGTCCTATTCTTTCTCACCTTTACCCCTTCACTTTTACCCTTTAATATCACATAGTGGTTTCTAGGCAGGACCTGGCAGGGAGAAGACAAGACACATCCCTGGTTACCAGAACAATGTGTGTTAATGTTCTGTAAAGTCAGAAAATGAAGGTTCAAAATCATTGTTTCCTGTTTACTAACTACATGATCTTGGATTTTTGTCAATTGTAAGGATCAAAAAGAGTACATGGAAGCGGGCTGTGGTGGCACAGACACCAGCACTTGGAGGCAGAGGCAGGTGGAGCTCTGTGAGAGTGAGGTCACCCTGACCTACATAGTGAGTTCAGGGAGACTTTGTCACAAAAACAAACAAAAAAGTACATGGAAAAGCTGGTCATGGCGGTGAAAGCCTACAAATACTAGCACTTGGTAATTGGAGACAGAGGGATCAGGAGTTCAAAAGCATCTTCAGCTGTATAGTAAGGGTGAGGCTTCCCTGGGCTACACAGACCCTGTCTTAAAAAACAAAACAAAGGTAAGACATAGTACAAGAGTTTGGCACGCTAATAGATGTTCGGGATTGTTTGGTTTTCCTTTTGTGTGTGTATATATCTATATCTATCTATCTATCTATCTATCTAGATAGATAGATAGACAGACAGACAGACAGATAGGATATTTGGTCTTTTTCCAGACAGGGTCTACCCTATAGCTCCAGCTGGCCTGGAACTCTATGTAAACCAGGATGGCCTCCATCTTACAGAGATCCAACTGCCTCTGCCTCCAGAGTGCTGGGATTAAAGATGTGTGCCACCATGCCTGGCTTCCTTTTGTATTTTTTGTCCTTTTTGTATTTTTTGCCTTGGATGCCCTGAAACTTACTGGCCCGAAACCAGGCTGGCCTCAGATTTACTTTAAGCTTCTGCCTCTGCCCAAGTACTGGGATTACAAGTGTGTTCCCACCATATGTGTCTCATAAACATTCTAACAAAGAGCTCTGGACCAACATGATAGCTTAGTAGGTGATGGCACATGTCACCGAGCCTGACAACCTGATCCCAAGACCTGTTACTGTAAAGGCATCTTGATCAGGTTAGTTTTCTCTGCCAATTAAAGAATTAAAAGGCAGTGCCTTTAATCCCAGCACTGGGGAGGCAGAGGCAGGTGGATCTCTGTGAGTTCAAGGCCAGCCTGGTCTACAAGTGAGTTCCAGGCCTAAAGGGAGACCCTGTCTCAAAAATACCAAAAAATAAAAGGCAGAAAGAATCTTGGATATCTCAGGCAATAAACTTGAAAATAAACATGAATTCTCTCTCTCTCCTCTCTCTTTCTCACACACACACATACACTAAATTGAAATATTGGGGTTGGAGAGATGGCTCAGTGGTTAAAAGCACTGGCTGTTCTTGCAGAGGACCCAGGTTTGTATCCCAGTATCTGACAGGAGTTCACTTACATACACACAAGGATAACATGCATACACATAAAATAAAAAGTAATAAAAGATTTTTTTAAAAAAAGATTAAAATTGCCGGGCGTGGTGGCACACGCCTTTGATCCTAGCACTTGGGAGGCAGAGGCAGGCGGATCTTTGTGAGTTCAAGGCCAGCCTGGTCTACAGAGGGAGTTCCAGGACATCTGGGGCTACAGGGAGACCCTGTCTCGAAAAGACAAAAAAAAAAAAATTAAAATTTGAGGGCTGGAGAGATGGCCTAATGGTTAAGAGCACCGACTGCTCTTGCAGAGGACCCAGGTTCGAGCCCCAGCACCCATATGGCAGCTGAGAACCGTCTTTAACTCCAGTTCCAGGGGAATCCAACGCCATCTTCTGACCTCTGAGGCATTGCAGGACACGGGTGCACAAACCTACATGCAGTCAGTACATTCATACACATAAAAAATAAATAAAATGGGGGCTGGAGAGATGGCCTAGTGGTTAAGAGTACGCTGACTGCTCTTGCAGAGGACCTGGGTTCGATCCCCAGCACCCACATGGCAGCTGGGAACCGTCTTTGACTCCAGTTCCAGAGGAATCTGACACCCTCTTCTGACCTCCTCGGCATTGCATGACAAGGGTGCACAAACCTGCATGCAGACTGTACATTCATACACATACAAAAATAAATTTAAAATTTTAAAAAAATAGGGCTGGAGAGATGGCCTAGCGGTTAAGAGCGCCGACTGCTCTTACAGAGGACCCGGGTTCGATCCCCAGCACCCACATGGCGGCTGAGAACCGTCTGAAACTCCAATTCCAGGAGAACTCCAGTTCCAGGGGAATCCGACACCCTCTTCTGACCTCCGCGGCATTGCACGACACGGGTGCACAAACTTGCATGCAGACAGTACATTCATACACATACGGAAATAAATAAAATAAAATAAATAAAATAAAAAATAAATAAAAAAAAGTAAAAAAAATTAAAAAAAATAAAATTTGAAAACTAAGTAAAAATTTAAAAACTCTATAAAAAAGATTAAAATTTGATACAAAACACATTTTGAGTTATGTAAACACACCCTCTTTTTTCATGCTACATATCTTGCTCTAGGGTATGAGTCTCTCTGTCCTCCCATGAGTTTAATTCTACCTCAGGTCTCCACTGGTTCACCATTATACAATTACATTGCTTCTCTTTTTAAAAATTTTTTTATTTAATTTTATTTCTGTATGTGTATGAATGTACTGTCTGCATGCAGGTTTGTGCACCCGTGTCGTGCAATGCCGAGGAGGTCAGAAGAGGGTCTTGGATTCCCCTGGAACTGGAGTTCTCCTGGAATTGGAGTTTCAGACGGTTTTCGGCCACCATGTGGTTGCTGGGGATCAAGCCCAGGTCCTCTGTAAGAGTGGTTGGCGCTCTTAACCGCTAGGCCATCTCTCCAGCCCCCAATTACATTGCTTTTCATCAGAGTATGGCATTCATAGTATCCCCTGGCAGAGTCATAGGGTCATCCCAGTCTCTCCCTCTCCCAATTCAGAGGTAATTGCTATATTTTTTTCGCCATTGCGTAGCATGTGTGAGGCCTTGAGTTTGATCTCCAGCAATGGTGAAGAAAGAAAGAAAAGAAAAAAGGAAAGTAATAAAGAAGAAAAAAGAAAGGAAAGGAAGGAGGAAGAAAAGGGAGGGAGGGAGGGAAGGAAGTAGGGATGAAGGAGAGGAAAACAGAAAATATAGCTAATCCATTCATTTAATAAACTATTACTGGGGGCTGGAGAGATGGCCTAGCGGTTAAGAGCGCCGACCGCTCTTGCGGAGGACCCGGGTTCGATCCCCAGCACCCACATGGCAGCCGAAAACCGTCTGAAACTCCAATTCCAGGAGAACTCCAGTTCCAGGGGAATCCGAGACCCTCTTCTGACCTCGGCGGCATTGCACGACACGGGTGCACAGACCTGCATGCAGACAGTACATTCATACACATACGGAAATAAATAAAATTAAATTAAAAAAAATAAAAAAATAATAAACTATTACTAAGTATTTACTATGTGACAGGCTCTTTCCTTAGGCATATAGTAACGCAAACAAAGCCAAAAAAGGGCTATGATGAATAAAAAGACACTGCAAGAAACTAGAAACTGGAGGCACATGCCTATTATCCTGTACTTGGAGTGGTGTGTAAGGCAGGAGATCTGAGCCCATGACTTAGCCAAGAATATTCTGGGCAGAAAGAAAAGGGAAAACCTTGAGACAGAATAGAGCTCAGCATGAGGAAGAAACAGAGAAAAGGCCTCTCTCTAGGCCTCAGTGGAACAGACCCTGTGACAATGCCTGTAAGGAGTGCACTGGTATAGTCTGGTAAGAGACTACTTTTTCACAGAGTAAAACAAGCAAAAGACAATGAGAAAGAAGGCACTGGTAGTTTGAAAATAAGTAACATGCCTGCATTTATCTTTTCTTCTTTTCTTTTTTTTTTTTTTTGGTCTTTTCGAGACAGGGTCTCCCTGTAGCCCCAGCTGTCCTGGAACTCACTGTGTAGACCAGGCCGGCCTTGAACTCACAAAGATCCACACTGCTTCTGCCTCCCAAGTGCTAGGATTAAAGGCTTGTGCCACCATGCCCAGCTTGCATTTATCTTTTTAAAAGACTTATCTGAGGGAGAAGCAGTAGGATTGACCCAAATTTAAGGGCTGGCTGCTTTACATAGCTAGTCCCAGGCCAGTCAGTACTACATATGAGACACATCTTAAAACAAACAGTCCTGGGATGTAGCCCAGTTGAGAGAGTGCTTGCCTAACATGCAGGAGACCCTAGGTTCAAGCAACACAACAAAATAAATTAGGCATGGTGGTCTCATCTATACTCTCAACACTCAGGAGATAAAGGCAAGAGAATGAGAAGTTCAAGGTCATCCTTCAAGACAATGAGTTCCAGGGCTGGAGAGATAGCCTAGTGATTAAGAGCACCGACTGCTCTTGCAGAGGACCCGGGTTCGATCCCCAGCACCCACATGGCGGCTAAGAACCGTCTGTAACTTCAATTCCAGGAGAACTCCAGTTCCAGGGGAATCCGACACCCTCTTCTGACCTCTGCGGCATTGCACAACACGGGTGCACAAACCGACATGCAGACAGTACATTCATACACATACAAAAATAAATAAAATTTAAAAAACAAAAACAAAAACAATGAGTTCCAGGCCAGTTTGGGTTACATGAAACTCTGTCTCAAAAAACAGTGGGGATAGAATGTCTGGCTAGAAGAACAGATTGCCACAGGCCACAGTAAATGCACACATCACTTAGGAATCTTTTATAGTCATGTAGGCTAGAGGTAATGGTTGAAGGAGTGCTGGGTGTGCTGGTCCACAGGGGAGGCGCTGAGGAGGCAGGGGCAAGTGGATCTCTCTAAGTTCAAGGCCAGCCTGGTCTACATAGTGAGTTCCATATCAGCTGGGGCTACAGGAAGACCCTGTCTCAGAAGGACTCCCAAAAAAAATGTTATAGTAGAGAGAAGTGAAGATTCAAGACATATTTGCAAGTAGAATCAAAAAGACATAGAGGGGCTGGAGAGATGGCCTAGCAGTTAAGAGCACCGACCGCTCTTACAGAGGACCCGGGTTCGATCCCCAGCACCCACATGGCGGCTGAGAACCGTCTGAAGCTCCAATTCCAGGAGAACTCCAGTTCCAGGGGAATCCGAGACCCTCTTCTGACCTCCACGGCATAGCACAACACGGGTGCACAGACTTGCATGCAGACAGTACATTCATACACATACAGAAATAAAAAAAAAATTAATAAAAAAAATAAAAAAAAAAAACAAAAAGGCATAGAAATGGATTAGATTTAGGAGGTGGTGAGGAAAAACAAGAAATTATGGGCCTGAGAGACAGATGAGCAGATAAGAGTACATAAAGTTCTTTCAGAGGACTTGAGTTCAATTCCCAGCCACCTACATCAGTCAGGCAGCTTACAAATGCCTTGAACTAGGCTGGGCATGGTGGCGCACGCCTTTAATCCTAGCACTTGGGAGGCAGAGGCAGACGGATCTTTGTGAGTTCAAGGCCAGCCTGGTCTACAGAGTGAGTTCCAGGACAGCTGGGGCTACAGGGAGACCCGGTCTTGAAAATTAAAAAAAAAAAAAAAATGCCTTGAACTTCAGCTTCGGGGGATCCAATGTTTCTGGCCTCTGTGGGCAACAACACTCATGTGCCTCCCATACACATGATTAAAAATAAACTAGCCGGGCATGGTAGTGCATGCCTTTAATCCTAGCTTGGATCCTCACTTGGGAGGCAGAGGCAGACGGATCTCTGTGAGTTCAAGGCCAGCCTGGTCTACAGAGTGAGTTCCAGGACAGCCAGAGCTAAAGGGAGACCCTGTCTCAAAAAGACCAAAAATAAAAATAAATAAATATAAATAAAATAAAATAAAATAAGGGTGGGCATGGTAGTGCAAGTCTTTAATCCCAGCACTTGGAAGGCAGAGGTAGGCAGATCTTTGTGAGTTCAAGGCCAGCCTGGTCTACACAGTGAGCTCCAGGCCACTTTTTGAGACCCTGACTCAAAAAAGACCAAAAACAAACAACAAACAAAAAAACAACCTAAGAAAGAAATAGTCAACATGCTCTGCTGTCTGACTGGTATGTGGAGCAAAAGGGAGTATTAGTAAGGTTTCACTGACAAAACAAAAAGTTTTCTTTGACATGTTAAGTTCTAGACCCACATGGAATGACCATGGAGAGACATCATCTAGTTTAGTGGGTCCTTCATGTCTCTTAGCAGACACGTATGAGTCGACAACGATGGAGGGGCTCTTGTTTTCTACAGGGTTAGGGAGCAAATCTAAGGTCATATACCCAGAGGCCTACTATCAACCCCTGAAGTACATCATCAGCAAGGAAGAGAGTTTTGGGGATTTTGCTTTTGTGTGTGTGTGTGTGTGTGTGTGTGTGAGAGAGAGAGAGAGAGAGAGAGAGAGAGAGAGACAGAGAGAGAGAGAGAGACAGAGAGAGATGAGAGAGACAGAGAGAAAGAAAAGAGACAGAGACAGAGAGAGCGAGAGACAGGGTCTCAAATATCCTAAGCTAGGTTCAAACTCACTATGTAGTCAAGTATGACCTTGAACTTCTGATCCTCCCCATCTACCTTCTGCATGCTGGGATTACGGGATTATTTATATGGTGTTAGGAATGGTATAGCAGGCTTAGAAAAGAAGATAATGGGACCCAAGGACTAGAACGGGGGTTTATATACAGTGACCCAGAGAAAGAGATTTCTTTGAAGCAGGGCCTGAAACAAAGAAAACATTAGCTTTTGATTCCTTTTTTTTTTTTTTTTTTTTTGCTTATGTTGATTATAAACAACAGTGTACATTTTTATTAATGTTTTTATCAAAACACTGTATAAAGATATAAAATAGCTGGAATACTAGGGGAAGAGGGACCTTGAGGGCTTAAACAGGAGATACGCAGAAGAGCAAAGACACAGGACACTTCATTCATACTGCACGCTATTACAATAGAATCTAGGGCTTCCTGACTGCTATGTAAGTGCACTACCACCTAGGTCACATATCCATCTCTTGATTTTTTTTCTTTCTTGTTTTGAGACAGGGTTTTCCTATAGCTCCAGCTGGCTTGGAACTAGCTATGTAGACCAGGCTGTCTTTGAACTCACAGAAATCTGCCTGCCTCTGCCTCCTGAGTACTGGAATTAAAGGCATATGCCTACATACCTGGTCATCTTGATTGATTTTTTTTTTTTTTTGGTCTTTTTGAGACAAGGTCTCCCTGTAGCTCTGGCTGTCCTGGAACTCACTCTGTAGACCAGGCTGGCCTTGAAATCACAGAGATCTGCCTGCCTCTGCCTCTGCCTCCCAAGTGCTAGGATCAAAGGCGTGTGCCACCATGCCCGGCTCAGAGCAAGAGAAAAGTTAGATCAGAGCCCAGGAGGAGATAAAGAGACTAGATTCCACACTGTCACCAGCTATTGAAAAGCTAAGACAAAGAAGGCCACTGCTGTATCCTGGGCTGACCTGAACATACACACCTGTGTTTGCTGAATGTCTACACTACCAAACCTTAGCCCTTCCCCATCATGTTTTACCATACCCCCTCACTCCCAGCAATAGCTAGGTGTACCCTTGAGGGGACCGTGAGAAAATAAAAGATTTCTAGTAGGGTTTTGTTTTGGGCTTTGTGTGGGAAAACTTAGTTAGAATGGGTTGGGTTCTAAGCCAATGGTACCTCCCTGGCCACACCCATGGGGTGGGGTGTAGTGACAAATTGAGTCATGATGGATATTTAAGCAGACATGTTGGAATGAAATCTTTCTCTGCATTTGAAACTCAACCTGTCTACACGTGGTGCTTTCCTGTGTATATTTTCCACATGGGTCGTCCCAGGATTAAATGGGCCCCCGCCACAAATCTCAGCAGTGACACCACAATTGGTGTCTGAACGTGGGGCAGAAGGAAACTGTCAGGGTGTGAGCTCCAGAAGCCCATTGGAATGCAGAGACACCTAAGATCTGTGTTGCCCAAGGACCGGCTCTACCAGGCTAGCCTTTGGCTATGCTAAAGCAGGCCACCACCAATTACTCAGGAATCTTCCACCTTGCCTTTCGAAAGGCAGATTCCAGATTCCTGCAAAGTGTGCTACCCACCCCACTCTCACTGAATCCCACTCCCACCTTCTCCCTTAAATTCCCAAGCCAGACGCCATTCTGTCCTTGGCTCTATCTTTCCCCTGAGCCTAGCCCTGGCTACCCTGAATTAAACTTTGCTCCAAAGAGCTTAGACCTCGTGGCCTTTCATTTGGGGGGCAGGGGGAGCGTGCCATAACCTTACATTCTGGTGCCGTGACTCGTATTCTGACTAATAATAAAAGCTCATGGTAGGAGCCTGGTAGTGGCTGCAGCACAGGCTAGGAAAGGATCCTATTTACTGGCTTGTGTTGCTGGCTCATATTCACCCTATTGTATACAATATAGAAATATCTGGCCAAGAATGGCATTGCCCACAATGGGCACAGGCCAGTCCAATGAAGGCAATTATTGAGCTTTCTCAGCTCAGGTGTATCAAGTTGACATTAAACCTATGCAGTAAGTCTTCTACAATTTGTTCTTTAGGTAGTCAAAGTACAATGATTTAAACCATGCAAGGCGAAAGGTTTCTAACAACATAGCCCATGAAACAAACCCATGATAATAAAGAGGTTAAAACCAGTACCTTCTCAAATGAAGGCCATGTCATTTGTCCCCAGATTTGAATTATAGCTTTGAAAAGGAAAAGGAAGGGGGGGCATTGTCACATAGCAGCAGCAGGCAGATAATACTTGGGGCCCACCCAAATTGGTTACATTCAGACTGTCCATGTGGTCACTGGAAGTAAAACCTAATTTCTCTTAAAAATATTAAAAGTAACATGTGCAAAGTATAACAGATATACAAAACAATCTTAGTATGTATGGGTAACTCTATATATGTCTGTTTCACTTGAGGCTGTAACTAGGTATATAGTACCTGGTACGTAGAACACAATTTCTTGTATATGCCATAATTACATTATACAATTCTTAAAAGTGAACAGTACTTCATGCATACTCATAAATAAGGTTCTAATAAATACATTTGGTGATGACACTTTGTAAAGGTTGTGCTAAGCAAAGGCACATGCATTGTAATCATACAGACAGATCTTAATATGCTGTTTAACGATGTCATACACACACATTTATGCACCCATTCCCTTAAGAGATTTTTATCCTAGTGGTTGTATTGAACCGTCATATGCATTGGAAAAAAACACCTTTAGAAACATTATTTAAAACATGCAGCTCTGATTAATTGTGCTTCCAAGGCTGAGATGACGTCTTGCACCTTTGGTTTTAAAACTATGATCTTATTGAAATACTTTAACAAGTGATGGAAAACAAAAATTATATATAAACAAAATTATATATAATAATTAAAGAACTAACAATATCAAAGGTACTTAGGCTGTTTCATTGGAGGGAAGGGATTGCAGGGGAAGCAATTCATACCAGAGTATGAATGAATCCAGGGATTTTTTTAAAATGGTCTCTGGTCAAAAGGACGGTTATATAGCACAGGAGAAAAAAAAATCTGTTAGTGAACCTGTAAGGGTCAAAAAATCAGGTCTTCAGACATCTGGAAACAAGAAAAAACTGGAAAAGAAAATTTTTAATTGTAATACCTGTGGAAAAAATAATTTGGACAGATAAGAAATAAAACCTTCAGATAGTGTAGAAACCTAGGAACCCAGGTTCAAATCAGGCCTTTGAAAAAAAAAAATTTTAAGAGGCATGCCAAAAGTAAACTTAATTTAATTTTTTTTGTGTGTACAACATAGAATAAAACAAGTTTGAAGTGGCCACTTTATTTTGACAAAAAACACAGAACATTTACAAAGACACATTGAAGAATGGTTATAACACACAGACATGACAGTTACAAAGACACATTGAAGAATGGTTATAACACACAGACAGGTTTGGACAGACACATGACCTAACTGTATCCATTAACTCTGGACTGTGGGAAAATCCCCTTTTATCTAAATTTGTCCTTCCTTGTCCAGGGCTGTAGACAATTATCACATTTAGAATCACTTAGAGTTTAAGACATTTATTTCGGTGGAAATAGACTGTATGCCCTACTGTGCTTTGTAGCACAGGCTGTTCTTGTACACCTGCGAAGGATGGTGGACTGGGTAAGCAAGAAAATCTGGTGGCTTGTGCATATTACCTGCTAATTTAATGAGAATAAATTTAGTTAGTGGAAAAATCAAAAGATCCCAGCCAAGTGAAAGTTTACTGCCTGAGGCAAAAGCTGGATGCAGGTTGGGCAGGGCATGGTCAACACACCTTCTTAATCTCAGACACAGGGGTTTGTATCCTGAAGCAGACAAAAATGGATTTCTGAATAAAATGGGGTTTATAAGGAAAAAACCAATTAAATGGAAAGTGCCAAAATCTGAAATAATCCCTTAAAATTTAGGCAAAAGTTTTGTAAACAAAATATAAAAAACCAAAACACTGATTATATAAAAGTAAAGAATGAAAATTGATTGTATTTAGAAATGGATGTAGAGCAAGCCAGTGAACAGCATTCCTCCATGGCCTGTGCTTAAGCTCCTACCTCCAGGTTCCTGCCCTGAGTTTCTGCCTTGGGCTCCCTAACTGATGAACTGTGACCCAGGAGATATAAGCTGAATAAACCCTTTTCTCCCCAAGTTGGTGTTGGTCAGAGTGTTTTGTCACAGCAATGGAAGACAAACTAGAACACTTTTGGTACTGAGAGTGGGGTATTGCTGTGACAGACCTGACCTTGGTGTTTTGGGGAAGGATTGTGGAAGCGTTTGGAACTTTGGGCTAGAAAAATCATTGAAGGCCTAAAGATTGTTGCTGTGGAACTTGGAACAGTTTTGCTGAAAGAGTTGTAGATGATGGAGGCCTGGCTTGTGAAGTTTCAAAGGGAAGCAGAGATCATCAGGACTTAGGTTTGGTTTTGTGGGTTCTGGTCAGCTTGTAAGTAACAAGAGACCAGCCATCACTGTGTTGAAATCTTCTGGGAAGAATTTCTTCAGGGTCACACAGAAGCTATGTTCCAGAAGGGGCCCGAGCCCTCCAATGTCAAGCCAGAAGCAGGACGTGGTAATATGTAAGAGTCTCCTATTTGGTTCTGGTGTTGAAATTTTTTTTTCCGGTGTTGAAATTTGAAATTTGAGAGCAGCCGAGGCTTGGCTTTGTGAGAGGTCAGGAAAGAAGATTGGTGGAAGTGCATCTCTTTTGCAGTGAAGACCCCAGGATTTTCCAGGGGTCAGGAAGAGGAAGCTGAGGTTGTTTTGCATCAGGAAGGTCAGAAGCAACCTCAGTTTTAATGGTGACCCCAGCTTTTTGAAGATGACAGGACCATGGGATGACCACAAGACAGAAGGCAGGTGTGGAATGGAGTCAGCCTGAGCCTGGGAGATGAGCTGTGGTGTGTGCCAAAGATGGCAGAGTCAGAGAAGGGGAGCTGCCAAAACCCTTTGGGAGCCAAGAAGATCATGAGTGAGTCCCCAGGTGTCCAGCCTTGAGCTACTTTGCTGGCTTAGGTTTTGTTTGAGTGGTGCCTGATTCTTTCCCTTTGAAATAAGACAAGTACTTTTTTGGATTTTTTACAGAAGCCCAAGTTAAGAGACTTTTAATAACTGTGAACTTTTAAGTGTTTGGACATTTTAAGGACTGTGGGGCTTTTAAGGTTGTACTGTCTTAGGTTGTGATTAATGTTAACATCATACTTTGGGGATAAGAACTGGAAAGGTGGTAGTTTAATAGTGATGTGTTTTGTGTGTCAAGTTGACAAGGGGTCAATTGTGCTGGATAGCTTTAGTGTCAACTTGACACACCTGGATTGAGGGATCCTCAATTGGGGAATTGGCTCCATTGGACTGTCCTGTGGCCACATCTGTGGAGTATTGTCTTGATTGTTGGGCAATGTGGGAGGGCCCAGCCCACAAGAGTGGTGCCACCCTGGGCAGGTTGTTGTGTACCGTATAAGAGGGCAGGCTGGGCATGGGCCAGGAGAGCAAGCCAGTGAACAGCATTCCTCCATGGCCTGTGCTTCAGCTCCTGCCTCCAGGTTCCTGCCCTGAGTTTCTGCCTTGGGCTCCCTAACTGATGAACTGTGACCCAGGAGATGTAAGCTGAATAAACCCCCTTCTCCCCCCCCCAAATAAATAGAAATGGATGTAGTTATAAAGTCTGATGTGAATTCAGGCTTTTTGTCATGTGGGTGTAATAGAGGGTGTGGTTTAGCACTGCCACGGAAACAGGGGCATGCGCAGACAAAGCCTCAAGATGGCAGCTGAGGAGTGGGCGGGGATTAGCACGATTGCCATAGGAACAGTCTGCAGCATGTCTGTTTGAATGCCAGGTGGGAGAAAAAGCCGCACATGGTGCATGGCGACTGGGGCAAAAACTGCATGGCGGAGATGGCGCATGCAGTGAGGCAGCGGAGAAGGCACAGTAAAAGAAAGAAAAAAGGCTGCAGAGGGGAGATGAAGGGAGGGAGGGAGAGGGAAAAAAGATAAGTGAAGTCTTTTAGTCTCAGAAGGAATAGAGAGAGGGACGAGAGCGAAGGGCAAAGAATGCCTGTACATACAAGCATTCTGACCATTTACTGGAGCGCTGGCAGAAGTCTCTCAAAGCTGTGAGAATTTGGGGATCTAAGGTACCTGTCTCAGGCCAGGCAATATTGTTAGCTAATTGATATCCAGGCCAGATAGTGGAACAGAGTCTCTCAAGGACCTTAGGGTTAATTTCCTTGGAGACGTTGAGTTCTCTTAAAGAGTGTGGGAGACAATCCAAGGGTGTGAGGCCCAGGGCTTCTCCTTTAGAGTGTGAGGCTCCCATATTAGGGGTTAGACGGATGAAGAAGAGGGGCGAGGAAGAGAGGGAGGGAGAGAGAGAGAGAGAGAGAGAGAGAGAGAGAGAGAGACAAAAGAGGTCTGTAGGAAGGAAATGGATTCTTTTAAGTCTCAGAAAGCACCCACCTGAGTGCTAAGGTGCATCCGCCCTAGTTCTAAGTGGGTGCCCAGAGACCCCAGGTCCATGTGACCAATGTGGGAGTCTCTGAAATTGGGGCCTGCAGGTCTGTGAATTTAGCATCTCAAAATCACAGAAGAGGCCAAAATTCGGGTCCAGAGTCTGTCCCCAGCGTCCTGGTAGATAGCAATCCGGATGGGAAAAATCGGGGGGGAATCCCCCCGATTTTTCCGGCACTCAGGGATCCAAAAGGGAATGGCTATAATGGGAGACTAAAAAGAATGGAGAAAGAGGATTGGAGGGAAGGCAGATGGAAAGCAGTAGTTAGGACAGGAAGTGTCAAGGCAGAGGGGGCAGCTAGAGGGGGGGCAGAACATATGCAGAGTTACACAGAAGGTAGGGGTGGGGGATAGAATCTCCCCTCACTCAGGTGCCCATCCGGCCGCCCACGAGGCAACTTAGGAAGTCTCACCATGAGGGCCACACGTATAAACCCCGTGCTCAGTCATCACGAGTGTGATGAGTGCCCGATGAGGTTAAATGACTTCGGTGGAACTGAGAGTTGGGGCCCAGTCAGATTCCATAGCCTGGGAGCTGTGGAACCATAACACGCACTCTTAACACTCACACACAGTCACACGGGAATAGGGGGTAGGATAAGGAGAGGAGAGAGGGTACCTTTGGCCAAATGCTGGTGGGTGCTGTCTTAGCCTGCGCTCGGTATCCGGCTTACCGACTACCCTGAAGTTGCCCCAAGGGGTGGGGGGGCGGGCAAAATGGTGATCTGCACCAGAATGTAAGGTTATGGCACGCTCCCCCTGAAATGAAAGGCCACAAGGTCTAAGCTCTTTGGAGCAAAGTTTAATTCAGGGTAGCCGTGGCTAGGCTCAGGAGAAAGAGAGAACCAAGCACAGAATGGCATCTGGCTTGGGAATTTAAGGGAGAAGGTGGGAGTGGGATTCAGTGAGAGTGGGGTGGGTAGCCCACTTTGCAGGAATCTGACTTTCGAAAGGCAGAAGATTCCTGAGTAATTGGTGGTGGCCTGCTTTAGCATAGCCAAAGGCTAGCCTGGTAGAGCAGGTCCTTGGGCAACACAGATCTTAGGTGTCTCTGCATTCCAATGGGCTTCTGGAGCTCACACCCTGACAGAAACCTTGACAACTTAGGTATGCATACCCCTAAATCTTGCCTTTTTCTTCTCTCTCTCCTGATATCTATCTGTTGTGGTGGAGCCATCTTTCCTGCTGGTTTCCGTGGATGGGACAGTGGTCTGAGGGCATGTGGCTTTGTACATGTGGAGAGCCTGCCTCTGATTTGGTTCAGAGGGAGCACCCAGTGCCTTCCAGGTATGTGCCTCCTGGCATGGTCACTCCTGCAGGCTATAAAAGCCAGTGACCTCAAGGCTTAATTTAATATTAAGCCTTAGCAGTTATGTTTGGTCTTAAAACAATTTTTCATAATTCTACAGGTCTGAAAAACTTTCTGGTTTTAAATTCCATCCCCACAAAGAAAGACTCCTGCTGTGAGGAACTGGCTCCTCAGGCTCCTCAAGTTCGGTTCCAATCTTAACTTGTTCATATGTAAATTTTCTCCTGGTAGCTCTCCTAGACCTGAGCCACACTTCTTCTGTGCAAATTAGGACTTTCTTGGAACTGCCTCCCTCCAAGAACATCTTCAGATAATTTCAAAACCTTTGGCCACTTTCTACTTAAATTTTGTATCAAAAATCTGTTTTTGGACAAAAGTGAGGTTGCTCTCTTGTCTTCTTCATGGGTTTTTTTCTACAATCTAACTCTTCTTACCTAAAACTTGCCGCGTATTTGTAAATCCAAGGTTGGGATTTAGTGACAGTAATTCAAATCCATCTACAGCATGTTTAACTTAAAGTGTAATATTTTACTTAACCCCCGGGTACCCTAGATATGATGATTGATAATTTTACCTTGCTCCTTTTAAATGTGTTTCACCTTAAAATCTCTTCTCACAAATTCTAGATCACACATTGTCTGACTCTGGCCTGGTCGCCATAAGCCTGCCTGCTGTACATGCATACCAGCTGCCCACTGAGCACATGGTATTTAAATCGTGCCCACTAAATTTGATTTTAGGTAACATTCTTTCGATTTCAGCATTTTGGAAAACAAGATAGATGGATTTCTAGCAGAATTTACAGGCCTTGAAGTTTCTAACAAAACAAAACTTGCTCCGAATAAATTTCTTTTTTAAGGAACTTAGTAAAAGTCTCTTTCAACAACATGAATTAAATGTTGGTTCAATTTTAAATGAAGAAATTTTTTGAATAAACTGTTTTATGGATCACTTACTTGGCAGGGGTAGATTACCATGGGAAAATCCCACAGGTGGGTTTTCCCAGGGCAGAGGCGTATCCATTGCACTGCTGGATGTGCTGACCCCTGCAACCCTCAAATGCTGGAAACTCAACTGACATACATTTGTGGTAGTGGGGGACTGCATAGTGCTCTCGCTCCCCTGAAAAAATAAAATAGTGGCTGGAGAGATGGCCTAGCGATTAAGAGCGCCGACACTCTTACAGAGGACCGAGTTCGCCACCCCAGGCACGCACATAGCCGGCCGAAACCCACTGAAACTCCAATTCCAGGAGAACCCAGTTCCAGGGGAATGCCGACCCCCTCTTCATGGAACCTCCGCGGCATTGCACGACGACACGGGTGCACAAAACTTGCATGAGAAGAAACATTCATACACATACAGAAATAAAATTAATTTTAAAAATAAAAAAAAGAAAAATTAAAAAAAAAAAACAACTGTTTTATGTGTTCTTTAAGCCCATCTTCAAGCTGTGTGTATGTGTGAGTGAATGTGAATTCCGTGTTTTTTCAATTCATTATAATCCTACAGGTTTAAATTTATATTAACTAACAAAACTATAAAATACAAAAATAGATTCAATATTAGAAAAAATGTTTATTTTATCCCCTTAGTGGTAACAAATTTGTAATTGGGTTTATAAGTGCATATTATTCAGTTTAATGCATAGATTGTTGTTAATTAATTAAGTAGTAATTGTTATGAATTGGGTTATAGTTATTGGTGTGTGAAATATAATTATTAATATAATTGATAAAAATTCAGTCTAATGGTAAATTGTTCTTGCTATTATATACTGACAATTATTTATTCATAATTCATAATTGTGAACTATACGATGTTCAATATTTAACAATAATTAATGTTTATAATTGTTGTTTATGTGTTGTGATAATAATTATTATTATTCCAAATCCTTACTAGCAAGACAAGATGATCGTTTCCAAGACTACAAACAGACTTTGGCCTGTTCTACTTTTGAAAATCCTCAATCTTAGATTGTAAATACATATAGGAACAGTTAGGCTTAGCAGAGGGACAGCTTAGGCGACAGTTAACCAGAAGGGACAGCTAGGGAAAGAGTTAATAAGCTTTAAGAGGTATAGTTCTTGAAGGCAAGTGGTTGAGAATGGGCCTAAGTAGGTGGCATATGGATCTCAGATTTTCATGCATTACTAGGACACTTATTCTAATTATGTATAAAACCTATAAAAAATATATAAAAATTTATGTTTTCATGAACATTCAAACACTAATGTGGCTTTCTCTCTTACAGGTCAACCTTAACCAAACCTTTATTCTTTAATAGTGTATGTGTGTATGTATGTATGTGAGCCCGCAACATTTGTGATATGGATGTGTGGCTTGTTTCTAAGTATATTTTAATGTTAACAGCCATGATCCCAGTAAAAACATGTGCCTCTGAGTTGGAATGGCTCCTTCCTTCTCAAGACGCAAATTTAGATTAATACAGCCAAAACATAATTCAATGTCCAAGTTTGTTGTTTTTTTTTTTATTAAAAAAATTTAAATAATGGATTACACCGCCACCTACTGGTTATGCCTCTTTCAACAGCTAAAACAAAGATGCAGCCAGGTTTTCATTGTATTAAACTGTTTACTTAGTTTTTTTGTATTTGGGGAATAAACAACTAAAGGTATATAACATTTACAATTTAACAAAAAAAAATTGAATTCTGATTACATGCATTGTGGAATTCCGGCGCCATTTTTCTTTTTATAAATTTTTTTGGCGCAACATCAGGCAAGTCCCCCCTAGCATTTTGGTTCAGATGAACTAGTGGTAAGCTGGTGGTTGAGGCCTGCACTTTCATAATTATAGGGTAACCAGTTGGAAGGGATTTGTTGGAGCACTAGTTCGTATCCTTATGTTGGAATTGCTAGCCAGCAGAACCCTTGTATCATTGAGAAGCTGATCGCTGTGCGAAATTCTTGTCCTGGGCTTGGGTGGTGGAAAGTTACGGCCAAGAGTGGGAAACGTGTCTCGTTGTCCCAGGCTAAGGACCAGAGTAGGAAGTTACGAGAGGAAGTTTTCTGCGGGTCTCAGTAAGGTCACAGGAGTGACCGGCTGACCTCTACGAAATGAGGCCAGTTGCCCCACAATATCCACAAAGTGGGCACTGTGTGTCCCCTCTCCCCTTAGCAGGACGCATGCACCTGTTCGTGACAAAGGAAGCTTCCTAGAGCTCCCACAAAAACAAAAGAACACCAATAGCAGGGGGGCGGGCTGGAACAACTAAAATGCCCCTCAACTGACAAGTGGACTACGGAAAAAATGTGGTACATCTACACAATGGAGTTCTTTTGCAGCCAGTAAAGAAAGACGACATCACGAAGCTTGTGCGCAGGAAATGGCTGGCGGCTCAGTGGGGCTTGGGACTAGTTTCATGCTGAGTGTTCGAAGTTAAAGTCTGACGTTGTCCCGGTTGGATAAACAAACGAGTAATGGGTATCCCTCATCTGTGGATGCTAGGCCAAGTACCCAGTTGTAAGTGATTTCTGTGTGTAGGGACCCCTGAGCTTTTGTACAAAGCAGTTTGGGGGGGTGTGGGGGTTGGGGGTGTGGGTTGGGGTGGGGGGTGGTGGTGGGGGGCGAAGTCCAATTTTGGAAACAACAACAACAGAAAAGACTGCATCAAAGAACTTGACTGAAAACAGTGAACTTCGGTCAAAACAAACAGTCACGTCCCCCATGGAAAATATTGAGAAAGACATACGAGACTGAAAGGCATTGGCAGAATGCATGAGCTCTGGCGGGGTGGGGAGATGGGGGGAAACACGGGTCTAGATTTAGTTTAAAAAAAATAATAAATNACTATCTCAGTGCACAGCCAATGTCCAGAACATAGTTGCTTTTCCCCTGGGAGGCAAATGGCAATGTCCTCCTCACAACTTTGGAATTATATCAGCTCTCTAGCTGTGTGCCACAATTCCATTTCCGAGGACTCTCAATATCTTACCATCCCACAAGAAAGCATGTTGGCATGCTATACTGATGACACGAGGCTATGAGGACCTGGGGAAAATATGACTTGGAAGCTCTCTGCTGGACGTTGGGGTCTACCTCCTTTATTTATTTTTTTCAGATTAAAAAAATTTAATTGTTATTAAATTTTTTCCATATATCATACATCATTTCTCCATCTAGTTTAGAGTCACTTCCCTTTCCATGCCCCCCACCCCATCTGAGTTCACGTACTCTGCCATAAATGTCTTGCATCTTTTTCTGGGTCTTTCCAGAGTTTTTTTTCAAAGCAGAGGCTTATTGTTTTGGGGAGAACTTCACTGTTTCAATCTTTTTCCTCCAGTCCTTTTGTTGTTGTTCTATCCAACTTGCATTGCATATATATATATATATATACATAAATACATACATATATACATACATACATACATACACATATCACCTGAATTGGAGGATTTTCTTTTTTTTTGGCTAAAAGATCTCATGTTTTCCTTATGGAAGTATTTGAAGGTTCCTCCTTGGCAAGACCAAACAACCATCAATCTTGCCCTTGTGCTCCACACTGGGGTCTTTCCCTTCCCATGGTCACCAAAATGAGGTTCAGTAAGCACCACGCCCTGTCTTGATCCTCCTGTACTGGTCTCTATGATACAGCCTGGGTAGTCCAACAATGGCAGAACATACTCTGAAAAGGTTGATCCCAGTAGCTATTCAGTCTACAACCTGGATGTCTCAGCAGTCCCCATCTGGCATTGAAAGTTTGGAGGACTCTTAGAGAGACACGAGTCTTCAGTCCATATTGGAGGGTTAAAAAGCTGTGACTAGGGGCTGGAGAGATGGCCTAGCGGTTAAGAGCGCCGACTGCTCTTACAGAGGACCCGGGTTCGATCCCCAGCACCCACATAGCGGCCGAAAACCATCTGAAACTCCAATTCCAGGAGAACTCCAGTTCCAGGGGAATCCGACACCCTCTTCTGACCTCCGCGGCATTGCACGACACGGGTGCACAAACTTGCATGCAGACAGAACATTCATACACATACAGAAATAAAATTAATTTTAAAAAATTAAAAAAAAGAAAAATTAAAAAAAAAAACTGTTTTATGTTTCTTTAAGCCCATCTTCAAGCTGTGTGTATGTGTGAGTGAATGTGAATTCTTGTTTTTAATTCATTATAATCCTACAGGTTTAAATTTATTTAGCTAACTATAAACAATAACTATAAACAAAAATAGATTCAATTCATAAAAAATGTTTGTTTTATACCCCTAGTGTTAACAAATTTAATTTGGTTTATAGTATGCATATTATTCAGTTTAATGATAGATTGTTGTTAATTATTAGTAGTAATTGTTATTAATGGTTATAGTTATTGTTGTTGAATATAATTATTAATAATAATTGATAAAAATTCAGTCTAATGGTAAATTGTTCTTGGCTATTATTATTGAGAATTATTATTCATAATTCATAATTGTGACTAATAATGGTTAATAATTAACAATAATTAATGTTTATAATTGTTGTGATTGTGGATAATTATTATTATTATTCCAAAGTCCTTAATAGCAAGACAAGATGGATCGTTCCAAAACTACAAACAACTTTGGCCTGTCTACTTTTGGAAATCCTCAATCTTTAGATTTGTAAATAGCATAGGGACAGTTAGGCTTAGCAGAGGGACAGTTTAGGCACAGTTAACCAGAAGGGACAAGATAGGGAAAGAATAGTAAACTTTAGGTATAGTTCATTGAAGGCAAGTGGTTGCAAATGGGCCTAAGAGGTGGCATATGGATCTCAGCTGTTTCATGCATTACTAGGACACTTATTCTAATTATGTAAAATAACCCTATAAAAAATTATAAAAATTTCATGTTTTTCATTGAACATCAAACAATAATGTGGCTTTCTTCTCTTACAGGTCAACCTAACAAACCTTTCTTTATTATGTATGTGTGTATGTATGTATGTGCCCGCACATTTGTATATGGATGTGTGTACTTGTGTTCTAAGTATATTTTAATGTTAACAGCCATGATACCAGTAAAAACATTGCCTCTGAGTTGGAACGTGGCTCTTCCTTCTCAAGACGCAAATTTATATTAAACAGCCAAAACATAATTCAATTTCAACAAAGGTTATGGGTTAGCTATTAAAAATTTAAAATAATGGATCTACACTGCCACCTACTGGTTATGCCCTTTCAACATCTAAAACAAAGATGCAGCCAGGTTTTCATTGTATTAAACTGTTAATTAGTTTTTGTGTATTTGGGAATAAAAAATAAAAGGTATAAAAATTTAAAAATTTAAAAAATAAAAAAAATTGAATTCTGATTAACATCATTGTGGAATTCGCGGCCGCCATTTTTCTTTTTAAATTTTTTGCGCACATACAGGCTAAGCCCGCATTTTGTTCAGATGACCAGTAAGTAGCTGGTGTTGAGGCCTGCATTTCATTTGGGTAACCAGTTGGTTTGGAAAAAGGTTCCCTTTGTGGACCACCAACCTGGGAAGCTGGTGTGAAATTCCTGTCCTGGACTTGGGCAGGTGGAAAGTTACGGCCAAGAGTGGGAAACGTGTCTCGTTGTCCCAGGCTAAGGACCCGAGTAGGAAGTTACCTCTCCAGTAAGGTCACAGGAGTGACCGGCTGACCTCTACGAAATGAGGCCAGTTCCCCACAATATCCACAAAGTGGGCACTGTGTGTCCCTCTCCCCTTAGCAGGACTGCGCACCTGTTCGTGACAAAGGAAGCTTCCTAGAAGCTCCCACAAAAACAAAAGAACACACAATAGCAGGGAGCTGGAACCAACCTAAATGCCCCTCAACTGACAAGTGGATAGAGAAAATGTGGTACATCTACACAATGGAGTTCTATGCAGCAGTAAAGAAAGACGACATCACGAGCTTTGCAGGAAAATGGCTGGAGCTAGAGGACATCATGCTGAGTGAAGTAACACAGTCCCAGAAAAACAAACGACGAATGGTATCCCTCATCTGTGGATGCTAGTGTTAATAACCCAGCTCTACATAAAGGATATATTCTTGTTTGTTAGCGAGGCACCCTGAGTCTTTTGTACAAAGCAGTTGGGGGTAATGCAATGTCAAATTTTTCGAGAGAACCCAACAACAACACAGAAAAAGGGCGACTTGCATCCAAGAAACACTGAACGTCGAAATTACAGTGAACTTCTGCTCTTAAAACAGTCAACTTCCACATGGAAATTATTGAGAAAGACTAAGAGATTGAAAGCATGTTTGTAGAGGAGAGGACAATGATTGCTCTGGCTGGTGGTAGATGTGGCGACAAACAAGAGTGAACTCAGTGAGAACAACAAATAAATAGCGCAAGCAAAGGGAACACGGGGTTGCCCACCACCATCTTGTTCCTCCACATAGCATTGTAAAAATAAATAAAAGTAAACTAAATATATTTTAATTATTATTTAAAAAAAAAGAAAATGTATCTAATAAATTGAGGAAGCTAGTGTATTTTCCAAAAAAAAAAAGAACAAAAAAAATTCAAGATGGTTATGATGGTACCAACATTTCTTCCTGCGGGCAATATCTAAGCCAGTCTTTTTTTTTTTTTTTTTTTTTTTTTTTTTTTTTTTTTTTTTTGTTTTTATTTTGTATGTGGGTGTTTTGCCTCCATGTGTGTAAGTTTATCTGTGTTGTGCAGTGCTTTTGGGGGTCAGAAGAGGGTGTGGATTCCCCTGGAACTTGGTGATCCTTCCTGGGCATATTTGGAGTTCTATTGGACGGTTCTCCAAGTCGCCTCATTTGTTTGGTGCGTCTCTGCGTATCGAAGTACCGGCCCAGGACTCCCTCTTTGATAAAAGGAGAGGTCTGGTTTATTGTCTCTTCTTTGTTTTTAGGGCCAGCTAGACGCATCTTTCGTACCAGCTGCCTTCAGCCAGTGTCTTTTAATTTGAATACTAACGTATTCTTAGGGTATGTGGAGATATGATGTGGCATGGAAGTTTCTTTTCTGATCTTAGTCTGTTTTTGGAGTTCTATGTGCTTCTTGTATTTGTATGGGTTATGTCTTTTTTTAGTTTGGGCAATAAGTTTAGTCATCTCATAGTGTTAATATTATGATTAAAGGATGAAAATAACTGAATTTCATCCATATTCAATGACGTCATCTTGAGGACTTTCTTTTCGTGTGCTCAAATTTTATTTTATTTACAGTCGTGATGTGTGTCGATAGTCCATAGTGCGACTCTCGTGTAGGGATGCGCACACAGTTCCTGAGCTTGTGAGCGCACTTTTGATGTGGGATGTTTAGTATATCAATATTGATAATTTCCCTACTATTTGTTTCCTATAAGAAGTGTTTTTGTTAGTTGTCCTCAGGTTTGTTATAATATTTGCAGGTCTCATAGATATCATTTCTTTTATAGCTTATCGCTATATCACTTGCGGACATTATCTAGCTCTAATGAGCTTCTCTATCTATTTCGCTCTTATCTTCTCATAATTGTATTTATTGAATTCCAATTCAGATCTTCTTGGAGTAAGATCACACACAATATTCTCTACTATTATTTCTGATAGTCGGTAGTATGAAAGTGTCGTTGGATTTTTCACTTTTCTACCATTTTGACTTTACTAATATAGTATCTTTTCTTCTTAGTCTTAACTTTGTTTATGTGCTACAAATTCTTTTTAGAGAAGGAAATTCTCGCTTTATGCTTTTCTAGTTATGTCCTCCTTGCAACTTTCATGATATCGACACGATTAGGTTTCCAATATAAATACTGTGTTTCTAGCGTCGCGGAGTCATTATTATCATATATGAAATTACACCCCTTGTTAGCTTTTGCTTATCTCTCCTTTCACATGAATAGTTATTTTGTTGATGTCATTCTCAATCTATCCATCCTTAAGGCTCCATTTCTAGTGAAAGAGATTCTCTCTATACACTATCTTCATACTCATATAGATATCTCTTCCTCATCAAATAATGATAACTTTTGCCTCTTTATTGGTAATCTTGTAAACTTATCTGTTGTATAGTCGGATTGTTCATAAGTGTGGTTGGTGCATGAATTATAACTGTTGTCCCTGGTTCATTGTCTACTCTCCAAGGACGGTGTGTGTTGATAATTTTTCAGTTTGAATGTCGCGTCTATATGATAATCGCAGAATACGAAGAATTATGGAGTGTCCAGATTATGGTTTCGTGGTTCTCCACACGAAGGGCTTGGCGTTAAATGTGGCACGCGCTAAATATACATTCTTTGCAATCCCTTTCGCTCCTAGTTTTAGATATTCGTATCATTCTATTTTGTGTTGCTGTTGTTGCATGGGGAATGAGTGACGCTTTGTCGGTATGCCATGATTAGTCTCTCCCACAAGTTTGTGAGGTGTTCGACCCATTTTCAAATGCTGACCTCTTCATCCATGGTAGTTTAGTGAAAGAGAGGAGAAAGGGAATTCGAAAGTTCTCGACAGACCACTAGCAGTCAAACAGACACCTCTAGCAGCTTATATTCTCTGAATTCTGATTTGGGATAACTGTTTTAATGGCCTATACCAAGTCTATGAGAGTGATTAAACCATCTCCCTGACGCTATGCTCGAGCCACAACAAAGCCACTCTATTCAAGCCTCACAACCTTATGTTCTCCCATATTGATTGACAAGGAAATAAAATTAAGAATACAAAACAAACAGATCGAGTGTAATTATGCAAGCGTTGTGTTTGCACCCTGACTATTAGTATAGCAAGCACTGATATAGTAACCAGCCCGCTCAAGCATATCTCATTCTTGGTGTACGCTGTACGAACGGTTCAGTCTGTGGTCAGTTGCTGGGAGAAGTCTTGCAGATCTCTGAGTAGCGATTTATCACAGAGATTCGACTATTCTACGAGAGTTATCATACTCTTACTTACTCCACAAGTGATGTTAATTACACTGTGGGCTGTTCTCCGATATGTTCGCGCGTAGGCACCCCTGATACTGCTGTGTGTTGTGCTCGTAAGACATGTCATCTTCGGTGCTATAAACTTCTCGACATTTCGCCTCAAAGTCTGACAACGGTTAACCTCTCGCAGATTTCTCAAGGGGTGATTCCGACACCTCTCTTGTCTCCGTCACTTGACTTGCTCGTCTCTGAAGTCTCTTCGTCTTCAAGCGACCTACGTGAAGGTGGATCATTCTGAACCTTGTGCCTATTGCAGATATTTCCATGTGAGTAGATGGCTTTCATTTCTATGATAATACTTAGCATGAAAACTCTGAAACAAAGTATAATTATTATAAATATTTATGTACTAATACATTTACAATTTTTCAAAAGATTAAACAGGCTATGAAGTACTTTTTTGTTGCCTTCTTTAGTTGGCTGATAGATATAGGAATTGTGAAAGGGGTAGTATAGTAAATTCCTCTCGGTAGGTGTATTGGTGATATGTTAGTGCTCCAAATCTTTCAACAAACTTTTTTACGCGAGCTAAAACTCTGATCTGGGTGGGCAATACCTAGGTAAGCGAAATAACAATTCCAAATATGAGAATAACAGAGGATCAAGCGTCTCTGTAATCAATTCTCAATTATATTGCCTCGCATCTATTGGGAGGAGAATCGATATTCTGCTCCATAGGTGTGTAGGATGTCGCGCCCCTGAACCAATTATTTATATTGAGAGGCGTATTTTTGTGCTCCTTACATTCAAACTACTCTCTCTTTCTCTCTCATCTTCTCTCTCATACATGCATCGCATCATGCTCCTCGTGTATCATCGTTCTCCCTCTGCTTTCCGTTGTTATCAGATATCACACTGGTATTCATATGCTATGTGTATCATATAATAGTCATTTGTCGAAGAATGCTCTGCTAATGTACAGCCGTGGTTCACGACATCTGAGGTCAATGTCAGAGAGGAATATACCAATTTATCGTCGACCTTAACAGTCACACTAATTGACTCAAAGCTAATCATCATATTCTGGCTCTCACACATTGAATTAAGCAAGTCTTAGGCATATACTGTATCACCCAAATCAGATCCAGATCTATGTCACTTCAACTTTTGATGAATGATGTTAATTTAGTTCGCAACAAGTGGCGAGGCCACATTTTGTCCTTGTTCGCTGTTTATACTATCCTCCTGGATAGATTCCTTAACTATAGAGCCTCTCTGTTTATAATCACTCTTGCTCTGCTATTATAGAGGATTGTCTGCTACCTACCTGAATTCCCATGACTGCACCGCTACAATTATGAAGTAAGACTTTTTAGTATACCTCCGATTGACTCTTTTACTATGTTTAGCAAGTTATAGTGGTATAGCTGGGTGTCCTATTTATATGGACCCCTATTGCATAGTTGGTCTTTTTCTACTCCTATCGTAATTATTTCTCTTTTCTCATCTCCACACCTTCTTTCCATTTTTCTTCTTCGCTCCTCTAACTTTTTCATAGCCACCGGGCTTTCCCCCTCATGTGAGTAGTCCCAGCTCTGTCCTTCGACTTACCTCGTACCTCTACTAGTTTTACTTGCACTCCGCGCACTCTGCCTCTTAGACCCTCATCAAGATCTGCTGCTCTCCCTCTGTTCCTCATTTCACAGCCTCACCGATTGCCATATCACGGTCTCTCAAATCGCGCGCTTCTGCTCACCCATTCTCATCACTCAGCTAACTCGTAGGGCTAGCTTGTCCTTTATTATTATAGTGAGAATCATCAGATATTGTCTCACGCGCGATTTTTTGCATTGATTACTGTCTCTGGCTTATGTTCTATGTGCAATTTGAAGTTATCTTCTTAGGACCATCCTGTGTCTTGACTCACAGCGCTCTAGACTTGGGCCTAATAGTTACTGTTTTAAATGCCTGAGCATTTTGCTTGTGCCGTGTAGTTAAGTACGGATTAAAAAGTATCCTGGACGTGGACTGAGAGGAGATGGACACTAAGCGGTTAAGCTCGCGACCTCTCTCTATAGAGCCGGGCTTTTCGAGTCCTCACGCATCCCAATCTGATTGCGGCTGAGAACTGTTCCTGACATTCTCCGAGTTCCAGGAGAGCACTCCTAGTTTCACAGGGGAGTAATCCGGCACTCACCTCATATTCTGGACTTCTCCCTCGTCTCTCACTACTCTAGCAACGACAATGAGTGTGCATCTTTTGAGCTAGACGGAATACTTTCATACTAGCAATACACTTACGATGCAAACTCATTCAAATTAAATATTATTACTCTCTCAAAAAATAGAATATTTAAAAACAAAATAGGATTACCCGCATAGGCTTGGTCAACCCATGACAGCGGAAAACAATCTCTGAACATCTCCAGTGAATATATCAGTTACAGAAATAGATTTTCTTTCCTATTCCTTGACATACTACTGGTTTGTTGCAAATTTCCAAGATGGCGACTAGGGTTAGATCAACTATTGGACCTGTAGAGCATACGGCCGTTATTTTACCTGCATGGTGTGTCATTCTAACAGCGTGCGTTTGCGGGACTGAATACTATGAGCTCTATTGCTTGGTGGTTGAATTGTTATTAGAGCATATCTTTTACAGCCGTACAAGTATAGGACTGGACTCTTATATATATCTTTGTCTATGCAAATTGTCTTGTGAGCATTAACAAGCTTCTCAATCTGGGACTATGGAAACGTTCATGGGGTTGTTTCATAAATGTGTTAGCTAGCTATCATTCTGGATACTTCGCACTACATTTCTCTGGTTTTATTACATTGCTTTGATTTTTCATTTTTCACATGTGTATATATCTTTATTGCTTTTTGTATCTAATTACGGACATTACTTGCATCGTTTGATCATAAATTTGATGGCATATTACATTGGCCCTTAGTGTGAAAATAAATGTTTCAGCTCTGCATTGTCCCCGCGTAATGAGAAATATTCACTCCAAGCTATAACATCGCAATTTGATTTATGTCTTAAGTTTTAGCGTGTTTGTGCTTCTGACGAATTCAATTCATATGGATGTACATTCCTATTTTTGTGTGTATGGTTTACTCTCATCTATAGTCTCACCATTGGGCTCTCTCCTTCTTTGCATCTCTTCCTATTTCACTCTCTCATAAAGATACATTGTACACTTATATGTCTACATTATTGAGTCTCATATTCTCCTAGGTGGTGGGTGTGATGACTGATTTTGATGCATGGAAAATTCGTTTCCTTAGAATGATGACTTTCGTGCTTGTCGGGTACTCATATAATCTGCTCAAATACAATTGTCGGTTGACTTTCCTCTAGTGTGGTGCACAAATCACACCCAGGGTCATATGCTATGGGTGTATTAGGCCAAGCGTGATGACTAGAAGGTTGCACAGTCAATTTTGCAGTAGAGAGTATCATTTATATTAGAAGATATGTGCGATAGTGATTTAATGTTATTTTGAATGGACATATTTATTCTCTTTTGATATTTCTTGTATTCATATGTTAGGTGGTTTTATATTATGTAATCTGACTCGAATCATGCAATAGTGGTGCGATAGTAGATGGAAATCTCTATGTGCTTCCGAGTTGCAACTCGTCCAAGTCGAGCGAGTCACGAAATATGCGCCGGTCTCGGTTTCCCTCGTAACTGGTTTATTCTCCTGAATAACAGGTTGGACTTATCAGGACGTTCTCCCACACGCGACAGCAATGTGTGGGTGCTTTTGGTGGCATCAGAACCCAGGGTCTCTGTAGAGCTGGTCACACTCTTTATACCGCCTTAGCGCATTATATCTCATTCCACAGCCTCCGAGTCATCATGCGAATCCATTTAAGCACGAACATGTTCGGCGAAAAATCTCTCTCTTCCATTTAGAACCTTCACCTGCCTACGCGTGTGTGCTTTTCCCTGCCCACGCTATTTTTCACCCAAGTGGTCATCCCAGGAAAAACTTAACTTTAGTATGTCGCCCTGGCCCCACATACCTCCGACTCAAGCTGCTCCTCCCAAGTACATGAGTGACACTCTTCTCAGCGAGACTTCTCTGGGGTATGACTTTATGTTTGTTATCGCTCTGGCCGAGATTGTGTTGTTGTGTTCTCCCTCTAACACTTGTTTTCTCTGACTGCCAAAACTCTGGTTGTCCAAACACAGGATTTTTTTTTTTTGGTCTTTTTGAGACAGGATCTCCCTATTACCCCAGGTTTCGAAACTCACTATGTAGACCAGGCTGGTCTTGAACTCACAGAGATCTGCCAAGCTCTGCTTTTCCAGTGCTGGGATTAAAGGCATACACCACCATGTATTCTAGCAAGTATTCTAGTAGTTTTGCTCAGAGTAGCAAAATGAAAGGATTAAGAGAAAAAACATGGACCCAGATTGGTGGCACAGCAATTCTTTGACAGTTTCATAAATGTATATATAATATATTCGATCATGTTTGTACACACCCATTACCTTCTCTTCCCCCTCCCACTCGCTCAGCACTTGGGAGGCCAGGGCAGGAGAATGGGTAGTTCCAGGCCAGCCTAGACAACAAGGGCAAAACCATGTCTTTAAAAATAGGGCTGGAGGGATGGCCTAGCGGTTAAGAGCGCTGACCGCTCTTGCAGAGGACCCAGGTTCGATCCCCAGCACCCACATGGCGGCCGAGAACCGTCTGAAACTCCAATTCCAGGAGAACTCCAGTTCCAGGGGAATCCGACGCCCTCTTCTGACCTCCGCGGCATTGCACGACACGGGTGCACAAACTTGCATGCAGACAGTACATTCATACACATACAGAAATAAATAAAATTAATAAAAATAAATAAATAAAAAAAATAAATGACTCGGTGCTTGAGAGATGGCCTAGCAGTTAAGAGCGCTGACTGCTCTTGCAGAGGACCCGGGTTCGATCCCCAGCACCCACATGGCAGCTGAGAACCATCTTTAACTCCAGTTCCAGGGGAATCCGATACCCTCTTCTGACCTCCGCGGCTTTGCACAACACGACTGCATAAACCTACATGCAGACAGTACATTCATACACATAAAAATAAATAAATAAAATTTTTTAAAAATTTAAAAAAAAGAAAAAAAAATGACTCTAGGGGCTGGTGAGATGGCTTAGAGGTTAAGAGAATCCACTGCTCTTGCAGAGGACCCCAGTTCGATTCCCAGCACTCACATGGCGGCTAAGAACCATTTTTAAGCTGGGTGTGGTGGTGCATGCCTTTAATCCTAGCACTCAGGAGGCGGAGGCAGGCAGACCTCTGTGAGTTCAAGGTCAGCCTGGTCTACAGAGTGAGTTCCAGGACAGCCAGAGCTACAGGGAGACCCTGTCTCAAAAAGACCCAAAATAATAATAATAGTAGTAATAATAATAATAATAATAATAATAATAAATGTCTCCAGGCTGGAGAGATGGCTCAGTGATTAAGAGCACTGACTACTATTGCAGAGGACCAGGTTCCATTCCCAGCACCCACTTGGAGGCTAAGTACCATCTTTAAACTGGGTGTGGTGGCACATGCCTTTAATACTAGCACTCAGGAGGCAGAGGCAGGTGGATCTCTATGAGTTCAAGGCCAGCCTGCTCTACAGAGTGAGTTCCAGGCTAGCTGGGGTTATAGGGAGACCCTGTCTCAAAAAGACCAAAAATAAATAAATTAATTAATTAATTAAATAAAATAAATTACTCCAGCCAGGTGTGGAGTAAATAAATTACACAGCCAGCTCCAAGCCAGCTGAGACTAAAGGGAGACCCTGTCTCAAAAAGACCAAAAAATAAATAAATAAATAAATAAATAAATAAATAAATAAATAATTCAGAAGGCAGAAGCAGGTGGATCTCTGTGAGTTCAAGGCCAGCCTGGTTTACAGAGCAAGTTCCAGGCCAGCTGAGGCTACAGGGAGACTGTCTCAAAAAGACCAAAAATAACAAATAAATAAACAAAAGCTGGGGGCGGCACATGTCTTTAATCCCTGTACCCAGGAGGTAGAAGCAGGTGGATCTCTGTGAGTTCAAGGCCAGCCTGGTCTTCATAGTTCATAGTGAGTTGGGGTTATGGGAGACCTTATCTCAAATAGACCAAATAAATAAAGGAAAGATAGAAAGAAAAAAGGAAAATGACTCAGGATAGGGCTCAGTCGATGGACTGTCTAGCATGGATGAAGTCTGTTAGATTGCCAGGATGGCACAGACCAGATGTGGTGGTAAAAGCAAGCAATCCCAGCACTCAGGAGATGGAGACAGGAGATACAGAAAAGTTCAAGGTCATCTTCCATTGTGTAGGGAGTTCAAAACCGCCTGTACTCGATACTTTGCTAGAAAGAAAGAAAGAAAGAAAGAAAGAAAGAAAGAAAGAAAGAAAGAAAGAAAGAAAGAAAGAAAGAGAGAGAGAGAGAGAGAAAGAGAGAGAGAGAGAAAGAAAGAAAGAAAGAGAGAGAGAGAGAAGGAAAGAAAGAAAGAAAGAAAGAGAGAGAGAGAGAGAGAGAGAGAGAGAAAGAAAGAAAGAAAGAAAGAAAGAAAGAAAGAAAGAAAGAAAGAAAGAAAGAAAGAAAGAGTCCCACTAAGCCCTAAACCAGGCGTGGTGGCACACACCTTTAATCCCAGCACTCTGGAACCAGAGGCAGGCAGATCACTGTGAGTTCAAGGCTAGCCTGGTCTACATAGTGAGTTCCAGGCCAAAGAAAAAAGACCCAGTAAAAGAATTATAAATAAACTGTGTTGGATCCACATACCATGGAGGTTAAAATGAGGCACACTCGGCTTCCACTGGATCATCCCCACCAGAGTGTTTGCATTCATGTTCAGTTTCTAGGAAAATCATCATTTAAAGATGGTGAAGGCAGAAGACAGAAGATGGTGAGTTGATAGAAATTACAACAGTTAGGATTGGAGAGGGCCCAGCATTTAAGAGTACTGGCTCATGGGGCTGGAGAGATGGCCTAGTTAAAAGCGCCGACCGCTCTTACAGAGGATCCAGGTTCGATCCCCAGTACCCACATGGCGGCTGAGAACCGTCTGAAGCTCCAATTCCAGGAGAACTCCAGTTCCAGGGGAATCCGAGACCCTCTTCTGACCTCCGCGGCGTTGCACGACACGGGTGCACAGACTTGCATGCAGACAGTACATTCATACACATACAGAAATAAATAAAATAAAATAAAAATGTTTATTAAAAAAAAAAAAAAGAGTACTGGCTCATGCTGGGCGTGGTGGCGTACGCCCTTTAATCCTGAGCAACTTGGCAGGCAGAGGCAGGCGAATCTTTGAAAGAGTTCAAGGCCAGCCTGTTCTATCACGAGTGAGTTCCAGGACAGCTGGGGCTTATCAGGGAGACCCTGTCTCAAAAAGACAAAAAAAAAAAAAAAAAGAGTACTGGCTCCTCTTGGATAAGACTGGGAATCAATCCCTAGTACCCTTTAATTCCAGTTCCAGGGGAATCTAAAGCTCTGTTCTGAACCTCCAGAACATTGCTCAACATGGATACACTGACACACATGCAGGCAATACACTCATTCATACACATAAAATAAGATATATTTAAAAATAAATTACAAGCACAGTGATCTAGACTTATTAGCATAGGAACATAATCTCAGCGCTTGAGAAGTTGATGATGGTGAGGGTGAGTTGAGTCAGCCTGTGCTACATGACATTTTTTTTTTTTTTTTGTCTTTCTGAGACAGGGTCTCCCTGTAGCCCCAGATGGCCTGGAATTGGCTCTGTAGACCAGGCTGGCCTTGAACTCACAAAGATCCACCTGCCTCTGCCTCCAAGTGCTAGGATTAAAGGCGTGCACCACCATGCCCGGCTGCTACACCACCTTTCATCCTGCCTCAGGAAGCAAGCAAACAAGCAAACAAACAAACATCTAGAGCCTGAGGTCACAGGCCTGTAATCTCAGCCAGTCCAGAAAATGAAATAGAAGGGTGGTAAATTCAAGGCCAGCCAGAACAATTTAATTAGAGTCTGTCTCAAAATAAAGGTTAAAGAGCTGAGTGTGGCTGTATAAACCTGTGACCTCCCCACACAGCAGACAGAGTCAGGAGGATCCCAGCTAGGTGGAGGACAGCCTTGGCTGCATAGCAAGTTCCTACTGGTACAGCACCCAGGCTCCACCTGCAGAGGATTAGCCACGCCTTACAGCCTATCTAGTACCTTCCCTAATCAGCTAATCTCAGAGACTCCGCCCCCTCCACAGAGTATAAAAGGTGGGCATTCCCTTAGTGCTGGAAGGAGCTGCCAGGTCTCTGATCTCAGCTTCTCCAGCCCTGCGTAGGCCACAGTGCTGAGCACACTTCACCCGAGGTCCATCCCAGCGCAGCTGTGCACCCAACCCGGGAAGCCAGGACCTCGAAGCAAGCTCCAGGTCATCCAGAGCCAGAGCCTGTGTCCAAACCCAAGTCCAGCCAGGTCCCGGCGATGTCCGTCTACCTCATGGTCAGGCGCCACAAGACCACGGTCTTCCTGCAAGCCCAGGAGTCAAGCACGGTGCTGGAGCTGAAGCAAATGGTGCAGGGCATCCTGCAGCGCCCGCCCGAGCAGCAGAGGCTCTACAAGGACGACCAGGTCCTGGAGGACGCAAAGACGCTGCGTGAGTGTGGCTTCAACATCCAGACAGCACCGGCCCAGGCTCCAGCCACAGTGGGCCTGACCTTCGGGACAGACGGGGCCTTCGAAGCCCTGTGCATTGAGCCCTACTCCTGCCCTGCGGATGAGTCTTCAGAGTAGATGAAGGACGGCACTGGGCAGCCAGGGCCCAGACCCACCCGACAGGCCCGTTCCCCAATGAAGGAGAAGACATGGCTGCTGAGGTCACCTGCCACCGAGCCTGGAGGAGCTGAGCTGGATCCCTGGGTGCCACATGGAGGAAAGAGACACCGCCCCCTGCCAGGGCTCCTCTGACCACCCCAAGTGCTGTGCATGCCCCCGACTCCGGCCCCCAAATAAATGAGTGGTTTTCCCAAAGATTTTGGTTTGTGTCTGGTTGTTGCCTGCTGCTCTGTGCGCTGCTCCCTGGGAGGGGTTGGTCTAGCTGCCCATCAAAGAAAGGTGGGGGCACTGGATGGGGGGAGGGAAGGAATTTTATTTTTGTCGTTCCTTATTTTGCTTGGTTGGGTGTCTTTGGTTCTTTTACTGAGGGAGTGGGGGCGATCTGCAGATTTTACTTGAGGGGGACTTATGAATGAACAAAGCTATCTTTGACCCAGATAAGTAGTTAAGATGGGAGCCGGGCGTGGTGGTGCACGCCTTTGATCCCAGCACTTGGGAGGCAGAGGCGGGCGGATCTTTGTGAGTTCAAGGTCAGGTCAGCCTGGTCTACAGAGTGAGCTCCAGGACAGCTGGGACTAAAGAGAGATTCTGTGTCAAAAAGACCAAAAAAAAAAAAAAGTTAAGATGGGACTTGAAAGGACTCGTGAAGGAATAGTTCTGTTTCCAGCTTTTGACACTTTGGGGCAATAACTGCACCTACTGTGGACTTGTGTCTGGAGGGGTTTCTTGTCCCTTGCCTAACAGCCTGAAGCAGGGTTCTGGGTTCTCAGTCCTTTCCCATCCTTGTGGCTGTCCAGTGGGTAAGAATTTCGTTGCCCTCAGCTGGCCGTTGCAGCACACACCTTAATCCCATCATTTGGAAGGCAGAGGCTGGCGGATCGCTTTGAGGTCAAGGTCAGCCTGGTGTACACTGGAAATTCCAGGAGACCTGGGGCTATAGGGGCACCCTGTCTCGAAAAGACCAAAAAAAAAAAAAAGGGGGGCATGAAAGTATAAGAGAAACTTGTTTTGAAGAATACGGAGTCAAAAAATCCAATGAGAGGAGGAGGGGAAAATAAGATTATGAAATTAATGTGTGAACATGATCAAAATATATTTCATATGTATGAAACTGTCAGGAAATGGAAAAGCTGACTCTATTTCATTCTAGTTGCCTCTGCTTTACCATGTGTTTCTGCCAGTCAGCTAGGAAGGCCCCACCTGTAGTTTCAGGGGTACATATGGAAGACTTACGGGGCTGGAGAGACGCCCTAGCGGTTAAGAGCTGCTCTTGCAGAGGACCCGGGTTCGATCCCCAGCACCCACATGGCGGCTAAGAACCGTCTGTAACTCCAATTCCAGGAGAACTCCAGTTCCACGGGAATCCGAGACCCTCTTCTGACCTCCTCGGCATAGGTTTGTGCACCCATGTGCACAAACCTACATGCAGACAGTACATTCACAGGCTTGGAAACAAAAGTTCTTAAATTCATTTGGAGAAACAAAAGACCCCGAATAGCCAAATCAATCCTGAGTGAAAAGAGCTACACAGGAGGGATCTCTATACCAGATTTTAAACTATTCTACAGGGCTATAGTCATAAAAACAGCCTGGTACTGGCACAAAAACAGACCTGTTGACCAATGGAACAAAACCGAAGATCCAAATCTGAGCACATACAATTTCAGCCATCTCATATTTGACAAGGGGGCCAAGAAACCACAATGGAGAAAAGACAGCATCTTCAGCAAGTGGTGTTGGCAAAACTGGATCACCACTTGTAGAAGAATGAAATTAAACCCCTACCTCTC
>VZQC01010550.1:860408-923043 GCA_009823505.1 Rhizomys pruinosus
AAAAAAAAAAAAAAAAAAAAAAAGGCATGTGCTATCATGCCCAGCTTCTTTTCTCTCTTTCTCTTTCTTTCTCTTTCTTTCTTTCTTTCTTTCTTTCTTTCTTTCTTTCTTTCTTTCTTTCTTTCTTTCTTTCTTTCTTTCTCTCTCTCTCTCTTTCTCTCTCTCTCTTTCTTTCTTTCTTTCTTTCTTTCTTTCTTTCTTTCTTTCTTTCTTTCTTTCTTTCTTTCTTTCTTTCATGTGTATGAGTGTACTGTCTGTTTGTAGGTTGGTGCACCCAGGTCATGCAATGCCACAGAGGTCAGAAGAGGGCGTCGGATTCCCCTGGATCTGGAATTAAAGACGGTTCTGAGCTGCCTTGTGGATGCTGGGAATTGAACCTGGGTCCTCTGCAAGAGCAGTCAGGTGCTCTTAACCACTGAGCCATCTCACCAGCCCATTCTTTTTTTAAAAAGTATTTTATTTATTCACTCCTGTTGTGCAGGTTATAAGAAGGGGTCAGGTCCTTCGGAACTGGAGTTAGGACTGTTGTTAGCCACTGTATGGGTGCAGGGATTCTAACCAGGTTCTCTGCAAGAACAGCCAGTGCTCTTAACCTCTAGAACTTTTTTTTTTTTTTGTCTTTTTGAGACAGGGTCTCCCTGCAGCCCCAGCTGTCCTGGAACTCTCTATGTAGACCAGGCTGGCCTTGAACTCACAGAACTCCACCTGCCTCTGCCTCTTGAGTACTAGGATTAAAGGCAGGCCTTAAAATAAAAAATTATATAAAAAAAAGGGAGGGCCGGAGAGATGGCCTAGAAGTTAAGAGTGCCGACTGCTCTTGCAGAGGACCCGGGTTCGAACCCCAGCACCCACATGGTGTCTGAGAACCGTCTGTAACTCCAGTTCCAGGGGACTCTGACACCCTCTTCTGACCTTCGCGGCGTTGCACAACACGGGTGCACAAACCTACATGCAGACAGTACATTCATACACATAAAAACAAATAAATAAAATAAAAAATTATAAAGGCAGGCCTGTGCCACCATGCCTGGTGTGGGTTTCATTTTGACTGCCTTTTGCCCATCATTTCTTTCATTGTGTCCTGCTTCCTTCCACTCCCACAGCAGTCCATAAACTATTTAACCAGGGGCCAGGGAGGAGGCTTCATGGTTAAAAACATTCGCTGCCCGGCATGGTTAAGAACCATCTTTAACTCCAGTTCCAGGAGAATCCGACACCCTCTTCTGACCTCTGTAGCATTGCATGACATGGGTGCACCAACCTACATGCGGACAGTACACTCATACACATAAAAAATAATAAACTTAAAAAAAAAAAAAAAACCAAAACAAAAGAGAACTTCAGGGCTGGAGAGATGGGTCAGTGGTTAAAAGCAGAGGACCCAGGTTGTATTCCTAGCCACATGATGGCTAACAACCTTCCATAACTCCAATTGCAGGGGATCTGGAGCCCTCTTCTGTCCTCTAAAGGCACTGCATGACACAGGTGACTCAACCTACCTGCAGGCACTCATACACATAAAATAAAAATAAGCTGGGCGTGGTGGCACACGCCTTTAATCCTAGCACTTGGGAGGCACAGGCAGGCGGATCTCTGTGAGTTCAAGGCCAGCCTGGTCTACAGAGCGAGTTCCAGGCCAGCTGGGGCTACAGGGAGACCTTGTCTCAAAAAGACAAAAATAAATAAATAAATAAAAATAAAAGTAATAATAGGGCTGGAGAGGTAGCCTAGCGGTTAAGAGCACTGACTGCTCTTGCAGAGGACCCAGGTTCGATCCCCAGCACCCACATGGCAGCTGAGAGCTGTCTGTAGCTCCAATTCCAGGAGAACTCCAGTTCCAGGGGAATCCGAGACCCTCTTCTGACCTCCACGGCATTGCACGACACCGGTGCACAGACCTACATGCAGACAGTACATTCATACACATACCAAAATAAATAAAATTAAAATAATAATAAAACTGGTCTTTTTGAGATAGTGGTCTGTCCTGTGTTAGCATCCTTGGGAGAGGCGAGAGTAGGATGAAGTGATATAGTCCTGTGAGTTTTAAGGACCAATCTGGTTTCTACAGAGCTTGACTTCCAGGCCAGTGGGGCTATAGGGCACCCTGTCTCAAAAAGGACGATATATATATATATATATATATATATATATATATGTAAATATATAAATTACATATAAAATATATAAATATTGCAGCACATGGTAGCTTTTTGGGTCCTAAAATTACACAGAAAAACCGTTAAGGCCAGGATTCATTCTTTGAAACAAAATTTATTTAATTTGCTGTTCCATCAGGGAGCCAATTGGGAAAAACTGGCGGACCAGGGATGCACTCACTCCACGCAAGGGAGAGTGGGACCCGGCCTGTTTGCTACAGAGAGTTTTTAAAGACAAAAACCACAAACTAGAGGAATCTTGTAACATAATTGTCAGGCTATGGGAACACAAAATAAGCAGTGTTGACCTTGAAGCTGATAGGTTGTGACTAGAAGCATGAAGCTTCTTAGGTAGTAAAGGTTCTCCACAGGCTGGGTACTCCCAGGACTGGGAAAGTTCCTCCTCGCCTCAGGTAGCTCTGGGAACCAGGAACTCAGGGGCAGAATGTGTTCTTGTGGTTAAGGTAGTCATGGTGGGAACCAGGCTTGCTTTAACTAACTCGGTTTTACAGTTAAATCCTTCCTTCTGATAACTCTGTGATCTGTTCCTAATGGCTTTATTATTCCTGTCTCATCTCTTTGAATTATCTGAAATTGTCTTATTAATCTGTGTTCTTAGATATTGTGTGTCTTCCCAAGACCTAGAATGCAAACTCCTTGATGCCCGGATTCTAGTCATAGTCTTTGCTGTATTCCAGAGCCTGGCACTGTGCCACATACTTATCACAATTTTTTATTGTTTTATTTTTAATTTTATTTATTTATTTATTTATTTATTTATTTATTTATTTAATGTGTATGAATGTACTGTCTGCATGCAGGTTTTTGCACCCCTGTCGTGCAACGCTGCGGAGGTCAGAAGAGGGCGTTGGATTCCCCTGGAATTGGAGTTACGGACAATTCTCAGATGCTATGTGAGTGCTGGGGACCGAACCTGGGTCCTCTGCAAGAGCAGTCAGTGCTCTTAACCGCTAGGCCATCTCTCCAGCCCCTGGTTTGGTTTCTAATAGATTTAAATTTTACTCTTTGACTGTAATACCCTCAGAGCAATGCCACAGAGTTTAGGGTCAAATTTGAGTCCTTTAGTAGCCATCTGTCAGAGAAGAATAGAGGAGGCAGAGTGGGATTTATAGATCTTTTTTTTTATTTGGTCTTTTTTGAGACAGGGTCTCCCTGTAGCCCCAGCTGTCCTGGAACTCACTCTGTAGACCAGGCTGGCCTTGAACTTACAAAGATCCTCCTGCCTCTGCCTCCCGAGTGCTAGGATTAAAGGCGTGAGCCACCACACCTGGCCATAAATCTTAAAACCAAAATTATATCATGCTAAAGGCAAAGTCATTAGATACATTAGATCACCATAGTTATACCAGACCAGGGACAGTCACTTAACAGGTTTTCAGTTAACAAGTTTCAATTAGGAAAACAAGTTTCTCAGAATTGCAGACAATGGGCTCCATGGAGACGCAGGAACAGTTGGCAGAGAAGTTCTGCCTGGCTAGTTGTAATGTATTGTAGACACAATGTACCCTGAAACTACAGGTGGGGTCTTCCTGGCTGACTGGCAGAAACACATGGTAAAGTAAAGGCAACTAGAAGGAAATGGAGTCGGCTTTTCCATTTCCTGACAATTTCATACATGTATTTTTTTTTTTTTTTTGAGACAGGATCTCCCTATAGCCTCAACTGGCCTGGAACTCACTCTGTAGACCAAGCTGGCCTTGAACTCACAGAGATCCGCCTGCCTCTGCCTCCCCAGTGCTAAGATTAAAGGCATGTGCCACCACACCCTGCTTAAAGACAGTTCTTAGCCACCATGTGGGAGCTGAGAATGGAACTCTCGTCCTCTGCCAGAGCAGTTGGAGCTCTTAACTGCTAAGCCATCTCTCCAGCTCCGCATGTAATATATTTTGATCATGTACACACGTTATTTCTTGTTTTTTGTCTTTTTTTTTTGAGACAGGGTCTCCCTGTAGCCCCAGCTGTGCTGGAACTCACTATGTAGACCAGGCTGGCCTTGAACTCACAAAGATCCGCCTGCCTCTGCCTCCTGAGTGCTAGGATTAAAGGCGTGCGCCACCACACCCGGCTGTACGCACATTATTTCACAATCTTATTAGCCCTTCCTGCTCTCATTGGATTTGATTCTGTATTCTTCAGGCTGAGGGCCAAGTGATCCTTACCCACTGGACAGCCACAGGGATGGGAAAGGACTAAGAACCCAGAACCCTGGTTCAGGCCGTTAGGCAAGGGACACTAAACCCCTCCAGACACATGTTCACAGGAGGTGCTGTTATCCCCTCTGAGGGTCAAGGCCGGAAACAGAAGAAATGTTCCTTCATGACTCCTTTCTTCAAGTCCCATCTTAAGTTGTTTTTTGTTGTTGTTTTTTTAATTTTTGGTCTTTTTTGAGACAGAGTCTCCCTGTAGCTCTGGGCTGTGCTGGAACTCGCTATGTAGACCAGGGTGGCCTTGAACTCACAAAGATCCAGACCTGCCTCTGCCTCCCAAGTGCTAGGATAAAAGGTGTGTGGCCACCACGTCTGGCTCCATCTTAAGTTCTTATGGGTCAAAGAACTGTCATTCATAAGTCCGCCTCAAGTAAAATCTGCAGAGCACCCCCCCACCCCCACAGTAAAAGAACCAAAGACGCCCAACCAAGCAAAATAAAGACAAAATAAATAAATAAACTCCTTCCCTCCCCCCACCCAGTGCCCCCACCTTTCTTTGATGGGCAGCTAGACCAACCCCTCCCAGGGAGCAGCGCACAGAGCAGCAGGCAACAACCAGACACAAATCAAAAACTTTGGAAAACCACTCATTTATTTGGGGGCCAGAGTCGGGGGCATGCACAGCACTTGGGGTGGTCAGAGGAGCCCTGGCAGGGGGCGGTGTCTCTTTCCTCCATGTGGCACCCAGGGATCCAGCTCAGCTCCTCCAGGCTCGGTGGCAGGTGACCTCAGCAGCCATGTCTTCTCCTTCATTGGGGAACGGGCCTGTCGGGTGGGTCTGGGCCCTGGCTGCCCAGTGCCGTCCTTCATCTACTCTGAAGACTCATCCGCAGGGCAGGAGTAGGGCTCAATGCACAGGGCTTCGAAGGCCCCGTCTGTCCCGAAGGCCAGGCCCACTGTGGCTGGAGCCTGGGCCGGTGCTGTCTGGATGTTGAAGCCACACTCACGCAGCGTCTTTGCGTCCTCCAGGACCTGGTCGTCCTTGTAGAGCCTCTGCTGCTCGGGCGGGCGCTGCAGGATGCCCTGCACCATTTGCTTCAGCTCCAGCACCGTGCTTGACTCCTGGGCTTGCAGGAAGACCGTGGTCTTGTGGCGCCTGACCATGAGGTAGACGGACATCGCCGGGACCTGGCTGGACTTGGGTTTGGACACAGGCTCTGGCTCTGCCATTCTGGATGACCTGGAGCTTGCCTTGGGGTCCTGGCTTCCCGGGTTGGGTGCACAGATGCGCTGGGATGGACCTGGGGTGAAGTGTGCTTAGCACTGTGGCCTACGCAGGGCTGGAGAAGCTGAGATCAGAGATCTGGCAGCTCCTTCTAGCACTAAAGGAATGCCCACCTTTTATACTCTGTGGAGGGGGCAGAGTCTCTGAGATTAGCTGATTAGGGAAGGTACTAGATAGGCTGTAAGGTGTGGCTAATCCCTTCTGCAGGTGGAGCCTGGGTGCTGTACCAGTAGGAACTTGCTATGCAGCCAAGGCTGTCCTCCACCTAGCTGGGATCCTCCGGTCTCTGTCTGCTGTGTGGGAAAATTACAGGTATACACAGCCACAATTTTTTTTTTTAATCTTTTTTGAAACAGGGTTTCCTGTAGCTTCAGCTGGCCTGGAACTCACTGTGTAGACCAGGCTGACCTTGAACTCACAGAGATCCACCTGCCTCTGCCTCCTGAGTCCTGGGATTAAAGGCGTGGGCCACCATGCAGGGTTTGGCTCCTTAACTTTTTTTTTAAACATTTTTAAAATTTTATTATTTTTTTATGTGTATGAGTGTACTGTCTGCATGTATGTTGGTGCATTAGCGTCGCGCAATGCCGCAGAGGTCAGAAGAGGGCGTTGGATTCCCCTGGAACTGGAGCTAAAGACGGTTCTTAGTTGCCATGTGGGTGCTGGAAATCGAAGCCGGGTCCTCTGCAAGAGCAGTCGGGGCTCTTAACCGCTGAGCCATCTCTCAGCCACAGCTCCTTAACTTCGTATTTTTTTTTTTTCTTTGCATGTGTATGAATGTACTGAATGCATGCATGTCTGTGCACCCGTGTCGTGCAATGCCGCGGAGGTCAGAAGAGGGTCTCGGATTCCCCTGGAGCTGGAGTTCTCCTGGAATTGGAGTTACAGACGGTTCTCAGCCGCCATGTGGGTGCTGGGGATCGAACCCGGGTCCTCTGCAAGAGCGTCAGTGCTCTTACCCGCTAGGCCATCTCTCCAGCCCCCTAACTTCGTATTTTGAGACTGACCCTCATTAAATTGTCTATGCTGACCTGATCTTTGTAATGCAGTCAGGCCTTGAACTTGGGCCTTGAATTAGGTCAGCCTCCGTAGGGGCTGGGATTATGCCTTCACCATCAGACAGTTGATTTCTTTTTTTTTTTCTTTTCTTTTTTTCTTTCCTGGGATGGGATCAAGAGCTATGTTGTTCAGGCTGTCCTTGAACTCACCATCCTCAGCTTCCCAAGTGCTGAGAGTATGTTCTTTTACTAATATGCCTAACTCATGATGCCAGCTGTAATTTCTTTTTTGAAAATACTTTCTTAATTATTTTCTTTTTTTTTAATTTTTTTTTAAATTTTATTTATTTCTGTATGTGTATGAATGTACTGTCTGCATGCAGGTTTGTGCACCTGTGTCGTGCAATGCCACGGAGGTCAGAAGAGGGTGTCGGATTCCCCTGGAACTGGAGTTCTCCTGGAATTGGAGTTTCAGACCGTTCTTGGCCGCCATGTGGGTGCTGGGGATCGAACCCGGGTCCTCTGTAAGAGCGGTCTGTGCTCTTAACTGCTAGGCCATCTCTCCAGCCCCTTAATTATTTTCATTTAATGTTTATGAGTATATTGCCTGCATGTGTGTAAATGCACCCATGTTGCACAATGTCCATGGAGGACAGAAGAGGGTGTTGGCAGCCCTGCAACTGGAGTTAGGGCTGGGAATCAAACCTGGGTCTTCTGCAAGAGCAGCCAGTACTCTTAACCCCTGAGCCATCTCTCCAGCCCCCTGGTCTCCTACTTCTAAGTCAAGGCCTTTGCAGGGAAACCAGGGATAGGGACAGTAGTGAGGATGAGCTGAGACTGTCTCACAGAGTCTTGATTTCTGGGGGTGGGGGTGGGGGATGGGGGGTGGGGGGATAGGGGTGGGGGGCGACTCCTCCCTATTGCCAGGGAAAATCAGTTTCTCTTTGCTTGGGACTCCACAATGATCTCGTGCAAAGCGGGGCTATCTGCCACCACACTCAACTAACTACACTTAAATACCTGGGTTCCTAGCAACTCCCAAGGGCAGCAGGTTATGTTATGATCTGGGAAAGATAAGATGCCCATCAGAGAGTTTGGAAGAGCTAGCTAACAATCGTGAGGACTTGGACATGGCAGTGAAGGGCTGGTAGTCAGGGAGGGCGGTGAGACCCACTCAGACCACTCCTCAGGGTCCTGGGCTTCAACATTCTTGCAAAGATGACTAGAACTGGTCTCTCAAAGATACCTTTTTTTTTTTTTTTGGCCTTTTTCGAGACAGGGTCTCCCTGTAGCCCCAGCTGTTCTGGAACTCACTCTGTAGACCAGGCTGGCCTTGAACTCACAAAGATCTGCCTGCCTCTGCCTCCCAAGTGCTAGGATTAAAGGCGTGTGCCACCACGCCTGGCTAAAGATATTTTTCAAAAGTGGTCAAGTGCTTCCCACTGGGGAGGTCCTACACAGCACTTCTCAGGGGTAGAGCTCTTGGCTAGCATGCATGAAGTCCTGGGTTAGATCCCCAGCATACCTCCTCACCAAAGATGGAATCTAAAGTGATGCATGGCAGTGCACATCTGTGATCTCAGTACCAGGGAGACTGAGACAAGAGGATCACAAGTTCAAGGCTAGACTGAGGTATATAGTGAGATTTTGTTTCAAACATTAAAAACAGGGTTGGTGTGCTCTCCCATGCGTTTAATCCCAGCACTCAGGAAGCAGAGGCAGGTGGATACCTTGACTTCAAGTCATAGAGAGTTCCAGGCTAGCTGGGGATACAGGCCAACCCATTTGTCTCCCCAAGACCTAGAACACAAACTCCTTGAGGTCTGGATCTTGTTCATAGTCTTCGCTATATTCCATAGCCTGGCACTGCTCTATACTCACCACAGAGAATTTTTGTTTGGTGTGGGGTTTTTTGTGTTTTGGTTTGGAGGGTTTTGTTTGTTTGTTTGGTTTTTGGGGGGTTTTTTTTGGTGTTTTTGAGATAGGGTCTCCCTGTAGTTTCAGCTGGATTGGAACTCACTATGTAGACCAGGCTGACCTTGAACTCAGAGATCCACCTGCCCCCACCTCCCCAGTGCTGGGGTTAAAGGTGTGAGTGAGCAGATCTGGTGTAGTGTGGTTTCTATTTTTTTAATATTTTTAAAATATTGTTTTTTGTCTTTTCAAGACAGGGTCTCCCTGTAGCCACAGCTGTCCTGGAACCCACTCTGTACACTAGGCTGGCCTTGAACTCACAAAGATCCGCCTGCCTCTGCCTCCCAAGTGCTAGGATTAAAGGCATGCGCCACCACGCCCGGCTATATTTTTAATATATTTTTTTTGTGTATGAATGTACTGTCTGCATGTAGGTTGGTGTACCCATGTCATACAATGCTGTGGAGGTCAGAAGAGGGTGTCGGATTCCCCTGGAACTGGAGTCAAAGAGGGTTCTTAGCCGCCATGTGGGTGCTGGGAATCAAACCCCGGTCCTCTGCAAGAACAGTTGGTACTCTTAAGCGCTGAGCCATCTCTCCAGCCTGGAGTGTGTTTTTTTTTTTTATTTTATTCATTTTTTGTATGTGTATGAGTGTACCGTCTGCATGTAGGTTTGTGCACCCGTGTTGTGCAATGCCACGGAGGTCAGAAGAGGGTCTCAGATTCCCCTGGAACTGGAGTTCTCCTGGAATTGGAGTTACAGACAGTTCTTAGCCACCATGTGGGTGCTGGGGATCGAACCCTGGTCCTCTGCAAGAGCAGTCGGCACTCTTAACCACTAGGCTATCTCTCCAGCCCCTGGAGTGTGTTTTTTAATAGATTTAAATGTTATTCTTTGACTGTAACACCCTCAGAGAAATGCCACAAGAGTTTAGGTTCAAATTAGGAGTCCTTTGTTAGCCATCTGTCAGAGAGGGATAGGTCCCTCAAAGAACTCTGAGAGGAGGCAGAGTGGGGTTTATAAAGCTTAAAACCGGGGCTGGAGAGATAGCCTAGCGGTTAAGAGCACCGACGCTCTTGCAGAGGACCCGGGTTCGATCCCCAGCACCCACATGGCGGCTAAAACCGTCTGTAACTCCANCCTTTGGTTTGGTTTTTAATAGATTTAAATGTTACTCTTTGAGTGTAAGGCCCTCAGAGAAAAGCCACAGAGTTTAGGGTCAAATTTGAGTCCTTTGTTAGTCATGTGTCAGAAAGGGATAGTTCCCTTAAAGAACTCTCCACCCTGAGAGGAGGCAGAGTATGGTTTATAAGGCTTAAAACCACAATTATATCATGCTAAGGGCAAAGTCATTAAATACATTAGATCACCATAGTTACACCAAACCAGGGACAGGTCAGTTAACAGGTTTTCAGTTAACAAGCTTCAATTAGGAAAACAAGTTTCTCAGAATTGCAGAGACAATGGGCTCCATGGAGATGCAGGAACAGTTAGCAGAGAAGTTCTGCCTGGCTAGTTGTAAATTTCCCAGTATTGTAGACACAGTGCACCCCTGAAACTACAGGTGGGGACTTCCTGGCTGACTGGCAGAAACACATGGTAAAGTAAAGCCAACTAGAAGAAAATGGAGTTGGCTTTTCCCTTTCCTGACAGTTTCATACATGTATGAAATATATTTTGATCATGTTCACACATTAATTTCGCAATCTTTGATCCCCCGCCCCCACCCCTTGCTCTCATTGGATTTGACTCCCTATTCTTCAAAACAAGTCTCTCATACTTTTATGCCTTTTTGTTGTTCTTTTTGGATCAGGGTCTCCCTGTAGCTCCAAATGGCCTGGAACTCTCTATGTAGACCAGGTTGGCCTTGATCTCACAGAGATCCCCCTGCCTTTGCCTTCCAAAGCTGAAATTAAGGGCATGGGCAACCATGCCCAGCTGAGGGCCTAGTAATTCTCAGCCACTGGACATCCACAGGGGTGGGAAAGGACTGAGAATCCAGGACCTTTGTTCATGCTTTTAAGCAAGGGACAAGAAACCTCTCCAGACACAAGTCCGCAGTAGGTGCAGTTATCCCCTCCGAGGGTCAAGGCCAGAAACAGAACTGTTCTTTCATGACGCCTTTCCAGTCTCATCTTAAGTTCTTGTCTGGGTCAAAGATAGCTCTTCTGCTATTCATAAGTCCCCCCGGAGTAAATCTGCAGAACTCCGGACTAAAACGATCAAAGACACCAAACCAAGCAAATTAAAGACAAAAAAATCCTTCTCTCCTCCCCTGCCCCCACCCAGTGTCCCCACCTTTGTTTGATGGGCAGCTAGACCAACCCCTCCCAGGGAGCAGCGCACAGAGCAGAAGGCAACAACCAGACAGACACCAAAATCTTTGGGGAAACCACTCATTTATTTGGGGGCTGGAGTGGGGGGCATGCACAGCACTTGGGGTGGTCAGAGGAGCCCTGGCAGGGGGCGGTGTCTCCTTCTTCCATGTGGCACCCAGGGATCCAGCTCAGCTCCTCCAGGCTCCGTGGCAGGTGACCTCAGCAGCCATGTCTTCTCCTTCATTGGGGAAGGGGCCTGTCGGGTGGGTCTGGACCCTGGCTGCCCAGTGCCGTCCTTCATCGACTCTGAAGACTTATCCGCAGGGCAGGAGTAGGGCTCAATGCACAAGGCTTTCTGTCCTCCAGGACCTGGTCGTCCTTGTAGAGCCTCTGCTGCTTGGGCCGGAAATGCCCTGCACCATTTGCTTCTGCTCCAGCACAGTGCTTGACTCCTGGGCTTGCAGGAAGACCGTGATTTTGTGGTGACCTGAGGTAGACGGACACCGCAGGGCACTGGCTGGATTTGAGTTTGGACACAGGCTATGGCTCTGCCATTCTGGCTGATCTAGAGCTTGCTTCGAGGTCCTGGCTTCCCGGGTTGGGTGCACAGATGTGCTGGGATGGACCTGGGTCCAAACATCCTCAGCACTGTAGCATACCCACAGGGAATCCCGAGCTTTTATACTCTGGAGAGGAGTCTCTGAGATTATCAGATTAGGGAAGGTACTAGATAGGCTGTAAGGCATGGCTAATCCCCTCTACAGGAGGAGCCTGTGTGCTCTACCACTAGGAACTTGCTATGCAGCCAAGGTTGCCCTCCACCTTCCTGGGATCCTCCTGATTTTGTCTGCTATGTGGAGAACTTTTTTTTTTTTCTTAATCTGTTGGGGTCTTTTTTGTTTGTTTGTTTGTTTGGTTTGGTTTGGTTTGGTTTTGGTTTTGGTCTTTTTGAGACAGGGGCTCTTTTTAGTCCCAGTTGTCCTAGAGCTCACTATATAGACCTGGCTGGCATTGAACTCCCAGAGATCCAGGTGCCTCAGCCTCCTGGAGTGCTAGGATTAAAGGCCTGCACCACCACACCAGGCTTTCTTAATCTGTTTTGAGACAAGGTTTCCCTGTAGCTCCAGCTGGCCTGGAATTTATAGAGATCCACCTGCCTCTGCCTACTTAGTGCTGGGATTAAAGGCTTGTGCCACCACATACTGCTAGGCTCCTTAACTTTTTTTTTTTTTTTTTGGTCTTTTTGAGACAGGGTCTCCCTGTAGCCCCAGCTGTCCTGGAATTCTCTCTGTAGACCAGGCTGGCCTTGAACTCACAAAGATCCACCTGCCTCTGCCTACTTAGTGCTGGGATTAAAGGCTTGTGCCACCACATACTGCTAGGCTCCTTAACTTTTTTTTTTTTTTTTTGGTCTTTTTGAGACAGGGTCTCCCTGTAGCCCCAGCTGTCCTGGAATTCTCTCTGTAGACCAGGCTGGCCTTGAACTCACAAAGATCCACCTGCCTCTGCCTCCCAAGTGCTAGGATTAAAGGCGTGCGCCACCACGCCCAGCTTGGCTCCTTAACTTTTTATTTTGAGACAGACTCATTAAATTATCTTGCCTGACCTGATCTTCATACCCACAGGCAGGCCTTAAAATTGGGATATTCCTATGTCAGCCTCTATAGTGGCTGGGATTACAGGCCTTCATCATCAGACACTTGATTTCTTTCTTTTTTTCTTTTCTTTTTTTCTTTCCTGGGATGGGATCAAGAGCTGTGTTGTTCTCACCATCCTCAGCTCCCAAGTACTGAAAGTATGTTCTTTTACTAATATGCCTAGCTCACTATCCCTGCTGTAATTTCTTTCTTTTTTTACATTTTTTTCATTTTTTTTTTTATTTCGTATGTGTATGAATGTACTGTCTGCATGCAGGTTTGTGCACCCGTGTCGTGCTATGCCGCAGAGGTCAGAAGAGGGTGTGGGATTCCCCTGGAACTGGAGTTCTCCTGGAATTGGAGTTTCAGATGGTTCTCGGCCGCCATGTGGGTGCTGGGGATCGAACCCGGGTCTTCTGCAAGAGCAGTCGGTGCTCTTAACCGCTAGGCCATCTCTCCAGCCCCATTTTTTTTTTCATTTTTTATTTTCAAGATAGGGTCTCCCTTTACTCCCAGCTGGCCTGGAGCACTCTATGTAGACCAGGGTGGCCTTAAACTCACAGAGATCCACCTGCCTCTGCCTCCTAAATGCTAGGATTAAAGGCGTGCACCTCCATGCCTGGCTTTTTTTTTTTTTTTACATTTATTTATTTGTTTGTTTTCATTTTTTGAGACTGGGTTTCCCTGTAGCCTCAAATGTCCTGGAACTCACTAGGTAGACCAGACAGGCCTTGAACTCTGAGAGGTCAGCTTGCCTCTGTCTCCTGAGTGCTAGTATTATAGGCGAGTGCCATGATGCTTAGCAACTCTTAAGTCTTTTATTTTGGGCAGTTTGTTATTCAACAATAGATAATGGCATCACGACATAGGCCTTTAATCCCCCTACTTGGGAGGCAGAGGCAGGCACAGGTGGATCTCTGTGAGATCAAGAGTTCAAGACCAGCCAGGGAGACCCTGTCTCAAAAAGAACAACAACAAAAAAACAAAAAAGTTCACCAACATAGTTTGAATGGTCTGAGAGATGTCTGTCTCCAGCAGGCTGGGACTACTAGGGAGATATGCGACCATGGAAGCAGGAGGATAAATGTATGATGATGTTGGAATTTCATAAGAACAGGGATGGCCTCTGGGGCCAGGTGCATGTAATTACTGACTTTCTCTCAAGGCCACAGTGACAGTTGGATCTGCAGGGACCTTCATTATGGGGCCTGAGATGAGCAGCCTTGAGGTTTATGCTTTATTAAAAAAAAAAACTTTTGGGGGCTGGAGAGATAGCCTAGTGGTTAAGAGCATTGACTGCTCTTGCAGAGGACCCGGGTTCAATCCCCAGCACCCACATGGCGGCTGAGAACCGTCTGTAACTCCAATTCCAGGAGAACCCCAGTTCCAGGGAAATCTGAGATCCCCTTCTGACCTCCGTGGCATTGCACGACACGGGTGCACAAACCTACATGCAGACAGTACATTCATACACATAAAAAAAATAAATAAAATTAAAAAAAAATGTTTAAAAAAAAAACTTTTCAGCTGGGCATGGTGGCGCATGCCATTAATCCCAGCACTTGGGAGACAGAGGCAGGCAGATCTCTGTGAGTTCAAGGCCAGCCTGGTCTACAGAGCTAGCTCCAGGCCATCTGGGACTAAAGGGAGACCCTGCCTCAAAAATACTGAAAAAAAACACTTTTCAGTCTGGTGTGGTGCTTTATGCTTTTAATGCCAGTCCTCAGGAGGCAGAGGCAGGTGGATCTCTGTGAACTCAAATCCCAGCCTGGTCTACATAGTGAGTTCCAGGACAGCCAGACCTACAAGGAGAACCTGTCTCAAAAAAAAAAAAAAAAAAAAAAAAAAAAAGTAGAATGTAGGATTGACTATGGTTGAACTATAACTGTATACATGTATGAAATCCTCAAAGAATAAATTTAAAATTTTAAGAGTCATATTTATTTTATGTACATGTATGAATTCTTTGCTTGAGCAAAAAACAAACAAACAAACAAAAACAAACACATAGAACCTATCCAGGCGTGGTGGCATATGCCTTTAATCCCAGCACTCAGGAGGCAGAGGTAGGTAGAACCTCTGTAAATTCAAGGCCAGCCTGGTCTAGAGAGCTAGTTCCAGGCCAACTGGGACTAAAGGGAGACTCTGTCTTAAAAACACCAAAAAACAAACAACAACAACAACAACAACAAAACCCCACTGAACCCATGCTGGCATAGTGGTACATACCTGTGATCCCAGCCTGAGACAGGAGGGTTGTGGGTTCAGGGCTGACCTGGACTATGCATGAGACTCTGTCTCAAGGAAAAAAGACATGGAAATGAAGAGATAAAGTGCTTTCATTGTTTCTGGTTAGAATAGGAAATACAGGAGGCAAGATGGCAGATGGTATTTAGTTGAAATCCAATGGATTTCCTAGAAGCTGGCAGAATTCCTTCCTGATTCCAGGATGTGTGAGGTAAAGACTTTTACGGAAGAGCCAGATGAAACTGCCTATGTTAACCAGTGCTCTCTTCAGAACCACAACTAATAGGCTGTAATTTATGGAGAAGGGAAGGAGAGATTTAAAGTATTGGCTCATGCAACTTTGGAGGCTGGCAAGTCCAAATTTTGCTACCAGGGTTGGCAGGGTGGAGACACTGGGGACAGCTGATGATGCAGCTTGAGTTCAAAGGATGTCTGCTGGGGAATTCTCTCTTCCTTGGGGAAAATATTCCATTTCTTCTTAAGTCCTTCAACTGATTGGATAAGGCCCATCCACATCATGGAAGATAATCTGATGGACCATAGTTTTCAGATGAGATTAACAAGGTAGCCGTGATGGCACAGGCCTACAATCGCAGGACTCAAGCCTGAGGCAGTAGTATCATAAATTCAGTGCCTGCTTGGGCTATACAGTGAGTTCAAGGCCAACCTGGGAAACCTCATTAAACTCTGTCTGAAAAATGAGATAGTTCAGTGAGATAGCTCAGTGGGTAAAGGCGCTGCGAGTGCCTGGAGGCCCGAGTTCAATCCCTGGGACTCACCTCACGAGGAAGGAGGGAGCCAGCTCTACAAAGTTGTCTTAAAAGGGGGGGGGGGGCTGGAGAGATGGCTCAGTGGTTAAGAGCACCAACTGCTCATTTTTTTTAATTTTATTTATTTTAATATGTGTATGAATGTACAGTCTGCATGTAGGTTTGTGCACCCATGTCATGCAATGCCATGGAGGTTAGAAGAGGTGTCAGATTCCCCTGGAACTGGAATTAAAGATGGTTTTCAGCCGCCTTTTCTTCTTTCAGGGAAGAGCACCAACTTCTCTTCAGAGGACGCAGGTTCGATCCCCAGCACCCGCATGGTGGCTAAGAACCGTCTTTAACTCCAGTTCCAGGGGAATCCGACACCCTCTTCTGACTTCCTCGGCATTGCATGACACAGGTGCACAAACCTGCATGCAGACAGTACATTCATACACATAAAAAATGTGACGCACGTGCATCTGCCTAGGGTTCCGGTAGCGATGGACGCTCTGGATCGCGTAGTAAAGCCCAAAACAAAAAGGGCCAAGAGATTCCTTGAGAAGAGAGAACCCAAACTCACTGAAAACATTAAAAATGCCATGCCGATTAAAGGAGGAAATGCAAATGGGACTGTGACACAAGTCCTCAGAGATGTGTATGCACTGAAGAAGCCGTATGGAGTTCTGTATAAAAAGAAAAATATTAAAAAGAAAAATAAATAAATAAATAAAAATAAAAAAACAGTACTGAATTCACTTTTCAAATTCTGAATTGTCTTTGTCATTTCTTGCAGCTGTATAATTGCTTTCTTTTTTTATTAATTAATTTTTTTTTCTTTTTTTTTTTGTATGTGTATGAATGTATTGTCTGCATGCAGGTCTGTGCACCCGTGTCGTGCAATGCCGCGGAGGTCAGAAGAGGGTCTCGGATTCCCCTGGAACTGGAGTTCTCCTGGAATTGGAGTTACAGACGGTTCTCAGCCGCCATGTGGGTGCTGGGGATCGAACCCGGGTCCTCTGCAAGAGCAGTCGGTGCTCTTAACCGCTAGGCTATCTCTCCAGCCCTAATTAATTTTTTTAATATATTTTTTGTATGAGATTATGTTACAAATCAAATCTAGACCCATGTCTCCGTCCCTACCCCCTCACCCCACCAGATTCACCGTTTCTGTCAGTTCTTTGAGGCAGTCTTTTCTGTTGTTGTTCTTTCCAATATGCATCACTCCCAACTACTTGGACAAAAAAAAAGGAGCCCTGCACAAGAAATACTTACTACTAGGTAATTGGCGCTAGCATCCACAGATGATACCATTCATTATTTGTTTTTCTGAGACTGTGTTACTTCATTTAACATAATATCTTCTAGCTCTATCCATTTATCTGCAAAGTTCATGATGTCATCTTTCTTTACTGCTGCATAGAACTCCATGGTGGAGATGTACCACATTTTCTCTATCCACTCATCAGTTGAGGGGCACTTGGGTTGGTCCCACCTTTTTGTTATTGTGAACAGAGCTGCAATAAACATAGCTATGCATGTATCTCTGCGGTGAGTCTTGTGGGTATATACCCAGGAGTGGTATGACTGGGTCAGCTGGTAAGATCATTCCAAGTCTTCCAAGGGTTCTCCACACTGGTTTTTTTTGTTTGTTTGTTTTGTTGTTTTGTTTTTTTGTCTTTTTGAGACAGGTTCTCCCTGTAGCTCCAGCTGTCCTGGAACTCGCTCTATAGACCAGGCTGGCCTTGAACTCACAAAGATCTGCCTGCCTCTGCCTCCCAAGTGCTAGGATTAAAGGCGTGTGACATCATTCCCGGCCACACTGCTTTTTTTTCAGCAAGTGGTTGTGGACAAAGGGGCCTGATGGGTCACTGGGCCCTAGGAGTGACTAAGCTTCTCTGTTTGCATGTCATGTAGCGACATGTTGAAGGTTGATATTACCAGACAGGTTCTTCAGGCATCCAGTGTATTATGGATCTGGTGCATTCACAGCTGGACCAAAGGGGTCCAGAGGGTGTGAATGAAGTTAAACATCTGGAGGCTCAAGACCCCATAGGAACCCTGTAGATCCGGCAACTGGCCTTTGACCCACCCTAATGGCCACAAGGAGAGTTTTTGGCAACCTACCGGCACAGGAGGGAAAGGGTTGAATCTAGTTCACACGCGGGTCAGTAGGATATTTTGGCACCAGCTACGGACGTGGCTCACTCTATCACAGTGGAGAGTCCTCCCAAGGGGTGACATCCACCTTGGCTGGAGATGAGTATATACTAATCCCTAGCCAGTGCCACGTGGTTTGGTTAGTTGGCCAAAGACATGGAAAGAATAGGACTGGAAGGTCAGGGATGTGCAGTGTGGGTAGGAGCATATGCATGGACCCAGAGTGGGCACAGAGCATGTATGTAGCTCTGTGTCTCATAAGAATGTTGGACAGAGAGCATCTGCAGAGACCCCACAGCCAGATGGTCAGGCTGTCCCCACCTGTGGATGCCAGCCAGCCTCTACAATTCATCCCTCTGGCTTTGGGAAGACTTATCAGAGTATCTCTAGAGGCAATAGTGGGGCTCTGGATGAGCCAGATGACTCAAGCTTCCTCTCACCAAGGCCGTTCTAGCAACCGCCCACCTCCCAGCTGCAGGCAGTGACAGGCCACCTTACTCAGAGACAGCAGCCAGCCACCTGGTGGCAGGGTGCGCCACATCAGCCCCCTTCCACTTTTGGATCAGTAATGATTCCATCTTCCTGGAATTTCTTTATTCTTCAAAGATTACCCATATCGAGCTGGACGTGGTGGTATACACCTTTAATCCAAGTACTCAGGAGGCAGAGGCAGGCAGATCTTTGAGAGATAGAGGTCAGCCTGGTGTATGTACATCTTGAGTTCCAGGCCAGCTGTGGCTCCAGGAGACTGTCTCAAAAACAAAACAACAACAAAACAACGACAACAACAAAAGATTAGATTACCGACTGTGCTTCTTCCCAGCAACACCATCCAAAGGCTTTAAGAACGTTCCACGTAGACCAACGAGATAGCTCAGTAGGTACAGGGGCTTGCCACTAAGTCTTGATGACCCAAGTTCAATCCCCAGGACCCAGATGGTGGAAGAAACCAGGCAGAATGGTGCACGCCTGTACTCTTAGTACTCAGTAGGTAGAGGCAGGAGAATCAGAGGTTCAAGGACATGCTCACCTACATAAGGAGTTCAAGGCCAGCCTGGTATGCATGGGACTGTCTGGTTAGATAAATAAGTAAATAAATAATGTACCATCCATTCCTTCAAGCCAGGGGAGCCATATGTGGCAATGACCATATGAACGTGGACTTCCCATTCTCACCATCTGCCTATCAGAAGCAAACAGCCTGAGAAAACAACGGAATGGGAGTGACTTCATTGCCAAAGCTTCACGAGGTTTATAAACAGCACATGGTATGTCACAAGACGTTGTGGGCTTGGAAGGAGTTCGTGTACACACAGTGCTCTGAGCAGGCCCCGCCATGCAGCAAGCGCTCAATAAATGCTATTAGTATTAATTTGATTGGATTGCAAAAGGTCTTCGTGTCCCAAGGGAAGCTGGTGGTCAGCTTCACTGAGCCCAATAGGGTGGTGGCTCCCAGTGTGGCGTGACATGCTTTGAGTCCTCTTGGCTGTTCCTAAGGTCTCTGGCTTGAATTATAGTCTTCTGCCAGCTGGCATGGCACAGATGCTGGAAGACAGGAGACTAGAAAACTCTTCACAGTGCAGGAAATGGAAACTCTGACAGGGATTGGATGCCTGGGGTGGGGTGGAGGGGATCCAACATGATTGTAAAAAGCCAGCTTTCAGACAGCCAGAGAGTCGTTTCCCTGCCATGCACCCACCTATCAGCAGGCTCCGGGCAGGACCATGGCTTCTCTTCTCTCCTCTGGGGTAAAACCAGGAATCAGGAAGTGCGAGTCCAAAGCCAACTGTCTGCCAGGCTGTCTGTCTTTGAGTCTGAGTCCCCTTGAGAGAGGCAACACCCTTGGGTGCCTTTCATGCCCTGGGGGGTGACTAATATGAACATTGGCTTTTAGGGAGAAGAAACGGAAAACTCCAAGAGCCATGAGACCCAGATTATAGATGTCATATCAGTTCTTTGTGACCGTAACCTCTCACTACTTCACCTTAGTTACTTCCTCTGTGAGATGGAAAAGGGCCAGCGGGATGGCTCAGCAAGTAAGGACGCTTGCCACCAAGCCTGATGAGCTGAGTTCAGTCCTGAGAATACACTCTGACAAACAAGTTGTCCTCTGTCCTCCATATCGGTATCTCTCTCTCTCTCTCTCTCTCTCTCTCTCTCTCTCTCTCTCTCACACACACACACACACACACACACACACACACACACACGCACACACAAATACATAAAATAAAAATAACAAAGCCAGGCTTGGTGGTGCACTCCTGTAATCCTAGCACTCAGGAGGCAGAGGCAGGCAGATCTCTGTTAGTTCAAGGCTAGCCTGGTGTACATAGTGAGTTCCAGGCCCGCTGAGGCTACAGGGAGACCCTGTCTGAAAAAGACCAAAATAAACAAATATATATATATATATATATATATATTACAAATATAATATAGCCACCTCATTAATGATATTAACCATTTTTTTTTTTTCGACAAAGTCTCACTCCATGGCCCAGCCTGGCCTGGAACTCCCAGCAATACCCTGGCCCCCATCTTCTGAGTGCTGGAATTACAGCCTGAGCCATCACACCCTATTGAGCTCAGGCATCTATTGAACTCTGAATCACTTGTGCCCCACCAGGTGGGGCGGAAGCTGCCTAAAGGACAGGGGCTTCCCCAGCTCCTGAGGAGGGGACTCTGTTTCCTGGGCTCAGAAGACTGCATCTCGCTTCTTTTTCACGGACGCATCAAGAAATCTGAGGGAGAAACTACCCTGCCGATGAGGCAGGTCTCCTGCTCCAACCCTTCTGCTGTCCCGGGGCAAAATAATAAACAAATAGATGATAGATAGATAGATAGATAGATAGATAGATAGATAGATAGATAGATAATATAAAAATAAATAAACGAGTCCGGCGTGGTGGCGCATGCCTTTAATACTAGCACTTGGGAGGCAGAGGCAGGCGAATCTTTGTGAGTTCAAGGCCAGCCAGGTCTACATAGCAAGTTCCAGGACAGCCGGAACTACAGGGAGACCCTGTCTCGAAAAGACCAAAGTAAATAAATAAATAAATAAATAAATAAATAAATAAACAAATAAATAAATAATCTGCGCGAGGCGCCACCGTGCGGCCAAATACGGTATCGCTCTTGTAATATCTGCTCTTCACCTCGGTAAAAGGGGGCTTGTAAAGGATCCCGATGGATGAGAGGACTGTGGGTCAACGAATAGAAATGACTCGGTGCTTGTTGCTTTTGCAGAGGACCAGAGTTGGATTCCCAGCCTTCACATCAGGTGGCTTACAACTTACACTCAGCTCCAGGGCATTTACCTTCATCCTTACCAAATTGTGGCGACCTCCCCAGTAAGCTAGTGCCGTAGCCACCGCCAGGCTTGGGGTCCTGCTGCAGAGCATGGGTGGGTGCAGGGAGTACCAGGTGGTTCTCTTACTGTCCTGAGCCCTTTTTACGGGTTAAATCACCTCTATACGGTAGGCTGTTATTATTTCCAATAAATATATGGGGAGGATTGGGGATGTAGAGTTGGTAGAGTGGTGCCTAGCGTATGGGAAGCCCTAGGTTGGTTTGATCTCCAGCACTACATAAACTAAGCATGTTAGTACATGCCTAGGATCCCAGCACTGGAGAAATTGGAAGCAGGAGAGACAGAAATTCAAGGTCATCCTTATCTTTATAGCAAGTTTGAGGGCAATCTGGAATACATGAGACCTGGAAAGAAACTGAGGTGCTGGATAACTAAAGCATTTATTAAACTTTAAGTTCCTTTTTTTTTTTTTTTTTGTTACTATGTAGATCAGACTGGCCAGAAATCTGGGGTTTTTTTGTTTAGTTTTTTTTTTTTTTTTAATTTTATTTTACTTATTTGTGTATGAATGTACTGTTTGCGTGTAGGTCTGCGCACCCGTGTCGTGCAATGCCGCGGAGGTCAGAAGAGGGTGTCAGATTCCCCTGGAACTGGAGTTCTCCTGGAATTGGAGTTACAGACGGTTCTTAGCCGCCATGTGGGTGCTGGGGATCGAACCCGGGTCCTCTGCAAGAGCGGTCAGCGCTCTTAACCGCTAGGCCATCTCTCCAGCCCCAAATCTGTTTTTTTTTTAATTTTTTTAAATTTTATTTACTTTTTATGTGTATGAATGTACTGTCTGCATGTAGGTTTGTGCACCCGTGCCGTGCAGTGCCGCGGAGGTCAGAAGACGGTGTCAGATTCCCCTGGAACTGGAGTTATCCTGAAATTGGAGTTACAGACGGTTCTCAGCCACCATGTGGGTGCTGGGGATCGAACCCTGGTCCTCTGCAAGAGCGGTCAGCGCTCTTAACCGCTAGGTCATCTCTCCAGCCCCAGAAATATGGGTTTTTATTGCAAGTGAAAAGCAAAGGACCCTTGGGGCTGGAGAGATGGCTCTCCAGTACTGGTATTAAAGGTGCTCTGGAAGCCAGGCGTGGTGGCACACGCATTTAATCCTAGCACTTGTGAGGCAGAGGCAGGCGGATCTTTGTGAGTTCAAGGCCAGCCTGGTCTACAGAGGGAGTTCCAGGACAGCTGAGACTACAGGGAGACCCTATCTCAAAAAGACAAAAAAAAAAAGGGTTTTTTTTTTTTTTTTTTTTTTTTGCTTTGTTTTGTTCTGTTTGTTATATTGTTTGTGTTTTGTTTTCCCCTGGTAGCTCCATGGTGCGTCTGGAACTCAACTTTGTCGTTAGAGCTAGTGTGTTGCTTTGTGTTTTTGAACTTCTATTCGGTATGATTTCTCATCTCTGCTCTCTCCTCCTTTTCCCGAGTGTCTGTGAATTTACAGGTCAGCTGCCATCTAAAATTAAAGATTATTTAATGCCTTTGCTCTTTGTTTGTTGTTGTTGGTTCTCCCTCTAATCATCTTTCTTTGACCGCCCTCCTGGATCTTATGGGGTAACGTGCGAAACACAGAATTGCGAAGATGGACCCTCCCCCTGCCGCCGCAAGACCTCCTCCTCTGACGCACTGCCTATGTGTTCTCTTGGAAATTCATGGACAATATATTAGGGGCTTGGAAGGTACACAATAGGTTTACAGGATACTGTGTGGGTTCCCAGAGACTCGAGGAGCACACTAGCCAGGGCATGCCCTATCTCTCCTGTCTTATGAATGGGTGAGCATCGCATCTTACGGGAGGGAAGACACTGCCTCATCCAAGGAGCCTATCTGGGCTATGTACACCATCTGCCGGTGCTCTGAACGCTGAGGAACCTGATGGGAGACTCCACCAATAGCCCAGGCAAGCTCCTCAGCGCAAACTACCATCTTCTTTTTTTGTCCTTTTTGGCTTGGTCTTATTACATTACTCATCTTTCGAGGGTCAGGGATGTTACCAGGCAACTTATCTCTCTCTTTCCCCTGGTGACCTTAGATAGAAAGGTACGAGATCGGGTCACCCCAGTATAGGCTGAGTAATCATCTCCTACGAGTTGGCTGGCATATTTGGCACCATAGAAAAAGGTGCGTACAGCCAGACCTGGCTCCTGCCTGTCTCATCCACGTACCTCCACCGTCATCTTTCCCCTCAAGTCATCCATAGCTCCCGGAACAAACCACCTGATCTGTTTCTGTCCAGTAGCTCAAGCTGTTCTCTGCCTGGAATGTCTTTCCAAAGCTCACCTGCCTGAAGAACATAAAAAGAAAAAAGAAACAAGAAAGAACTCACAGTCTAACATGAAGAGCACATATGCCTCACGCATGAAATTCTTCCGCAGCATAGCCCTCGACTGCTAACCACTTAGGCAAGGTAGAGAAGCTTGGACCCACACCTCTGCGGGTAGAGGCAGCGGGATTAAGACTTATATCCTCAATTCGAATTATGGACGACCTTCTAGCTCCTCTCTGCGCTGCAGGAAGGGGAGATAGAACAAAGAGCAGTAATCCATTGCTCCGAAGAAGCACTTTTGGTGCCTCCCTTGGACGGCGGAAGATTACGTAACAAAGCTCACCTAGACTTTCCTCTCCCCCTTTCCCTGTGTGTGATCATATATGGGGTGTATGCACTTAGCCATAGAGCCGAGAAGCAGCTTTTTGATAATATTTTAAATTTTTAACTATATTTTGGCTAATTGTGATATGATAGTAAACTGTCTGCAATGTAAGTTTTTCTTCCACCCTGGTTGTGCAGTGCCAGCGGAGGTCAGAGGAGGGTGGTTGGATTCCCCTGGAACTAGAGTTGACAGATGGGTTTCTCAGCTTGTCATGTGGCTGCCGGGGGATCTAAAGCCCCGGGTCCTCTGAGACAGCAGTCAGCACTCTTAACCGCCTAGGCCATCTCTCCAGCTTTCCCTAGCAAGCATGCTATATTATCAAGGCCTGACAAGGCCCCCCGAGAGCCCTCATAGAGATTCTAGAGCAGAGGAGAAGGTTTGTATATTTGTATATAAAGCCCACAGACAGACCTTGTGAATGGGAATTGGAAGGGGTGCTCTGTTGGGCAGATTTAGATGAGTTTTCGGGGGGGGGAAGGGATAAGTCCAGGAACACTCTGGTGCCCAGACCAAGGCAGGAAAAAATCAAAAGGGCCCAAAAAATCAAGTGTCGTTAACAGAGCCAGGCATGGTGATGTATCTGCCTTTTAAAATCTCAGCTCTGAGTGAGAGCTGAGGCAAAGGGACTGAAGACTTTCAATGTGGCAAACCTGGACTTACTATCAAGTTACTTTGGTTGATAGTATGTATGTCTTCTTGAGAGACTAGAGTTTGGTTCTTCCTTCTGTCACGCCTCTCACTTTGGCAAGAGCTAACAAGCCATTCATTATTCTTGATCCAGTCTGGGGGTAATCAGATCTCCTCCTTTCTTGGAACCTCCCTTGGGGCTATCTGCATATGTGTGATGCCTTTTTGATATTATGCATTGAGGAGAGCAACACCACATGTGCACGAGAGCACACACTTAACACAGAGAGAGGTAATTAATATTATGGGGGCGGAGAGATGGCTTAGCTGTGAAGAGCGCCGACCACTCTTATCAGAGGTATCCAAGGGTGTATCATATGCGATCTGTGCTCAGCACCCAACATGGCAGCCGAGAACTGCTGACTAGAACACCTCCAATTCCAGGAGAACTGCCAGCCCAAATAGGTTTTTCTTTCAGGGACTCTGCCCGGCCCCGACACACATCGAAACCCTCCTCTTTCTTGACCTCAGAGCGGGCTATTCGCGAACGATCATGGGTGACCATGGCAAACTTGCAATTGCAGACAGTAACATGTGATAGCACATACAGGAAAATAATAATGCCAGGCGTGGTGGCAGCACGCCTGGAATCCTAGCACTTGGGAGGCAAGAGGCAGCGCGATCTCTGTGAGTTCGAGTGCGAAGCCTGGTCTACAGAGTTGAGTTTCCAGGACAGCCAGAGCTACAGGGAGACCTGTTTTTTTTTTTTTTTCAAAAAAAAAAACAAAATTATAATAATAATGAATAAGCGGACATGGAGAGATAGCCCTAGCGGTTAAAGAGACCCAACTGCTCTTTGCAGAAGGACCCAGGTTTCGATCCCTAGCAACCCACCACATGGTGGCTAAGAAGACATCTGTACTCCAATTCCAGGAGAAAACTCCAGTAACCGCGAGGGGAATCTGAACACCCGATCTCTTCTGCCACAGATCCGAGGTCATTGCCCTACGACCAGCGGTACCCCAGACATACCGATCGCAACAATACATTCATACACGTACAACAATAAATAAAATTAAAAGAAGATAACATCAAACTAATGAATAAATGTAAAATTAAACAAAGGGGCTCGGAGAGATAGCCTAGCGGTTACGAAGAGAGCCGACTGCTCTTTGGAGAGGACCCTGGGTTTCCGAATCGCCCCAGCACCTGCCCACGTGCTGAAAAATCTCGTCTTTTAATTCCAGTTCCAGGGGGAATCTGACGCCCACTTCCAACCTTCTGGACCTCCACCACAATGCAATGCCACACAAAGGGTGCAAGCAGACCTATCACATCTGGCAGACCACTACATTCATGCACATACAAATAAAAAATTAAAAAAATTAAAACAACATAAAACTCCGCTGAGTTGTAGAGCACAGTATCAATTATTCATTCTTAATTATTTCTCCCTTTTCGAGGCTATCGCAATGCTATCAAGACTCCTTACCACGAAAGAGTGCTGAGGTGCAGGAGGTGCTTACGTTTAGTTCCAAGGCTATATCCTAGCGGTAGGCGCAACCTGGTCCTATACTTACGTGACCAGCTGTCGTTTGGCATAGCTGTTCTCCAAGGGCGCCTGCAACAGCCCTAGGAGCAGGTGCGGAGTGTATGGATGGGAGACGCACAGGTTCGACGCAATATAGCGTCAATACGAGAAGGAGCAACTAATGTAATTCTCTTCTGACTGTACTCGCCTTTAAGCAACCTCTTTCAGGGGCAGAAGTAGTGAAAGCGGACAGCAGACCAGGTGCCCTGGGGCCTCCTCTGCCCAGTCCCTCTCATGATCGAGATCTTCTTCATCCCATCCTGCCTCCAGTTCCAATGCCACCTCTGCAGATGGCAACTGTTTGTCTTGGCTGGCTTGTTCTTAGAGGAGTGTGCCTGGCAGATGTACATAAGTGACAGAGGCACTGCACAGGAAGGGTTTAGCACGGTGCCTGGCAGGCAGCAAGCAGTCACTCAGTAACTGTCAGTCATCCTCAATTGGTAGAGGGGGTTTAATAAATAAATAAAGATGTAGTGGCTATGGAGAGAATGGGCTCAGAAGGTAACAGAGCAATGGCTGCTCTTGGCAGAGGAATCAGGCTCCATATCCAGAAACATGACAGGCTTAACAACCAATCTGTAACTCCAGTTCCCGGGGGCTCCAACACCTTCTTCTGGCATGCTCTGGGCGTATTGCCTTCTGGCACTTCTTCTGGGGTATTGCATTACATGCAAAATGGTATATTAATATATAAGTAGTAATATATAATATACTATAATATATAAGTATAAATAAACATAAAAATAAAAAAAAAAAAAAAAAGAGGAGGAGGAGAAGAAGGAAGAAGAAGAAGAGAGAAGAGAGGAGGAGGAGAGGAGGGAGGAGGAGGAGGAGGAGGAGGAAGGAGGAAGTCCCAAGGGACAATACAAGAATTAGAAAACTGAAGCCAGGTCCTCTGCAGAGCTACCCAGTACTCTTAGTCTCTGGCTCATCTCTTCAGACTAATTAAATTATTAAAACTTTTCTGGACTTTCGAGACAGGGTCTCCTGTACCCCAGCTGTACTGGGAGCTCACTCTGTAAGACCAGGCTGTCCTTGAAGCTCACAAAGATATGCCTCCTCTGGAGCCAGTCCCAAGTGCTAGGATTAAAGGCAATGCGCCACGATAACGCCGCGCGAGTCCTCCAAATGGGCGCGCTTTTTATCTTTTAGTGTGTATGAGTGCTTTGCCTTCATGCCTGTAAGTGCAGTTATTCTTGTTGTATATTGTAATCTTAATTGATGTCCAGTTAATTATTATGGGTCTATGACTCCTTGGAATCTAGAGGTAGTGAGTGTTCACAGTCATGTGATTGTGTCTGTGTGATATTTCGATCTGTGTGTTCTTGTTTAACTTTTGCTGTGTATTTCTCATCTCTTCTCTATTTCTCACCATCTATTTTTTTGTTCTCTAATCTTCTTCTATCTTTCTTTTTTTAGGTGTCGTTATGTTATGGGCAGCATGGTGACACCCTGCCAGGGCAAGCTACAGACACTCTATGTACTTTTAGACTTCTGCCTGCCAGTGACCTTCAGAGAGCATCCAGCTGAGACCTGGCCCAGGTGCAGTGTTAGGTCACCCGTCAATCAACTTGTACTCCTGGGATCCCAGTTTCCTTGTCTCTGAAGCCAGCATGGCTTCCTGTTCTAAAATGTCTGCTGAGCCTGAAGTGCATATTCTGTACCCCTTGGCCTTCTCAGATCCCCATGCCTCAGAGTGGAATTTATTTTTGGAAAAAGCCATCTTGAAGTGCCAACTTGGGTGACTAAAGTGGGGACGATGCTGGAAGACACCATGTTTGGTCACAAATGGGGGTGACTAGTAACAAGCAGGGGGAGCTCTTCATTCCAGAACCACAGCTTAAGATAGCCCCAAAATAGACCTCAGGGGTTGGGGAAGTAAATTAGTTGCTCTGGGTTCAACTCCAAATATATAATAAAATAAAATCCTACTCCCATTGCTGGCTACAAGTCAACGTCCAGGTCATCTGCTATCAGTTCTTGTCTTCAGCTTTCAAGAATGGCCTTCCTGAGTGCTGAATTTAAAGAAAGGTGTCGTTTAATTTTTTGTTTTGTTCTGGCCAAAGAGTTTTTAATATTATCCAGGTGCATATTTACGTGTGTGTGTGTGACACATGTTGGAATGCCTGTAGACGGTTAGACAGAGGGCATTAGCTTGCGCTTGATCAGTAGTGTATAGGCAGTTTGTGTGTTCCTGACATGGGTTCTTTTCGTTTTTTTATCATTATTATTATTTTGTTGTTGTTTGTTCTTTGGAGACAGGGTCTCCTGATAGCCCAGCTGGCCTAGAACTCCACTTACTAGACCAGGCTGCCCTTGAACTCCACAGAGATCCACTTGCCTCTGCCCTCCCCAAGTGCCCTGTACCACCATGTCTGGCCTATTTTTGGCTTTTTAAAAACTCATGTATTAATACAACTGTTTTAGTTGCTGGCATATTGGCATATTGGCATATGTGTAGTACCAGCAAAACCCAAAAAGGAGCGATAGAACCATATAGAGCATCTGGGAATTGAACCCAGGTCCTCTGAGAAGAGCTATGAGCTCTTTTTACCACTACCTTTCATTTTGTTTTTTGAGTCAGGATCTCACACTTGTGCTGACCAAGGCTGGCTGAACTCTTGGCTCAAGAATTCCTCCTAATCCCATGGGCTGGTGCGCAACAATCTTTAATTTCAGTTGGGGGCAGAGAGCAGGCAGATCTCTGTCAGATCCACCCAACCTGGTCTATATATAGTGCCATTTCCAGGCTGGCTGGGGGTATAGGGAGACAGTCTCCAAAAAACGCAAAACAAAAACAAAAATAGATTTCTNGGGTGTTTTTTTTTTTTTGTTTTTTTTTTTTTTTGTCTCTATCATCTCTTATACCCATCTCTGGTTTGGGAAGGAAACACAGAGGAAACTGGGCTCCCCCTGCAGAAACCTCCTCTCTGAGCCTCAGTTTCTCTATCTGGAAATTAGGGGCTTGGAGGTGACCAATGGTTTACAGATATTTGGGTTCCCAGGCTGGAGCACTAGGCACCAGTCTCTGCTATATGGTGGCAGCATCTTCTGGGGCTACACTGTCTCCAAGGACCTTGCAAACCAGGGGTGCTGCCAGGAATGAGGACTAGCCAGCAGCTCCACAAACCTCTCTTTTGTCCTTGCCTTCTCTCTTCCAGCTGGAGTCCAGAACTTTCTCTCTTTCCCCTGTGACCTAGATGAGAAAGTACATCGTCCTATGAATCACCCATGCACTGAAAAGCACAGCCAGACCTGGCTCCTGCCTGTCTCATCCACGTACCTCCACCGTCATCTTTCCCCTCAAGTCATCCATAGCTCCCGGAACAAACCACCTGATCTGTTTCTGTCCAGTAGCTCAAGCTGTTCTCTGCCTGGAATGTCTTTCCAAAGCTCACCTGCCTGAAGAAAAAAAAAAAAAAAAGACAAAACAAACTCCCATCTGAAATGAGAGCACATATGCCCTCCCTTGAAATTCCTTCCCAGCATACCCTCCTGCTACCCTGGCAAGGTAGGAAGCTCCTGCCCACCTCTGCGGGTGAGCAGCGGGGATAAGGACTTCTCACTGATAGACGCTTCTAGCTCCTCTCTGCTCAGGCGGAGATAGACAAGCCAGGACTCCATTCTCCGAAGAAGCACTTTGGTGCCTCCCTTGGATGCAGACTACAAGCTACTGACTCTCCCTCTCCCCCCTTCTCTGTGTGTGTTCATATATGTGGGTGTACATGCATAGCAAGCTGCTTTTTGTTTATTTTTAATTTTTACTTATTTTGTATGTGTATGAATATACTGTCTGCATGTAGGTTTCTTCACCCGTGTTGTGCAATGCCGCGGAGGTCAGAAGAGGGTGTTGGATTCCCCTGGAACTAGAGTTACAGATGGTTCTCAGCTGTCATGTGGGTGCCGGGGATCAAACCCGGGTCCTCTGCAAGAGCAGTCAGCACTCTTAACCGCTAGGCCATCTCTCCAGCCCTAGCAAGCTGCTTTTTGAAGGCTTGACAAGGCCCCCTGCCCTCATAGAATTCTAGGAGCAGAGGAGAAGGTTTGTATATTTGTATATAAAGCCCACAGACAGACCTTGTGAATGGGAATTGGAAGGGGTGCTCTGTTGGGCAGATTTAGATGAGTTTTCGGGGGGGGGGGATGGGGATGTCCAGGAACACTCTGGTGCCCAGACCAAGGCAGGAAAAAATCAAAAGGGCCCAAAAAATCAAGTGTCGTTAACAGAGCCAGGCATGGTGATGTATGCCTGTAATCTCAGCTCTGAGGAGACTGAGGCAAAGGGACTGAGACTTCAAGGGCAACCTGGACTATACATCAAGACTTTTTGATAGAGCACTGGTTCTTCTTTCAGAGGACTAGAGTTTGGTTCTCTGCACCCACTTGGCAGCTAACAACCATCAGTAACTCCAGTTCTAGGGGAATCAGATGCCCTCTTCTGACCTCCTTGGGCATTGCATATGTGGATGCACTTATATACATATACATGCAGGCAACACACATGTGCACACACACACACATACACATAAAAATAATAATTAAGGGGCTGGAGAGATGGCCTAGCGGTTAAGAGCGCCGACCACTCTTACAGAGGACCAGGGTTCGATCCCCAGCACCCACATGGCAGCCGAAAACCGTCTGAAACTCCAATTCCAGGAGAACTCCAGTTTCAGGGGAGTCCGACACCCTCTTCTGACCTCCACGGCATTGCACGACATGGGTGCACAAACTTGCATGCAGACAGTACATTGATACACATACAGAAATAAATAAATGCCAGGCGTGGTGGCGCACGCCTTTAATCCTAGCACTTGGGAGGCAGAGGCACGCGGATCTCTGTGAGTTCGAGGCCAGCCTGGTCTACAGAGTGAGTTCCAGGACAGCCAGAGCTACAGGGAGACCTGGTCTCAAAAAGACCAAAAAAAAAAAAATAATAATAATAATAATTAAGGGACTGGAGAGATAGCCTAGCGGTTAAGAGCACCAACTGCTCTTGCAGAGGACCCAGGTTCGATCCCCAGCACCCACATGGTGGCTAAGAGACATCTGTAACTCCAATTCCAGGAGAACTCCAGTACCAGGGGAATCTGACACCCTCTTCTGACCTCCGCGGCATTGCACGACAAGGGTACACAGACCTACATGCAGACAATACATTCATACACATACAAAAATAAATAAAAATTAAAAAAATAAAAAATAATAATAATTAAAAATTAAAACAAGGGGCTGGAGAGATAGCCTAGCGGTTAAGAGAGCCAACTGCTCTTGGAGAGGACCTGGGTTCGATCCCCAGCACTCACATGGTGGCTGAAAACTGTCTTTAATTCCAGTTCCAGGGGAATCTGACGCCCTCTTCTGACCTCCACAGCATTGCACGACAAGGGTGCACAGACCTACATGCAGACAGTACATTCATACACATACAAAAATAAAAAAATTAAAAATTAAAACAAAACAAAAACCATTAAACGTATCTATCATCTATCTGCCTATCATCTATCCATCTATCATCCTTCTATCTGGGGGGGATGTTAGTTTCCAGCCTATCATTGGTAGGCTCAGTGCTTGCCAGCCTGCCAGGGGCCCTGCACCCCTGGGAGAGGTCCATCTGTGAACCGCTGAGATTGGTTTCTGAAGAACTATGATCTCGAGATGTTTGGAACCTTCAGGCAGAAGTAGTGAAAGCGGACAGCAGACCAGGTGCCCTGGGGCCTCCTCTGCCCAGTCCCTCTCATGATCGAGATCTTCTTCATCCCATCCTGCCTCCAGTTCCAATGCCACCTCTGCAGATGGCAACTGTTTGTCTTGGCTGGCTTGTTCTTAGAGGAGTGTGCCTGGCAGATGTACATAAGTGACAGAGGCACTGCACAGGAAGGGTTTAGCACGGTGCCTGGCAGGCAGCAAGCAGTCACTCAGTAACTGTCAGTCATCCTCATGGTAGAGGCTTACATAAATAAAATAAAGATGAGAGGCCTGGAGAGATGGCTCAGAGGTTAACAGCAATGGCTGCTCTTGCAGAGGATCCAGGCTCCATATCCAGAAACCACATGACAGCTATCAACCATCTGTAACTCCAGTTCCCGGGGGCTCCAACACCTTCTTCTGGCATCTCTGGGTATTGCCTTCTGGCATCTCTGGGTATTGCATTACATGCAAATGGTATATATATATATAAGTAGTAATATATAATATACTATAATATATAAGTATAAATAAACATAAAAATAAAAAAAAAAAAAAAAAGAGGAGGAGGAGAAGAAGGAAGAAGAAGAAGAGAGAAGAGAGGAGGAGGAGAGGAGGGAGGAGGAGGAGGAGGAGGAGGAGGAGGAGGAAGTACCCAAGGGACAATACAAGAATTAGAAAACTGAAGCCAGGTCCTCTGCAAGAGCACCCAGTACTCTTAGTTGCTGAGCCATCTCTTCAGCCCTAATTAAATTATTAAATTTTCTGGACTTTTCGAGACAGGGTCTCCCTGTAGCCCCAGCTGTACTGGAGCTCACTCTGTAGACCAGGCTGTCCTTGAACTCACAAAGATCTGCCTGCCTCTGCCTCCCAAGTGCTAGGATTAAAGGCATGCGCCACCACGCCCGCCCGACCGCTTTTTATCTTTTAGTGTGTATGAGTGCTTTGCCTTCATGCCTGTAAGTGCACCATCTGTGTGAAATGTACATGGAGGCCAGAAGAGGGTGTCAGATCCCCTGGAACTAGAGTTAAGGATGGTTGTTCACAGTCATGTGAGTGCTGGGAATCGAATCTGGGTCCTCTGCTTTTAACTGCTGAGCCATCTCTCCAGCCCCCTCACCACCATTTTTTTTTGCCAACTCTCACCCTTCTCAGGCTTTGCATGAGGCAGCATGGTGACACCCTGCCAGGGCAAGCTACAGACACTCTATGTACTTTTAGACTTCTGCCTGCCAGTGACCTTCAGAGAGCATCCAGCTGAGACCTGGCCCAGGTGCAGTGTTAGGTCACCCGTCAATCAACTTGTACTCCTGGGATCCCAGTTTCCTTGTCTCTGAAGCCAGCATGGCTTCCTGTTCTAAAATGTCTGCTGAGCCTGAAGTGCATATTCTGTACCCCTTGGCCTTCTCAGATCCCCATGCCTCAGAGTGGAATTTATTTTTGGAAAAAGCCATCTTGAAGTGCCAACTTGGGTGACTAAAGTGGGGACGATGCTGGAAGACACCATGTTTGGTCACAAATGGGGGTGACTAGTAACAAGCAGGGGGAGCTCTTCATTCCAGAACCACAGCTTAAGATAGCCCCAAAATAGACCTCAGGGGTTGGGGAAGTAAATTAGTTGCTCTGGGTTCAACTCCAAATATATAATAAAATAAAATCCTACTCCCATTGCTGGCTACAAGTCAACGTCCAGGTCATCTGCTATCAGTTCTTGTCTTCAGCTTTCAAGAATGGCCTTCCTGAGTGCTGAATTTAGAAATGGTGTCTTTATTTTTGTTTTGTTCTGCCAAAGAGTTTTTAATATTATCCGTGCATATGTGTACTGTGTGTGTGTGCCACACATGTGTGGATGCCTGTAGAGGTTAGAAGAGGGCATTAGCTTCCTTGAATCAGTAGTTATAGGCAGTTGTGTGTTTCCTGACATGGGTTCTTTTTTTTTTTATCTTATTATTATTTTGTTGTTGTTGTTCTTTTTGAGACAGGGTCTCTCTGTAGCCCCAGCTGGCCTGGAACTCACTATATAGACCAGGCTGCCCTTGAACTCACAGAGATCCACTTGCCTCTGCCTCCCAAGTGCCTGTACCACCATGTCTGGCCTATTTTTGGCTTTTTAAAAACTCATGTATTAATACAACTGTTTTAGTTGCTGGCATATTGGCATATTGGCATATGTGTAGTACCAGCAAAACCCAAAAAGGAGCGATAGAACCATCATGAGCATTCTGGGAATTGAACCCAGGTCCTCTGAAAGAACAGCTAGAGCTCTTTACCACTACTTCATTTTGTTTTTGAGTCAGGATCAAGCTGTGCTGACCAGGCTGGCCTCGAACTCTTGGGCTCAAGAATTCCTCCTATCCCATGGGCTGGTGGCACACATCTTTAATTTCAGTTGGGAGGCAGAAGAGCAGGCAGATCTCTGTCAGATCCACCCAACCTGGTCTATATATAGTGCATTTCAGGCTAGCTGGGGGTATAGGGAGACAGTCTCCAAAAAACGCAAAACAAAAAACAAAAATAATTTCTTCCGCCTAAGCCTCCTCACTTCTGGGCTAGAGGTATGTGCCATTTCAGCTGACTTAGAGATGTCTTGATCTTTAATATAACCCTTTATCTAGGGAGTTCCTAAGGAGACTTTTAGGACCTGTACCACCCTTAAAACAATTCACTCCTCGGGCTGGAGAGATGGCCTAGCGGTTAAGAGCACCGACCGCTCTTACAGAGGACCAGGGTTCGATCCCCAGCACCCATATGGAGGCCGAGAACCGTCTGAAACTCCAATTCTAGGAGAACTCAAGTTCCAGGGGAATCCGACACCCTCTTCTGACCTCCGTGGCATTGCACGACACGGGTGCACAAACCTGCAGGCAGATAGTACATTCATACACATACATAAATAAATAAAATTTAAAAAACAAAAAAAACAAAAAAATTCACTCCTCAAAAGGCAGCCTCGATTTCTTGGTGCTGTGTACCGACATGACCACGACATGACCACGAGGTGGCAGTGTAGCCACAGGCTACAATCCTCATCCGTTCTCATTATCCTTGAACTGCTCAGCAATTACTAACAGCCCTCGCTGGGGCAGGCTCCGCCAGGGTCTTCCGAGACTGAAATGAATGGACTCGCTTCTGCTGTGCAGCAGGAACTCCGGAAGCAGGATTGATCCATCCCCAGGATGTCTGCAGGGCCTGCCTGCTTCTCCTCTCCCTTCTCAGTACCACAATTCAGGACCCTCCGGCTTCAGGTCTAGCACCCAAGCCCCACAGCCTGTTCCCCAGACAGATCCATGAGGATTTAAAGGAAATGAGAGGAACACGCCACACATGTTTCTTGGCTGGGCCATGGTAGGAACAGGACGACACTAGCCCAGCCTGGAAAGGGGCCTGGGCCAGCAGCGTCTGGAGGTTGCAGAAGCAGAAGAGGCCTGTGGCTTCCTGTGAAGAACTGGGGAGCCACTTCCTTTAAGCAGATGGTGGGGGGAGGGGGAAGAAGACTAGGAAGCATGGGCTTCCTGCTTATGGGGAGAGAAAAGGGTCCCAGGAAGGCACATGAAAAGGCTCAGCAGAATTCTTTCTGACCTTCCAAAGGGCAAACAGGCAAGACAGGACAGAGTGACACACGCGAAGCCACAGGGGAGCGAGTCAGGGGAGAGATGAGGCTCATCCGTTTGTTCATCCAAACAGCAAGTTTAACTGTTTGCTCATCTAAACAACAAGTCCAGGTACCTAGCTACAAGTACCCAGGTTTCCGCGGCCAGCCTCAGAACTCAGACCTGGAAACCCAGCCTCTCCAGCAGTTGGCGTCAAACACCTGGTCCCCAGCTCCTGACTGCATGCACCAACTCCCAGTGGAGGATCTAGTGCCCTGTCAGAGGCTGGCAGGGACCCAGAGGTTCTTTATCTGTATAAACAAATGGCCCCAGAGGGAAGCTTGCCCCCAATCATTCTTGCAGGATATATTCACTGGACTGACTTGTCCCCTGTAGCCAACCCTCAGGAAATGCCAGTCCAGCCATGCAAATAAGCGCACAACCCAAACTGGGACAATTCCGCTGCCTTTGTTTTACATAGGCAGCATGCTTGTCCAGGGTGATTTCTAATCTCACCCACGCATATGCCCATCCATGGAGAAACATATGTCCCCCCTAACAAGGTCAGAGGTTAGAGGTCAGGGCCAAGGTCACTTGCTGGACCCTGCCTTGGATAGGGAAGCAGGGGCTTGCCCCAGGTGTGGGCTGTCACTCCTTAGCACTGCTGTCTAGCTGGTAGGAAGCACTTACCTGGCCGTCAATAGGCAGGTGGGGGAAGAGGAAGGCTCAGTAGTGGGCAGGAGTATCTATCAGGGGATGCCCAGTTACAAGCCACCGTAGGATGGGGGAGGTGGCAGTAGGGGTCACCTCACATGTATTCTTGGTGGACATGAGAGTGTGACCACAAGTGTCCTAAGTGGTCAGTAGGAATTATTTTTTGGGGTTTTGTGGGTTGTTTTGTTTTGCTTTGTTTAGTGTATTTTGAAACATGGTCTCTAAGGTACCCCAGGCTGGCCTTGAATTCCTAGTCCTCCTGCCTCGGTCCCCTGAGTGCTGCACTATTGGCACAAGCCACCATGTCTGGCCCTGTGAGCATGACTTGTTACATTCATTTATTGATTTTGTGTGTGTGTGTGTGTGTGTTCGCGTGCGCGCTCCAGGGCCGACTCATGGGGGTCAGAAGACAACTTGTGGGAATTGCTTCTCTCCTATCGTGTAGGATGCCAGGATAGAACTCAGGTTATCAGGCTTGGCGGCAAGTGCCCTTACTCACTGAACCATCTCGCCTGCCCCCATGATAAAGCTTACCTCCCAGGACCCACGGCTGTCAGGAGCTCCCCGGGGTTCTGACCCGGAGAAAGCTCAAGGTCTGTATTCTGCAATGAGTACTGACCTTTTCTCATGGACCCTCTAGCCAACGCCCATGTCTCTTTCCTACTTCAGGTACAGGTGCTTTCGGGTAGGCAGGGGACCAGGCCAGACACCTTTCCAAAGCCTTCCCACCCCACCTTTCCCATGATGGCTTTATTTATTTATTTATTTATTTATTTATTTATTTATTTATGTATTTATGTATTTATTGTCTTTTTGAGACAGAGTCTCCCTATAGTCCAAGCTGGCCTGGAACTCACTATGTAGACCAGGCTGGCCTTGAACTCACAGAGATCCACCTCCCTCTGTCTCTCGAGTACTGGGAATTAAAGGCATGTTCCACAAGGCTGGAGAGATGGCTTACCGGTTAAGAGCACCAACTGCTCTTGCAGAGGACCCAGATCCTATTCCCAGCACCCACATGGCAGCTAAAAACTGTCTTTAAGCTGGGTATGGTGGTGCACGCCTTTAATTCTACACTCAGGAGGCAGAGGCAGGTGGATCTCTGTGAGTTCAAGGCCAGCCTGGTCTACAGAGTGAGTTCCAGGCCAGCTGGGGCTACAGGGAGATCCTGTCTCAAAAAAAATTAAATTAAATTAAATTAAAATAAGCATGTTCCATTGTGCCAGGTTATTTATTTTTATTTTATGTGTGTGTGAGTATATTGCCTATATGTGTGCACACAAGGCATGCCTACTACCACTGAGCTACAACTCCAGTCCTAATTATTTCTTGAGTCTATTCACATCTTTCTACCCTTGTGTTTTCCTGTCGCCTACCTTGCTGCCCTCAAGAGCATGGAAAACACTTGAAAGATCCTCCTACTAGCTCTCTTGGTAGAAAGATCTAGACAAACGTGGTGGTACGCCCTTGCAATTCCAGCAATTGGGAGCCTAAAACTGGAAGATTTAGAGCTTGAGGCAGCCTGAGCTACATAGTGAAACCTTGAGTCCAAAAAATAAAATAAAAAGCTAGGGGCTGCATAGATGGCTCCATTACTAAAGTGTTTACTATGCACCTTTAATACCACCACTCAGGAGTCAGAGACAGGAAGATTTCAAGTTTGAGGCCAGCCTGCTCTACGTAGTAAATCATCTGGAACTAACTACAGAGAGATGCTGTCTCAAAAAAACAAAACAGGGCTGGAGAGATGACCTAGTGGTTGAGAGTGCTGACTGCTCTTGCAGAGGACCCAGGTTCGATCCCTGGCACCCACATGGCGGCTGAGAACCGTCTTTAATTCCAGTTCCAGGGGAATCCGACACCCTCTTCTGACCTCTGAGGCATTGCACGACACGGGTGCACAAACCTACATGCAGACAGTACACTCATACACATACAAAAATAAATAAAATTTTAAAAAAATATAAGGTGGAGAGTGTTGAGAGCCCTGACGTCATTAACTTCTGGACTCCACACACGTGTGCTCGCACACAAACAGGGCTGGGCCATGGGGTTCAGGCCTGTAATTCCAGAAAATCAGAGGCCGAAGGAAGAAAATCACAAATTCAAGGCCTGCCTGAACTACAGATTGTGTTCAAGGGCAGCCTGGGTATGGCTGTAAATCACGGAGTCAAAATAAAAGGTAAACTAGGCCAGGTGGTGCAGCCTGTAATCTCAGCATGTGGAGGTGGCCGCAGGAGGATTAGGAGTTCAAGGTCATCCTTTGAGAGACAGTTTGAGGTCACCAAGGACTACAAGAGACCCTGTCTCAAACAAACAAAAAAGAACAAAGTATAAAGAGGACTGGAGATGTAGCTCAGAGGTAGAGCACACGTCTAGCATGGCTGAAGTCCTGGATTCAATCCTCTGAATTGCAAAAAAATGAATACAATCGGGAACCTGTTCACTCTGCCCGTATTTCTTGGGGCAGGTAAGACGTGTGGGTCTCACAGAGGATTTATTTCCATTTTTTTTTTTTTAATTTATTTCTGTATGTGTATCAATGTACTGTCTGCATGCAGGTCTGTGCACCCGTGTCGTGCAACGCCGCGGAGGTCAGAAGAGGGTCTTGGATTCCCCTGGAGCTGGAGTTCTCCCGGAATTGGAGTTTCAGACGGTTCTCAGCCGCCATGTGGGTGCTGGGGATCGAACCCGGGTCCTCTGTAAGAGCGGTCGGCGCTCTTAACCGCTAGGCCATCTCTCCATTTTTTGAAAGCCCATAAGGACCCCACACCAGTGCCTTTCTCAGGCAATAAGGCTGGGCGTGGTTTCCGGGACCTGCCGCGTGACGTCAGAGATGGGGCGTGGTCTAAGTCCAGCCTTTGCTTCCTGATTGGCGGAGGCAGTAGCCTGTCTCAGCGCCGCATCAGGGGCGGGGGACCGGGTCCGAGGACCGGGGTAAGCTAAGCATCCCCGTCTGGGACCCCCGCGGGGTGCTGATGCTGCGCCCTCCTGGCACGCTGACGTCTCCTGGCGACGTGTCCGAGCTGCTCTCACCTCTCCGCGGGGAAAGACAGCGGAAGGGATGAGCGCCGAGCTGCGGTGGGACGGCTCCCCGCAAAGGGTGTGTGACAAGCCTAGGCCGCCACCAGAGCACCTATTTCAGGGACTCTGATCTCAGTGAGGAAAGTCCCAGAAACACAGCTCCACCCTTCCTCTCACCTCTTTTCACAATCTCCTCATCTCCCCAAACCCAAAGTTAGACCCAAAGTTGCTGCAGGAGCAAGAGACCGTAGTGCTGGTCGCTCTATCACCTGGAGCGACACAGTCCTGCCTTCTGGACCCGTCTGCTCATCTATACAATGGTTAGTTGATGAGATGCTCGGGAGACATGAGAGACACAGCAAGACCCTATCTGGAAACAAAACAACAAACAAACAAACAACAGGGGTAGGGATGTAACTCAGTTGGTAGAGGGCTTGTGTAGTAGCTATAAAACCTAGATTGCATCCCTGTACTGCAAAGCAAAACAAAACAAAACAAAACAAGTGTAGCGGCACAAGCCTATAATCCCAGCACTCCAGAGGTGGAGGCCGTAGGATCAGAGGTTCAAAGTTGGAGCTATGGAGAGATGGCTCAGCAGTTAAGAGCACTGACTGCTCTTGCAGAGGACTCCAGTTCGATTCCCAGCACCCACATGGCAGGGAACAACTGTCCCTAACTCCAGCTCCAGGGGAATCCAATGGCCTCTTCTGAGCTCCTCCAGCATTGCATGACACTGCTGCACTTACATATATGCAGACAATAAAATAATAAATAAAGTAGATATGTTTCAAAATCATCCTGGGCTACATATAGAGAGAATTTGAGCCAGCCTGTGATACATAAGGACACACACCCCAAAAAGTATCCTTTGGCCGGGCGTGGTGGCTCACGCCTTTAATCCTAGCACTTGGGAGGCAGAGGCAGGCGGATCTTTGTGAGTTCAAGGCCAGCCTGGTCTTCAGAATGAGTTCCAGGACAGCTGGGGCTACAGGGAGACCCTGTCTTGAAAAGACCAAAAAAAAAAAAAAAAGTATCCTTTGCTAGGTTTACATATACTAGTTACTCAGTAGATATATTAGTTTTCTCGGTGACCTTAACCATAACATTGATTTGCCTGTGACTACAGCAATTTCACCGCACCTTTGTGGGCCTCCCACCCTATAGGATGAGAGAAGATCGTCCAGACCCTGGGAGCTGAGACCTCTTGGATCATTGAGCCAGCAGCCAGCTGAGGCCAAGCTGGTGACTGGGTGAGGTTGGGTGTGGGGCCTCCATACTTGCTTCGTTCATGAGCCCTCACCTTCTTTCTCCCCATGCTCCCCAAACCCCAGCTCTCACCCTCTGGCCTAGTCACTTGACTTCTCTGACATTCTTCTGATAAAGGAATTCCCTAATTCTTCCTGAAGTTGCACTAATGTTTGTGTAAGACAGGGCTGGGCTCCTCAGAGGGGGTGTTTATTTTGCTTGATTGAGTGGATGGACACTGGGGATTCATATATGCTCTACCCTCCCTCAATCCTCTTCACAGTTTCTTTGAGGTACTAGGATCTGCTTTAGGGGCCTTCACAAAGGTCATAGGACAGTTTTTCTCATGTTCCTACTGCGGGTGGTCCCTGAAACAAAAGTCTTCTAAGCTGCCTATTGCCCTCAGGTTACTCAGCAAAACTATAGGGCTGTGCCCTGGTCTCTATTTCCAGCCCAGCCCCACCTGCTGTCCATGCCAAGCTCTAGCCAGAGCAAGTTCTTCAGTGCTTCCTTCTCTCTGAAATGTTTGTACTCAGGGCTCCTCCTTCTGGGCAGTTTTCCTTGACCCACCCCTTCACCTTACACCAGGCTATTTCCTCACCCTTGAGCATCAGGGGAGAGGGTGGTAGAGTGGCTCCCTGGTCAGCTGAGGACCAGGAAGTGATTCAGCTTCCCCTTCTGGCCATACTGAACCTTCAGCTTGTTGAAAATGCCTTACGGTTTCTTTCTCTCTTTCTTTCTTTCTTTCTTTCTTTCTTTCTTTCTTTCTTTCTTTCTTTCTTTCTTTCTTTCTTTCTTTTTTTCTTAGATTTATTTATTTTCAATTTATGTGCATAAGTGTTTTATCAGCATAATACAAGTACACTGTGTACATGCCTGGTGCCCTCAGAGGCCAGACGAGTGCATCAGGTACCCTGGAACTGGAGTTACGCACAGTGATTAGCTCCCATGTGGGTGCTGGGAACTGAACTCATGTCCTTTGCAAGAGCATCCATCCAGTGCTTTTAACCACTGAGCCGTCTCTCTAGCCCCGTGGTAGTTTCTTACCTCTTTTTTTTTTTAATGTGTATGAGTGTATTGCCTGCATATATGTAAGTGCACCCATGCATAGAGGTCAGAAGAGGATACCAGATCCCCTGGAACTAGAATTATGGACAGTTGTTAGTCACCACATGGTGCTGGGAATTGAACCCGGGTCCTCTGCAAGAGCAGCCTGTGCTCTTAACTCTGGCCATCCTTCCAGCCCTTGCCTCTGGGCTTCTCTTTACTGTTCTTCAGACATAAACACTCCTCCTTCCCTTATTGTATGGAGTGGAGGATGGCCTTGAAGGAGCCTCCTGTCTCCATCTTCCAAATTACAGACATGGCCACCACACCTGGTTTTATGCTCTGCTGGAGAGTAAACCCAGGGTTTCATGCATGCTGGATGAGCTCTCCACCAAATGAACCACATCCCCAGCCCTTCTCTTCTTCTCCTGTATTTGCCTTTCAAATCTTGGTTTAGAAGTCACTTCCTCTAGGGGTGAGAGGGAGGGGTGTCCTGTCCCATCCTGGTTATATCCAGCATATATCCACTGTTTTCTGGCTTTTTTTTTTTTTTTTTCTTGATACAGGGTCTCACTCTGTAGCCAGGCTGGTCTGGAACTCACAATGTACACCAGACTGGCTTCAAATTTGCCGTGATCCTTCTGACTCTGTCTCAAGTGCTGGGATTATATTCATGTGCCATCATCCCCAGCATCTTGGCATCCTTTAACAGTTTTCTCTCATATTTGAATGAGTTACAGGAGAGCAAGGATGCCTTGACACTGTATCCTCTTGTGATAATTATGGGTACAGGGTCTGGCTCAAAGTCAGTTCTCAATGGGAACTTATTGAATGAATAATTGAACCTCTAGGGACAACCTGGGCCATCACAGCCCAGCTCCTCTTTGAATAAGAGCGGCTGATCAGTGTCTGCTAGGGACAAAGACATTGGGTCCCTAATCTAGGAGTAGAGAACCAGGGACAGAGCCCTATCAGGCAACCCTGGACTCAGGTTGCCTGGCTGAACCACCATGCTGGCCCTGTCAGCAAGGGGCATTGTTCCCATTTGACGGATGCATAACCTGAGGTTCCTGGTTGGTACTCTCCTCAGGTCACACATTGCAGTGAGACAGTAGCAAAACCAGGCCTAGCTTCAAAGAGTGATTTCTTTCCTCTGTCTCTCAGCTTAGTGTCCCTTGTCTTCCTGCCCTGTCCTCGGTCCCATTCTGTTGGCAGCTCATGAGTCTTGAGAATTTCTTGGCTCCCTGACTGTACAGCTAAGTTCCGACCCTGGTAGGGACTCAACAGCTGTGCCTTGCTGCAGCTGAGGGCTGGCTGGACACCAGGAGTCCTCATTCAGTCACTCCCTGAAATGGCAGAAGGACCCAAACTAAATAAGGTAGAAGCCAAGAAGCTGCCCTTTTGGCCCAAGCCACTGAGACTAGGCCAGGACACTTACCTGCTGTCTGACCTGAGGGTTCCTTTCCTCCATGGAGCCTCAATTTACTATCTGTAAAGGAGCAGATTCTCAGGTCGTAGATGTAGCTTAGTTAGAGCACTCGCCTAACATGCCGGAAAATCCTGGCTTTGACTCCCCAGCAACATATAAAACAATGCGTAGTGGTGCCTGGCTGTAATCCCAGCACTGGGGAAGCAGAAGCAGGAGGACCACATGTCTGAGGTCAGAAAGCTGCCTGTGGTGGCTTCTCTGCAACCCCAGTGCTAGGTGGGCGAAGACAGGCACCTGACGTTTACGTGGCCCACTCCTTTAATCCTAGAACTTGGAAAGCAGAGGCAGGCAGATCTTTGTGAGTTCAAGGCCAGCCTGGTTTACAGAGTAAGTTCTAGGACAGCTGGGGCTACAGGGAGACCCTGTCTCGAAAAAACAAAAAACAAACAAACAAACAAAAAAGGATGAACTCCATGGGGCTGGAGAGATGGCTCAGCGGTTAAGAGCTCCGACTGCTCTTGTAGAGGACCAGGGTTCGATTCCCAGCACCCACATGGCAGCTAAGAACCATCTTAAAGCCAGGTGTGGCGGCACATACCTTTAATCCCAGCACTCGGGAGGCAGAGGCAGGTGGATTTCTGTGAGTTCAAGGCCAGCCCAGTCTACATAGTGAGTTTCAGGACAGCTGGGGCAACAGGGGGGACCCTGTCTCAATAAAATAAAATAAAATAAAATAAGCCAATTGTGGTAGCACGCACCTTTGATCCCAGAACTCAGGAGGTAGAGGCGGGCCAATCTCTGCGAGTTCAAGGCCAGTCTGGTCTACAGAGTGAGTTCCAGGACAGCTGGGGCTGTCTCAGAAAGATAAATAAATAAATAAATAAATAAATAAATAATTTTATTTAAATATATATGATAGAAGCCGGGCATGGTGGCGCACACCTTCAGTCCCAGCACTTGGGAGGCACAGGCAGGTGGATCTCTGTGAGTTCAAGGCCTGCCTGGTCTACAAAGTGAGCTCCAGGCCAGCTGGGACTAAAGGGAAACCCTGTCTCAAAAAGACAAAAAAAAAAAAAAAAAATAGATATATATAGATATATATATATTAGAGAGGAAAACTCAACATTGACCTCTGGCTTCCATAGGTGAATGCTCACATATGCACACACACATAAACACACAAGTATACCCCCATATACATGCATACACACACACACACAAATTAAATTGAAGAAAAGAAGAACAGAAAGATGGCTTAGGAAGTCAAGACACTTGCCGTCCAAGCCTGACAACCTGAGTTCAAGCCTTGGAAACCAGGTGAAAGAAAACGGAGTGAACCCATCCACAAAGTTGTCTTTTGACCTCTATTCATGTATTGTGGCCCACAGGCCCACATACATACATCATACACACAAATAAAATAATAATAATAATAATAATAATAATAATAATAATAAATTTCAAGATCATCCCAACGTAGCAAGTGTGAGGTCAGCCTGGGCTACATATATGTCAGAAGAGAGGAAAGAAATGGCAGTGGTGGTAGAATTACCTTTTCCTAGAACCTCTGTGTGCCAGCAGCCAGGAACTCTGCCTTCCTCTTTCCAGATGGTCTTGCCCTTGAGTTCTTACAGAGCCTCCTCTCTGATAGCATAGATCCACATAGCCTGGTTTTGCTTGGGGAAATTTTGAACTTTGGGGTTGAGTTTTCAAAACATAGCCTCATGCAGTACAAGCCGGCCACAAGGTTGCTGTGTAGTTGAAGCTGGCCTTGAACTTCTGATCGTCCTGACTCTACCTCCTTTAGTGCTGGAATTAGAGGCATGTACCACCACACTACCTTTATGCTGTGCTGAGGACCAAACCCCGAGCTTTGCATATACTAGATAAGCACTCTCCCAGCTGAGCTATATCTTTGTTACTTTATTTCTTTTTTTTTTAATTTATGTGTATGAATGTATTGTCTGCATGTAGGTTTGTGCACCCGTGTCATGCAATGCCGCGGAGGTCAGAAGAGGGCATCAGATTCCCCTGGAACTGGAGTTCTCCTGGAATTGGAGTTACAGACAGTTCTCAGCCGCCATGTGGGTGCTGGGGATCGAACCCGGGTCCTCTGCAAGAGCAGTCAGCGCTCTTAACCGCTAGGCCATCTCTCCAGCCCCAACTTTATTTCTTTTTAAACAGGATTTTGCTATGTAACCCAGGTTGGACTCGAACTTCTCATCCTCCTGCCTCAACTTTCTGAGTGCTAGGATTTCAGGTGTGTACCACCTGCTCAGCTTCAGATCTTGAAGGGGCTCACGGTCCTAAGTAGAACAAACACTGAACAGGGGCATCTCCACCCTTGCTAGAGAAGAGGCGGTCTCTCAAGTTTTGCCCTCTATGCTTTCTGTGGCCTCTGCAGACCCAGTCTCCAGTGACCCTCCCTCTGTGCCTCCGTCTCCTCCGGCCCCTCCCTCCTTCAAGCCACCTCTGTGGATCTGCAGAGCCCTATCAGTGCCTGCCACAGAGGCTGAAGAGAAGAGGAGCCAGGGAACACCACAACCGCATCGCCTACCTCAATGCCACCACTCTGGGCAGCTGCCAGAGACGGCCTGAAGAAGCAGTCAGAACATGTCGCCCTGCCACCAACCCCCTCTCTTGGCTCTGGGTGTCAGAGGAAAAGCCAGTGTCCTTACTGTGACCTCTGAGGCTCCGCTCCCACTCTCCCTTCCGAAGCTCCGTGTCTGCTGGCCGCACTGGCCGCAGTGCTGTTCTTACCCTGTTTCTAAGCAGGATCCTGCCTCAGGCCTTCGCATCGGTCCTCGCTCCTGCCATCCTGTCTTTCCCAGGGCTCCCCAGGGCCTCCTTCTCACTTAGGTGTGGTCCTCGCCCGCCCGTGCCTTCACCAGGCAGCTGGGCTGATGCTCCTCAGCTGCCTCTGGCCCTTCACCTGCTCTGTTATCCTGTTCTCTGGAGCCACCGAAGGGCTTGCTGTTACTTGTTTATTTTCTGTTCCCTTACGTAAGGGCCAGGAGATTTTGTGAGGGAGGGATGGGAGAATATGAATTATGGAGAAGAGGACAATGAGGAAGGAAGGGAGGGAGGGAGGGAGGGAGGGAGGGAGGGAGGAAGGAAGGAAGGAAGGAAGGAAGGAAGGAAGGAAGGAAGGAAGGAAGGGTGGGTGCCTTTCCTGTCATTCTACCCCCCCACGGGCACGGCGGCGGATGCCCTTGAATACTAGATAGTACGAGCGACAGAGTAAAAACCTGTCTTAAAACACAAAACAGGGCTGAGGAGATAGTTTCCACCATGGTTAGAAGACACTACTGCTCTCTTGCAGAGACCCGGGTTCAGTTCCAGCACCCATAGGGTGGCTAACAACCGCTACACTCCAGTCTAGGGAATCTGTGACCTCTACCTCGGGCATTGCACTGATGCACATGGGTGCAAATTATATACATGCGACAAAACTCATACATAAAAAAAAAAATACAAATAAAATTTTTTTAGAAGAAAACAAACCAAAAAACACAAAACAAAAAAAAAGCCGGCGTGGTGGCGCACGCTTTTTTAATCCTAGCACTCGGAGCAAAGACAGGCAATCTTTGTGAGTTCAAGGTCAGCCTGGTCTAACAGGTGAGTTCCAGGACACGCTGGGCTACGGGAGACCCTGTCTCAAAAAAGCCAAAAAAAAAAAAAAAAAAAAAAAGAAAAGAAAACAAGGGAGGGAGGGAAGAAAGGGAAAAGCAAGGAAAGAACAGGGAGGAGGGAGAAGAGAGGAGGGAGAAGTGGGGAACACTAATCTTACCACTGCTAGATGATAGCGTTTTAAGCTTCTGGTAGACTGTTTGTCTCCTGTGGGTGAGGCCCTGGGTTCAATCCCCAGCACCAGAAATAAACAAAAAACCTCTGTAACAGAAACAAGTTGGTTGGGATTCAGGAAGAGACAAACGGACCAATGGACTGGAATAGAAAGTCCAGAAATAGCCCCGAAGGCACATGGGAATCCAGGAGCTGATAAAGGTGGTGTCTCCAAGTAGAGAAGAAACTCTTTAATCTGTGGGGTTAGGATAGCCAGGCAGCCAGCTGGGGGAAAATAGATATGTGCTCCCAGGGAACACCAGGATGAGCCCCAAAGGATCAAAGATTCAAGTTATAGAAAAGTCCAAAATAAAACCATAAAAGCACTAGAGGAAAACTTGGGAGGATTTATAATCTCACAGTGAGAAAAGTTTAATGATGACTCAAAAAGCAATAAAAAAATAAGATTGGTAAAGGTGACTACAAAAAAAAAAAAAAAAAGAAAAAGAAAAAAAGGTGACTACATAAAAACCCAAACTCCTGCATGGGTACACACCATAAATCAAGTCAGAAGACAAATGTCAGACAGGAGGGAGTGGCACTGGCAGCTTAGATCAGAAAAAGCCGTTTCTCTAATTTATAATGAATTTTTGGAAATTGATGAAAAGGACCAACAGCCTAATAGAAATGTAGGCTGCAGCCTCACAGTTCCCAGAAGAAAAAACACAGACAGGATTACACATGGGAAAAGTGCTTGCCCAGCATGAAGAAAACTCTGGGTTCGATCCCCAGGACACATAAACAGGCCAAGATGGTACAGGCTCATAATACTGTGTGGTCTGGGATATGTGAGAACCTATCTCAACGAAGGGCAAACCAAGACACAGTTCCACTTCTTCTCAGTCTGGTGAAAAGCCCAGAAGTTTTATAACATAATCACATGTATGTAAACATGTGCACATGGCTGTGTGTGCACAAACATATATACATTCATGTGTGTACATCTGGAGGTCAGCAGTTGATGTGGGGTGTCTTCCTAGATTTCTCTCAATCCGAATTTTGGAGACAGGGTCTCTGACTGACTGTGGAGCTCAGCAGTCCAGCTAGACGAGCTGCCAGCTCCAGTGATCTATCTTCCTGTCTCCAGCTCCGCAGCACTGGGATGTTGGGCTGTGCTGGATGGCTTTAGTGTCAGCTTGACATGCCTGGGTCAAGGGAGCCTCAATTGGGAAGTTGTCTTCATTGGACTGGCCTGTGGCCATGTCTGTGGAGTACGGTCTTAATTGTAGAGTGATGTGGGAGGGCCCAGCCCACTGTGGGTGATGCCACCCCTGGGCAGGTTGTTGTGTACCATATAAGAAAGCAAGCTGGGCATGAGTCAGGGGAGCAAGCCAGTAAGCAGCATTCCTCCATGGCCTGTGCTTCAGCTCCTGAATCCAGGTCCCTGCCCTGAGTTCCTACCTTGGGCTCCCTCAGTGATGAACTGAGACCCAGGAGATGTGAGACGAATAAACCCTTTCCTCCCCAAGTTGGTGTTGGTCAGAGTGTTTTGTCACAGCAATTGAAAGCCAACTAGAACAGAGACCCATCCCTCTGTACTCAGATTTTTTTATTTTTTAATTTTATTTTTTATGTGTATGAATGTACTGTATGTAAGTTTGTGCACCCATGTCATGCAATGCCACGGAGGTCAGAAGAAGGTGTTGGATTTCCCTGGAACTGGAGTCAAAGATGGTTCTCAGCCGCCATGTGGGTGCTGGGGATTGAACCCGGGTCCTCTGCAAGAGCGGTCGGAGCTCTAAACCGCTAGGCCATCTCTCCAGCCCCTGTACTCAGGTTTTTACGTGGGGGCTAGGGAACCCAAACTCAGGCCCCAGTGCTTATGCAGCAATTAGTTTACCAAATAGCATCTCTTTAGTCCATATTCCGTGGGCATGTCTTTAAGGAGAAAGGGCAGTCACATGTTCTCAGAAAGTGCTGTCAGACAGGTGAACATAAATTTGTAAAGCTTCCTACAGGGCATTTAGGCAAAATCCTTCAAAATTACAAATTTCAGCCGGGCGTGGTGGCACGCGCCTTTAATCCTAGCACTTGGGAGGCAGAGGCAGGTAGATCTTTGTGAGTTCAAGGCCAGCCTGGTCTACACAGTGAGTTCCAGGACAGCTGGGGCTACAGGGAGACCCTGTCTCAAAAAGACCAAAAAAAAAAATTACAAATTTCTACCTCTGGGAATTTTTGTCCTTCAGAGTTTCTTTAAAAAAAATATTTTGCTGGGCATGGTGATGCATGCATTTAATCCTAGCACTTGGGAGATAGAGGCAGGCAGATCTTTGTGAGTTCAAGGCCACCCTGGTCTACAGAGTGAGTTCCAGGACAGCTGGGGCTGCTGGGAGACCCTGTCTCAAAAAGACTAAAAAAAATTTTTTTATGTATGTGAGTGTATTGCCTACATGTATTTAAGTGCACCTCTGTTGTCCAGTAGCCTCAGAGTTCAGAAGAGGGTGTCAGAGTCCCTGGACCTGGAGTTACAGATATTTGTTAGTCTACATGTGGGTGCTGGGAATGGAATCCAGGTCCTCTGCAAAAATAGTGCTCTTAACTACTACTGAGCCAGCCTTCCAGCCCAGTTTTCTATTTATTTATTTATTTACTATTTTTATTTTGTATATATGACTGACTACATGTATATAAGTGCCCCCCATGTGTGCAATGCCTGCAGAGGTCAGAAGAGGGCATTAGATCACTTGGAACTGAAGCTACAGTTATCAGCTGCCATGTGCATGCTGGGAACTATACCGAGCTTCTTTGCAAGAAGTCACTGCTCTTAAGGGCTGAGCCATCTCTCCAGCCCCTATCCTTCCAATGTTCTCTGTGAGAAGAATGTATGTTGAAAGTTGTTTTCATATCACTGCCTGAAATAGGAAAGAACCTTGAAACAGCCCCCAAACCCATCAGTAAGGGACTGTGTGGAACATAGGCTGTCCATGTAATGGAGAACTATGCAGTAACCAAACAGAATGAGGGAGGTAGTCATGGCGGCACATGTGTGTAATCCCATAACTTGAGATGCTGAAACAGGAGGATATCAAGTTTTAGGCCTGTCTGGGCAATGCAGAATGAACACTCCAGAAGTTAAGAGCACCGACCGGCCTGCTCTTGCAGAAGACCTGGGTTCAATTCCCAGCACCCAAATGGCGGCTAACAACCACCTGTAACTCCAGTTCCAGGGGATCCCATGCCCTTTTCTGACCTCTGAGAGCACTGCAGGACATGGGTGCACTTGTATAAATGCAGGCGATATAATCATATACATAAAATAAAAATCTTGAGGCTGGAGAGATGGCCTAGCAGTTAAGAGCACCAACTTCTCTTGCAGGGGACCTCAGTTTGATTTCTAGCACCCACATGGCAGCTGAGAACCGTCTGTAACTCCAGTTCCAGGGGAATCTGACACCCTCTTCTGAGCTCCGTGGCATTGCACGGGTGCAGAAATCTGCATGCAGACAGTACATTCATATGCATAAAAAATAAAAATTACTAAAATAAAATAAAAATCCTAAAAAATATTTTTAAAAGGCTAGGATGTAGCTTAATGATAGAACATTTGCCCAGCATTTTCTGGGCCCTCGGTTCAATCCCAATCAACCAATCAATCAATCAGACCTGCATGTCCTCATTTTGAGGCCAGCCTGGGCTACATGAGACCGTTTCAAAAACAACAACAACCAAACAAACAAACAAAAACATAAATCATATTATGTTCCTACTCAGAAATTCTCCTGTGGTTTCTGATTACATTTATATCAAAATCAAATATCTTCACTGTGGCTGACAAGCTCACCAGCATGTGGCCATCTCCCCCCCCCCCATCCCTCCCTTAATAACTGTGGCTCCCTCTCTCACTGTCACAGAGGCATACCCTTCCCCACCCCAGGGCCTTTGCACTGGCTGTCCCATCACTAGCACTTGCTCTCTGCTAAATGTCACCTCCATAGGGAGGCTTTCATTTCCCTAAGTATGTGTTTTTAAAAGAGCCCAGATTGCTGACACTTCCCAGCCCCCTTCCTCGCTTTCCTTTCCGTCAAAGCATGCAGCTCCCCTGACAGTGCAGTTCTGTCCATTGCCTCCTCCCACTGCTTTAGTCCAGGAGAGGAGGAGCCGAGTTCCCAGCTGTACCCTCTTCCCAAGCAGAGCCTCACACAGTCAGTAAATATTTGCTGCAGAGGTAGATGAGCCAAGACACCATCTGCCGAGGCTGTGAGCAGTGCAGGCCCACAGTAGCGGCTCCACAAATGTGCCATCCCTGGGACACTGTCAGCTTCTCCTCGCCCCTGCCTGTCCACGTGACCACAGGGACTCCTTCTCTGGGGTGCCCTCCCTCTCTTTCCCAGCTCTACTTTCTCCTTCCCAAGTGACCTTCACACTTGGCTGTTGGCTTCAGGGTGTGACATGTCTCCTTCACTGAACAATGGCTCCCCTGTGCAGGAACTGTGGGAAGGCCTGGACCTCACTCTGGCTCCCTCTTTTTCCCAGAGCTCAGTCTAGGAAGCTGCCTATAGGGACTACAGTGTCATTTCCTGACTCTGGTAAGAATTCCCCTGTTCCTCTCTGTCAGTAAGTCCTTTCTGTCATCTAACTGGAATCACTTCTGCTGCAATAAAGAATGAATTTCCTCTTTGGTCCCCAGGGCTTTTCAAAGCAATTAGGCCAGGGTTTTCTTGTATGTCAGAATTTGCTGGTTGTCAGGGGAGGTAGCCCCTCACCATACAGCTTCAATCTAGAGCCCAGGCAGAGCCATGTTGGCCATCTAACCACTTCTTACTTCCTTTATTTGTACTTCTGGAGATGGACCACAGGGTCTTGGGGATGCTAGACAAGCTTTGTACCACGAGGCTCCACTCCCCAGTCCCCCAGTCTCACTTCAACCATCCATTTGTTAGTCAAGAACAGAGTAAAACAAAAGCACCGACTCTGTGCTCAGCCAGCACTTATCTTTTTTATTTATTTATTTATTTTTGAGACAGGGTCTCCCTGTAGCCCCAGTTGGCCTGGAATTCACTCTGTAGACCAGGCTGGCCTTGAACTCACAGAGATCTGCCTGCCTCTTGAGTGCTAGGATTAAAGGCGTGTGCTACCACGCCTGGCTTAAAGACGGTTCTTGGCCACCATGTGGGTGCTGGGAACTGAACCCAGGTCCTCTGAAAGAGCAGTGGATGCTCTTAACCACTGAGCCATCTCTCCAGCCCCTCTTCCAAGTCTTGATTTCTGTCTGTAACATGGAATAATAATAGTGCACAGGTGTGCATGTGTGTGTGTATGTGTGTGTCGGGCAGAGGACAATCTCAGGCATCATCCTCAAGAATGTCCAATCGTCTTTGAGGCAGGGCTTCTCTTTGGCCTGGAGCTTACCCATTAGGCAGTGAACCCCAGGGACCCTCCTGTCTCTACCACCCCAGTGCTGGGTTATAAACATGCGCCACTGCCCTGGGTTTTTTTTGGGTTTTTTTAGCCTCATGTTTGTGCAGCCAGACTGTGCTATCACCCCACCCAAAGACCACAGGAGTTAAAGACAGAACTTTGTCTCTTTCCTTTCATTAAGGGCAAGGATGTGCCCCCCTTCCATGACAGTGAGCATTGGTGTTACCTGGCCGCTACTCTGCCCTTGCCCAGGCCCTTCAGACAGAGCACGTCATCACACAGTCCAGTGCTGCTCATATACACACGTGTCATACAGATGAGGAGGTGGAGGCTTGCAGAGTTTACCGAACTTGTCCAAGGTTGCACTGATGAAAGGAAGGACTTCCCGAGAAGCCCAGGGGTACGGAAGATAAGCAATGTTAGCTCAGGGACTGCCTCACCGCACTTTGTTGGGCTATGACCTTGAGCAAGTCACCTTGCTCTGCAACGTCGGTCTCCCTATCTGTATAACAGGAAGAGTGAGTCTGCCTCACCAGGGAGAAGTTGCATGTGCCACATCCAGAGCTGGCACACAGCTGTCGCTCACTGAGGGTCTTCCCTCCTTCCTTCTTCTGTTGCTCCTCTCATAGAGCCTGCAGGCCTGGCCATACGCCAAGCCAAGTTGACCTGGCTGTCTCCAGGGGACAACACTGTTCTCGACTCCCATATTGATTAGGCCACAGGGACTGCTGAGGGCTCCCACTTCCCGCCCACATGCCAGAGTTTCTTGACTCCCAGGGATCATTTGTCTCTGGGTGGGGTGGGGGTGGGGGTAAGAGCTTGTTTCCAGCCGGGTAAGAACATAGCCCTATCAGAGAGGGGACGCTGCCTCCACAGCTGACACTGACTGAGAAACCGCAGCATCAGAATAGCTTTAACACAAGGTTTATGGGTGCCAGGGTGGGTCTGTGGAGGGGAAGTGAGTGAGCTAGGGCTCCATCCGGGTCACTGGGGAAGGGCCACATGCCACAGTGTGGATTGCAGATGCAGAAGTTGGAACACTCCAGCAGGAAGTTGTCTGGGGCAGAGCCCAGTGAGCAGCTAACACTGCAAGTGGTGTCAGGGGCAGAAAATGTTCCCACAGGGTCTGACGGCACTCATAGCCAGGACACGCTTCTTCCCCCATCACGCACCGACACCTTTTCAAGCACAGAGCAAGAGTGCTCTTGGCCCTGGAGGGCCCCAAATCTCATAAAGTGCAGAAGGTCTCAGGAGCTGCAAAGTACACACCCCAACAGGGCTCCAGTATCCAAGAACTGTGCAAGCTCCGTTAACAGGAGACGTTAGTTGGGGGCAATGGTGTGCGCATCTGCAATCTCAGCACTCCAGAGCCCAAGGCAAGACTGCCAATTTGAAAAGAGCCTGAGCTACATAACAAAATACTTTCTCAACCATACACACCACACACTACACACACACACTACACACACACAGAGAGAGAGAGAGAGAGAGAGAGAGAGAGAGAGAGAGAGAGCGCAGAGGAGACTCCAAAAATTTCCAGGGGACCCCAAGAATGCTCTCTGCTTCCCATTCCTGGAAAATGACTTCTGGGGAAGGGAAGGGACTTCTGCACACATACAGAAGGATGGCCAGGTTGACCTGATTCTTACCTAGATGCTCAGGGAAGATGTTCTTCTGCACTGGGACTTGATGGAGATGACAGGAGCCATTGACTCCCAAGGCCGTGGTCCTGACACAACTTTGCTCCCTACACTAAGGGACTGCTATGGCTTAACTGGAGAGTTTAGTCCTGACTTACCCTGGGGGCTGGGGGAGAGCTGGCAAGAGAAAACATAACTGGCCTCTCAAAGACCTCCCAAATCCTCAACCTTCAAGCTCAGAGTAGAAGGAAGCCCTCGTGGCAGCAGCTCCCAAAGCCGTATTCCACACCTGCCCTAGTCCTGCCTCTCAAACACTGCAGCTCTCCTTACAGAAGACTCCAGCCCCCACCCAGATAGTCCTCGTCCTCTGAAGTCCAGCCTCCCCTGGAAGGCTGCGACCTTTATTATTCTATTTCAGCCTCCCTCTGAAATACTCTCAGGTCTTCCCTCACTTCCCCAGTTATTCTAGAACCAGCTGGAATAACCTAGCCCTCAGTGGAATTCTTTAAAACATATTTTTTTAATTTCTAGCCAGGCGTGGTAGCACCGGCCTTTAATTGCAGTACTCCGGAGGCAGAGGCAGGCGGATGTCTGTGAGTTCAAGGCTAGCCTGGACTATATAGCAAGTTCCAGGACAGATGGGGCTACAGGGAGAGCCTGTCTCAAAAAGATATTTATTTATTTATTTATTTATTTATTTATTTATTTATTTATTTTGGTCTTTTTGAGAGATGATCTCCCTGCAGCCCCAGCTGGCCTGGAACTCCTTCTGTAGACCAGACTAGCCTTGAAATCACAAAGATCCACCTGCCTCTGCCTCCTGAATGCTGGGATTAAAGGCATGCACCCCCACCCCCACATATTTTTCATTTTTAATTAAACATTTTTTTATGTGTATGAGTGTTATGCCTGTATGTGTGTAAGTGCATCCGTGTCATACAGTGCTGGTGGAGGACAGAAGAGGGTGTCAGATCCCCTGAAATTACATATGGTTGTTAGCCACCATGTGGGTGCTGGGATTTGAACCCTGGTCTTCTGCAAGAACAGCCAGTGCTCTTAACCAGTGAACCACCTCTCCAGCCCCCATAACTTATTTTTTATTTTATGGGAAAATTTTTTTTTACTCTTTTTTTAAATTTTATTTATTTCCGTATGTGTATGAATGTATTGTCTGCATGCAAGTCTGTGCACCCGTGACGTGCGGGAAAATTTTTTTAAGGTGCATGTCACCACACCTGGCTTAAAGGCAGTTCTTAGCTGCCATGTGGGTGCTGGGAATCAAACCCAGGTCCTCTGGAAGAGCAGTCGGAGCTCTTAATCATTGAGACATCTCTCCAGCCCCGTATTTTTTATTTTATGTATATGAGTGTTATATCCACAAGGATATAAGTGCACCCATGGAGTGCAATGCTCAGAGAGGCCAGAAGAAAGCATTGGATCCCCTGCAACTAGAGTTAGGGAAGGTGTTATCCAAGGCCAGCTTGGTCTACATAGGGAGTTCCAAGCCAGCCAGGTCTACAGTGTTTTAAAAAAAAAACGCAGCATGCTGGGCATGGTGGCGCACGCCTTTGATCCTAGCACTTGGGAGGCAGAGGCAGGTGGATCTTTGTGAGTTCAAGGCCAGCCTGGTCTACAGAGTGAGTTCCAGGACAGCTGGGGCTACAGGGAGACCCTGTCTGGAAAAGACAAAAAAAAAAAAAATGTGCAGCAACAGGGGCTGGAGAGATGGCTCAATGGTTAAGAGCACCGACAGCTCTTTCAGAGGACTGGGGTTCGATTCCCAGCACCCACATGGTAGCTAAGAACTGTCTTTAATTCCAGCTCCAGGGGATCCAACGCCCTCTTCTGACCTCCACGGCATTGCACTACACGGGTGCAGCAACCTACATGTAGACAGTACACTCATACAAATAAATAAATACATAAAAAGACCAAAATAAATAAATAAATAATAAATAAATAAATATTGCAGCAACATAAACATAAATAAACAGCTTCCACTGTATTAGTTGACAAATGTATTTATCTATTTAGCATTGCAGATGGAGTCCAGGGCCTCCTGCACTTTAATCATGTTCTCTACCATGAAGCTCTATCCTTAGCCCCCCCACCCCACCAGCCATGTTTTTTTCTCCATCCTATACTTTTAGCTCCACTTGGATGGGAGTTTTATCCCTTCATTTTACCCCAGTCTAGCCAGCATCTTACAAGAATCTGACATCTAGCAGGGCATGGGGGCACACACTTTTAATACCAGAACTCAGGAAGTAGAAAGTGGGGAGATCTCTGAGTTCAGGCAGGGCCTGGTCTACATAGCAAGTTCCAGGCCAGGGCTATGTAGAGAGACTGTGAGTCTGACATCCACTAGAAGATTCCTGGCTGAAAACAGGATTGAAGAAGGAAGGGATACATTTTGGTGGGCCCGGACAAGGGGATGACTTCCCAGCAGAAGGTGTGTCTAAGCTAATTCTTGTTTTGTTAGTGGTACTGGAGCTCAAACTCAGGACCTTGCACATGCTACCACTGAGCTACATCCCCGGGCACTTCTAGAAGGACAAAGAGCACACTGCTCACAGTGCTACCCTTCTTAGGAACTCTAATGCCAGGGATGTCACTCAGTCGGGGGAGCTCCAGACAGCAGATGCAGAGGCTCCAGCAGGCCAGCTTCCATTATAGGAGCAGAACTGCAGGCGTCAGCACAGCTCAGCAGCAGGCTGCTTGGCCTCAGGGGCTGCACATGGACTGCCCCCACGGCAGGCAGAATGGGTCTCCATGGTGATTCCCACCACCAAGCCTTTACCTACCCCACTGGACCCTGTCCTTTTGTGGCCAGGCTCAGCAATTCTAGGTTGTGCTTTCTCTCTACTCTAAACCTTGAATAGTTATTCTTTTTTATTTTATTTTCATATGTGTATGAATGTACTGTCTGCATATAGGTCTGTGCACCCGTGTCGTGCAATGCCGAGGATGTCAGAGGGTGTTGGATTCCCCTGGAACTGGAGCTAAAGACGGTTTTCAGCCGCCATTTTCAGCCGCCATGTGGGTGCCGGGGATCGAACCCAGGTCCTCTGCAAGAGCAGTCGGAGCTCTTAACCGCTAGGCAATCTCTCCAGCCCCTACTTACTCTTTTTCTGAGACAGGCTCTTACTAAGCAGTTTACACTGGCCTCATAGCCTTCGAGTGCTGGGCGGGGTTTACAGCCTGTGCCATCACACCTGGCTCCTGTGACAAGTGACAACCTCCTGCTTCAGCCCCCTGAGTGCTGAGATTGCTGGCTTCCAGCTGTGCTTTTGTCTGCAGACTAACTTAAGGAGTCACTGGATGGAAAACTTGAGCCTATGGAGGGAACATCAACTCCAAGATGTCCAACAGGTCAGGAGGGGCAGCCTCTGTCTCAGTGACTGCTATCATCGTTCTTGTCCCTGGGGCTCTCAGCCTGGGGGCCGGGGCTCTGTGGGGCTAAACTCTGTGAGGAAGCCTGTGAGACCTTTGCCCAGCTTCCTCCCACCAGGATGTTTGCTCTCCAAATACCACATCCAAGAGGCCAGGAGGACTTGTGAAATCCAGCGAGAACTAGTTTGGGACTATCAGGGCACATTCTAAACAGTTCTTGGAGCCCTTTATTCCCTTAGGCAGGACAGACTGTTAGGGAAGGTTGGCATCTCTGAGCGCTGGGCTGGAGTGAAATAAAGGGCCTAATGGATTGTCCTTTGATGTGGAAAGCTACATTGGGGTAAGGACTGGCACCACGTTAAAGTAGGGAGCAGAGTGGAAAGGTGATGTTAGATCTGGGGGGCGGGGCTGGAAGATTAAAGATTGGAGTTTAACAGTTGGAGAGGAATATTCTGGTAGAGGCTGGGGACATCACAGATGACTGAAATGTCTTATAGCTGGGCCTAAAGAATTCCTGAATGGACCAGCAAGATGTTTCAGCAGGTCAAAAGGTGCTTGCTGCCAAGCCTGATAACCTGATTTCATTACCCAGACACATCCGGTAGAAGGAGAGAACTGACTCTTAGAAGTTGCCCTCTGATCTCTTATATGCATGCCATGACAGGCGTGCACCCACTCACACCCCCACAAGGTGAATAAATGAATATAAAAAAATTTCCAGGGCTAGAGAGATGATTTAGCAGTTACGAGCACTGACTGCTCTTCTCGAGGACCTTAGTTTTGTTCCCAACTCACGGAGATCTGCCTGCCTCTGCATGCTAAATGCTGGGATTACTCATATTCATCACCATATCTGGCCTAGCTGTGTCTTTTTTTCCAGAAGAAATCTATCCAAGGTTTATATGCTATATTGGTGGTGCTTTCTCTTTGAAGCCCCTTATAATACAAAATAATCACCTCACACCAACCTGTTACTCTTTTTTGACAATTAATTTTTTTTTTTTTTGGTCTTTTCGAGACAGGGTCTCCCTGTAGCCCCNTTTTGAGTGTCTCTCAGCTAGTCTAGCTAAAAAGTATGTCAATTTTGTTGGTCTTTTAAAAAATACTTCTTAGCCAGGAGTGATGGTTCATGCCCTTGATCCCAGCACCCAGGAGGCAGAAACAGGCAGATCTCTGTGAGTTCAAAGCTAGCTTGGTCTACATAGTGAGTTCCAGGCCAACTGGGGCTACAGGGAGACCCTGTCTCAAAAATACCCCCAGAAGGCCAATTCTTAATTTTGTTGATATATTCTCTTATTTCTCTAATTCTTTATTTTCGTTTCTGTTCTAATCTTTTAATTTTTTTTATAAATATTGAAAAATATTTTGACAATTTATGATACTTATGGTAAATAATTTATAATGAGTAAGTTTATTTATTCTTTAGGACATTTTCATTGACTCGAGAATTCCATACAATGTATTTTGCTCCTATTCTGGTCCCTTCTCCCATCTCTGCCCCCACCTAACCCCTCACGACTTCATGTCCTTCATTATTATTTGTCTTTTGTTTTGGTCTTTTTGAGACAGGGTCTCCCTTTAGTCCTAGCTGGTCTGGAGCTCACTCTATAGACCAGGCTGGCCTTGAACTCACAGAGATCCGCCTGCCTCTGTCTCCCAAGTGCTGGGATTAAAGGCGTGCGCCACCACACCCGGCCCCTAAACAGGGTCTTTTTTTGAGACAGAGTCTCCTTGTAGTCCCAGCTGTCCAGGAACTTGCTCTGTAGATCAGGCTGTCCTTGAACTCACAGAAATCCACCTGCTTCTGCCTCCCAAGTGCTGGGATTAAAGGCATGCGCCACCACACCCAGCAGGGTCTCTTATTGATCCCTTGCTGTATATACCAGGCTATCTGACCCTTAAACTACTAGGAATTCTCTAATCTCCATCTCTCTACAAAAGTGCTGGCTGGAGAGCCGGGCTTGGTGGCACATGCCTTTAATCCCAGCACTCGGGAGGCAGAGCTAGGTGGATCTCTGTAAATTCAAGGCCAGCCTGGTCTACAGAGCAAGCTCTAGGCCAGCTGGGACTAAAGGGAGACCCTGTCTCAAAAAGACCAAAACAAACAAACAAACAAACAAAAAAGTGCTAGCTGGGATTAGAGATGAGTCCTACCACTCCTGGCTATATTTGAGTTATGGAGAGCTGAACTCAGGTCTTCGCATTTGTGTAGAAAGCCTTTAACCCACCTAACTATCTCCTCAGACCCCCTCTCCGCCTGCTCTCCCATAGCCCAGGCTGACCTCAAACTCACTATGTAGCCAAGGATATACAACCAATTTTTGAAAGGGATCTGGCCAAGGTCCTCACACTGCAGAAGAGTCTGGGAGACCCCTCGCAGTGTCGTTTACCCTATTTCCCTGGATGCTGGTCTCTTGCAACTGGAAGTTAGTATAGAGCGGAGCATGGCCAACTGTTTCTGTAAAGGACCAGGATGTAAATATTTTTGGTTTTGCCGGCCATACGGTCTTGGTTGCAGCTACTCAGCTCTGTCATGGTAACATGAAAGCAGCCGTGCACGATACATAAATGGGGCTTGGCTGAGTTCCAATGCAAGTTTGTTTATGCACATTGCAATTTGGTTTAAACATAAATTTCTTATCTCCCAAAATATTATTTTTCCTTTGATTTTTTTTTTTTTTGGAATCACTTAAAAATATAAAAACCATTGAAGTTCAAGGTTAGCCTGGTCTACATAGTGAGTTTCAGGCCAGCTGGGGCTGCAGGGAGACCCTGTCTCAAAAAAAACAAAACAAAAAAAAGTAAAACCATTGTTAAGTAGCTAGTGAGATGGCTTAGTGGGCAAAGGTGCTTGCTGTTAAGCCTCAACACATGAGTTTGGACCCCTTGACCCACATGGTAGGATGAAGAGAACTGACTTTTGCAAGTCATCCTTTGACCATATATATGCCATTATCCTAGACAAACAAATGAAGGTAATAATAATGATCTTTAAAAATTGAAGCCAGGCATGGTAGCTCATGCCTTTAATCCTAGCACTTGGGAGGCAGAGGCAGGCTAATCTTTGTGAGTTCAAGGCCAGCCTGCTCTACAGAGTGAGTTCCAGGACAGCTGGGGCTACAGGGAGACCCTGTTTCAAAAAGACCAAAATAAATAAATAATAAATAAATAAATAAATAAATAAAAAAAATTGTTACAAGGGGCTGGAGGGATGGCCTAGCGGTTAAGAGCTCCGACTGCTCTTGCAGAGGACCTGGGTTCAATTCCCAGCACCCACATGGCGGCTAAGAACCATCTTTAACTCCAATTCCAGGGGAATCCGACACCCTCTTCTGACCTCCTCGGCATTGCACAACATGGGTGCACCAACCTACATGCAGACAGTACACTCATACACATAAAAATAAAAATTTAAAAAAAAGTTACATATGGAAAGAATGGCCTGTATATAGTCCCAGCTACTCAGGAAGCTGAGACAGGAGGATTACTTGAGCCCAGAAGTTTGAGGCTAGCCTGGGCAACATAGCAAAAACCTATGTCTCTTTTTTTTTTTTTTTGTCTTTTTGAGACAGGGTCTCCCTGTAGCTCTGGCTGTCCTGAAACTCACTCTGTAGACCAGGCTGGCCTTGAACTCACAGAGATCCCCCTCCCTCTGCTTCCCAAGTGCTAGGATTAAAGGCATGAACTACCATGCCTGGCAGAACCTGTGTCTCTTAAACTTTTTTTTTCTTAGCTCACTGGCTACACAAAGCCAGGTAGAGGGTCACATTTAACCTGATCCCTTGGACTTTTGCCAAACATCTGTGGAGGTGAAGAATGCTTTCCCAGGATGTACATCCTCTACAGTTACTTCATGAGGAGGTGCTGACGGCCAGCTCAGTTACAGGGAGGAGCCAGATTACCAGCAGAAAGAAGGGTCCTCCTGACTAATCCACTAGGACATCCACTAGGGCTCCCTCCCACTGTGTGAGCAGGCTGCTTTTCAAACCTTTCACCTCTGTGGTTTTCACACCTGCTATAGTTTGCTTCCCACCCCGACTCATATGTTGAAGCCTTACCCTCTCCCCCAAGTGACTATATTTGGAGAGAAGGCCTACACAGAAACAATTACAGTAAAATGAAGTCACTCAGGGAGGACCCTGACCTGAAAGGATTAGGATGCTTATCAAAGAGACCCTAGAAAATCTGCTGTGCCTTTACCCTATGAGAGCACAGGGGGTCAAACCCAATTCAGGAAGAGGACCCTTACCAGAAACCAGTGCTGCTGCGTAGGCCATCATCTGGGAGCTGTGGACTCCAAAATTGTAAGAAAGCACATTTATGGGGCTGGAGAGATGGCTTAGCGGTTAAGAGCGCTGACTGCTCTTGCAGAGGACTCGGGGTTCGATCCCCAGCACCTACATGGTGGCTGAGAACCGTCTTTGACTCCAGTTCCAGGGGAATCTGACACCCTCTTCTGACCTCTGCAGCATTGCGTGACACGGGTGCACCAACCTGCATGCAGACAGTACACTCATACACATACAAGAATAAATAAAACATAAAAAAAGAAAGCAGGTTTATGTTATTTAAGCTCTGTAGTCTGTGTTGTTTTTGTTAAGGCAACCCAAAATGACTGAAACAGCACCACTGACAAATATATTTGTATGCTTCTTTGTTCTTTGCTTGCTTCTTTCTTTCTTTCTTTCTTTCTTTTCTTTTCTTTTCTTTTCTTTTCTTTTCTTTTCTTTTCTTTTCTTTCTATCTTTCTTTCTTTCTTTCTTTCTTTCTTTCTTTCTTTCTTTCTTTCTTTCTTTCTTTCTTTCTTTCTTTCTTTCTTTGATCTTTTTGAGACAGGGTCTCCCTTTAGTTCCAGCTGTCCTGGAGCTTGCTATGTAGATCAGGCTGGCCTCAATTGCTGAGACTAAAGGTGTGCACCACCATGCCTGGAACTGGCTATTTATTTTTATTATATGCATATGAGTGTTTTGCCTGCGTGTATGTAAAGACACTACATTCATGCAATGAACTGAAGTTACAAGTAGTTGCTAGCTGCCAAGCAGGGGCTGGGAACCAAACGTAGGTCCCCTGTAAGAGCAGTTAAGAGTGCTCTTAGAAGCTGGGCTTGGTGGCACATGCCTTTAATCCTAGCACTCAGGAGGCAGAGGCAGGTGGATCTTTGTGAGTTCAAGGCCAGCCTGGTCTACAGAGAAAGTTCCGGGACAGCTGGGGCTGCAGGGAGACCCTGTCTCAAACAGACCAAAAAAGAAAAAGTGCTCTTAACTGCTGAGACATCTCTCTAGCCTTCTATTCTTTTCTTTCTTTTTTTTTTTTTTTAGTCTTTTCAAGACAGGGTCTCCTTGTAGCCCTCTGGGACTCTTGAAAGTTGGCCTCTGACCTCCACATGCATACCCCTCTCCCCACAAAATAAATGAATAAATAAATAATAAATAAATAAATAAATAAATAAATAAATGCTGGAGAGATGGCTCAGTGATTAAGAACACAGGTTGCTATTGCAGAGGACCCATATGGCAGCTAACAACAGTCTATAACTCCAGTTACCAGGGATCTAATGCCTACTTCTGGCCTCTGCAGGCATTTACATATACAAGTGCACTTCCATGCAGGCACACTCATACACATAAAATAAAAATAAATAAATAATTAATTAAAAACAAATGAACAAGTAAATAAAGGATCAGAGAGGTGGATGCATGGTCCAAGAGTTTACCACCAAGACCAACAGACTGTGTTCCATCCCTGGGACCCACGTGATAGAAGATGAGAACCAGCTCTTTCAAGTTGTCCTTTGACCTCTACTC
>VZQC01010550.1:923504-936666 GCA_009823505.1 Rhizomys pruinosus
TTTTTTTTTTTTTTTTGTCTTTTTGAGACAGGGTCTCCCTGTAGCTCTGGCTGTCCTGAAACTCACTCTGTAGACCAGGCTGGCCTTGAACTCACAGAGATCCCCCTCCCTCTGCTTCCCAAGTGCTAGGATTAAAGGCATGAACTACCATGCCTGGCAGAACCTGTGTCTCTTAAACTTTTTTTTTCTTAGCTCACTGGCTACACAAAGCCAGGTAGAGGGTCACATTTAACCTGATCCCTTGGACTTTTGCCAAACATCTGTGGAGGTGAAGAATGCTTTCCCAGGATGTACATCCTCTACAGTTACTTCATGAGGAGGTGCTGACGGCCAGCTCAGTTACAGGGAGGAGCCAGATTACCAGCAGAAAGAAGGGTCCTCCTGACTAATCCACTAGGACATCCACTAGGGCTCCCTCCCACTGTGTGAGCAGGCTGCTTTTCAAACCTTTCACCTCTGTGGTTTTCACACCTGCTATAGTTTGCTTCCCACCCCGACTCATATGTTGAAGCCTTACCCTCTCCCCCAAGTGACTATATTTGGAGAGAAGGCCTACACAGAAACAATTACAGTAAAATGAAGTCACTCAGGGAGGACCCTGACCTGAAAGGATTAGGATGCTTATCAAAGAGACCCTAGAAAATCTGCTGTGCCTTTACCCTATGAGAGCACAGGGGGTCAAACCCAATTCAGGAAGAGGACCCTTACCAGAAACCAGTGCTGCTGCGTAGGCCATCATCTGGGAGCTGTGGACTCCAAAATTGTAAGAAAGCACATTTATGGGGCTGGAGAGATGGCTTAGCGGTTAAGAGCGCTGACTGCTCTTGCAGAGGACTCGGGGTTCGATCCCCAGCACCTACATGGTGGCTGAGAACCGTCTTTGACTCCAGTTCCAGGGGAATCTGACACCCTCTTCTGACCTCTGCAGCATTGCGTGACACGGGTGCACCAACCTGCATGCAGACAGTACACTCATACACATACAAGAATAAATAAAACATAAAAAAAGAAAGCAGGTTTATGTTATTTAAGCTCTGTAGTCTGTGTTGTTTTTGTTAAGGCAACCCAAAATGACTGAAACAGCACCACTGACAAATATATTTGTATGCTTCTTTGTTCTTTGCTTGCTTCTTTCTTTCTTTCTTTCTTTCTTTTCTTTTCTTTTCTTTTCTTTTCTTTTCTTTTCTTTTCTTTTCTTTCTATCTTTCTTTCTTTCTTTCTTTCTTTCTTTCTTTCTTTCTTTCTTTCTTTCTTTCTTTCTTTCTTTCTTTCTTTCTTTGATCTTTTTGAGACAGGGTCTCCCTTTAGTTCCAGCTGTCCTGGAGCTTGCTATGTAGATCAGGCTGGCCTCAATTGCTGAGACTAAAGGTGTGCACCACCATGCCTGGAACTGGCTATTTATTTTTATTATATGCATATGAGTGTTTTGCCTGCGTGTATGTAAAGACACTACATTCATGCAATGAACTGAAGTTACAAGTAGTTGCTAGCTGCCAAGCAGGGGCTGGGAACCAAACGTAGGTCCCCTGTAAGAGCAGTTAAGAGTGCTCTTAGAAGCTGGGCTTGGTGGCACATGCCTTTAATCCTAGCACTCAGGAGGCAGAGGCAGGTGGATCTTTGTGAGTTCAAGGCCAGCCTGGTCTACAGAGAAAGTTCCGGGACAGCTGGGGCTGCAGGGAGACCCTGTCTCAAACAGACCAAAAAAGAAAAAGTGCTCTTAACTGCTGAGACATCTCTCTAGCCTTCTATTCTTTTCTTTCTTTTTTTTTTTTTTTAGTCTTTTCAAGACAGGGTCTCCTTGTAGCCCTCTGGGACTCTTGAAAGTTGGCCTCTGACCTCCACATGCATACCCCTCTCCCCACAAAATAAATGAATAAATAAATAATAAATAAATAAATAAATAAATAAATAAATAAATGCTGGAGAGATGGCTCAGTGATTAAGAACACAGGTTGCTATTGCAGAGGACCCATATGGCAGCTAACAACAGTCTATAACTCCAGTTACCAGGGATCTAATGCCTACTTCTGGCCTCTGCAGGCATTTACATATACAAGTGCACTTCCATGCAGGCACACTCATACACATAAAATAAAAATAAATAAATAATTAATTAAAAACAAATGAACAAGTAAATAAAGGATCAGAGAGGTGGATGCATGGTCCAAGAGTTTACCACCAAGACCAACAGACTGTGTTCCATCCCTGGGACCCACGTGATAGAAGATGAGAACCAGCTCTTTCAAGTTGTCCTTTGACCTCTACTCCCATGAACACACATGCACACACACACACTCACACACACACACTCACACACACACTCACACAAAGGCATGCAAAATAAATAATGTAATAAAAATAAATGTCAAAAAATCAAAGTATGGGGCTGGAGAGAGCACCGACTGGTCTTGCAGAAGACCTGGGTTTGATCCCCAGCATCCACATGGCGCCTGAGAACCGTCTTTAACTCCAATTCCAGGGTAATCTGATGCTCTCTTCTGACCTCCACAGCATTGCACAACACGGGTGCACTAACCTACATGCAGACAGTACACTCATACACATAAAAAATAATAAATAAAAAGACCAAAAAAAAAAAGTAAAAAAAGCCGGGCGTGGTGGCTCACACCTTTAATCCTAGCACTTGGGAGGCAGAGGCAGGTGAATCTTTGTGAGTTAAGGCCAGCCTGGTCTACAGAACGAATTCCAGGACAGCTGGGGCTACAGGGAGACCCTGTCTCAAAAAGACCAAAATAAATAAATGAATAAATAAATAATTTTAAAAAAATCAAAGTATGATTTATTATTTTGGATTTTTCTTTTGAAAGGAGAGAGTCAGGGCTGGAGAGATGGCCTAGCGGTTAAGAGCGCCAACTGCTCTTACAGAGGACCCGGGTTAGATCCCCAGCACCCACATGGCAGCCGAAAACCGTCTGAAACTCCAATTCCAGAAGAACTCCAGTTCCAGGGGAATCCGAGACCCCTCTTCTGACCTCCGCGGCATTGCACGACACGGGTGCACAAACTTGCATGCAGACAGTATTCATACACATACAGAAATAAATAAATGCCGGGCGTGGTGGCGCATGCCTTTAATCCTAGCACTTGGGAGGCAGAGGCACGTGAATCTCTGTGAGTTCCAGGCCAGCCTGGTCTACAGAGTGAGTTCCAGGACAGCCAAAAAAAAAAAAAAAAGGAGAGAGTCTAGGACATGTTTATAGGTTGAGATGAAAATTCTGTGACAGGGAGAGACGAGTGGTGCAGAAGGGACTGCATTAGCTATATGTCCTCAGGTGAGGGGGGGAGAGTCCAGTTTCTAGTGTCTGAAAGCTGCAGGCAGGGTAGCTTCCTCCTGGAGCCGTAGACCTGACAGTACACCTGTGGGTTCCCCTCTTCCTCAGGAAAAGTGGATGCTTAGATTCCTGGAGGCTAGTGCCTCAAAAGGAGAGGGCTGACAAGAGGACTATATGACGGAGGACAGGAGAGCCTAAGCTGGTTGAATCCAAGCAGAAGGGACAGCAGCGCAGGGAAGGCTGGAAGCCTGTGGGCAGGACTTGGGCCCTTGCTTTTGTATCAGCTTTTGGAATCCATTTATTTATTTTTTTTTCACGTGTATGAGTGTACTGCCTGCATGTAAGTTGGTGCTCCCGTGTCATACAATGTCTTGGAGGTCAGAAGAGGGCGTCGGATTCCCCTGGAACTGGAGTTAAAGACAGTTCTTAGCCACCATGTGGGTGCTAGGGATCGAACCTGGGTCCTCTGCAAGAGCAGTTGGCACTCTTAACTGCTGAGCCATCTCTTCAGCCCATGTTTTTGTCTTTTTGAGACAGGGTCTCCCTATAGCCCCAGCTGTCCTAGAACACCCTTGTGTAGAGGAGGCTGATCTTGAACTTAAGGAGATTCTCCTGCCTCTGCCTCCTGAGTGCTGGGATTAAAGGTGTGCACCACCATGCCTGGCTCAGAATCTTGTTTTTGCTTTTTTTAAAGTTCTGGTCTCTTGTCATTTACAGCTGATTCTTCAGCCCCAGCTGACCAGAGCCCATAGATTAAACACTCTTGATGATCTCTACTTCCCTCTGAAACTTCACAAGCCAGGCCTCCATCGTCTACAACTCTTTCAGCAAAACTGTTCCAAGTTCTACTGCAATGATCTTTAGGCATTCAATGATTTTTCTAACCCAAAGTTCCAAAAGCTTCCATAATCCTTCACCAAAACACCAAGGTCAGGTCTGTCACAGCAATACCCCACTTCTGGTACCAATTTCTGTTCTAGTTTCTCTTCAATTGCTGTGACAAAACACTCTGACCGACACCAACTTGGAGAGGAAAGGGTTTATTCAGCTCACATCTCCTGGATCACAGTTCATCACTCAGGGAGACCAAGGTAGGAACTCAGGACAGGAACCTGGAGGCAGGAGCTGAAGCACAGGCCAGATTACTGGCTTGCTCCCTCAGAATCTTGTTAAAGGAGCATGGGAACACAGGGCTGTGAGGGACAGAGACTTGGTCAGAGAAAGGGCAGGTTCAACAAATCCTTCCTGAGGCCTCTTGGACCTGTGCTTTGTTCTGTGGTACAATAGGAGCAAGCACCACACAGGGGCCAAGACTGTGAGAGACCCCCACTGGAGCCCCAGCATGAAGCCCAGCACTGAGCAGTGACTTAAAAGTTTGAGGCTTGATGAATGAATAATGAATGAAGTAAACACATGGCCTTTTACTATGTGGCAAACACTGGTATGTCAGAGCCCTGATTTCTCCCAAGAACTCTGTAAAGTACTGTTTACTATTATCTTCATTTTACAGATGAGGAAATTAAGGTATAGAAAGCAAGCAACATAATTTGTCCAAGAATACAGAGGTGGGAAGAGGTTGAATCACTCGGCCCACCAGGTAGCCTGGGCTCAAAGTCTGCAGTCAGGAAGGCAGAGTTCTCTGTAGTGAGTAGGAAGAAGCCAGTGCTAGAAGAGTGAAAAGAATAGGGTCCTAGGAGAGGACACAGGGAGAAGGCTCTGGGGAATTCAAGCACTGCGAAGAACTGCAATATGGTGTATCAGGATGGCCCAGGATGATCACAGGTAGCAGAGGCTGGGCACACAGGACCTAGAAGGCTATGGCAAGGCTTAGTATTTTAGTATTTTTCACCATTATTATATAACATTTTATTTTTATTATCCCTCACAAAATGAAAAGTAAGCCATTGGGAGGCCTTAAGGAAGTAATACAGGCCAACACGTATCTTATTATATATACATATATATGTAAACACATATTGTACACTGGTATGAGGAATGAGCTTAGGGTCTTGTGCTTGGTAGATAAGCACTTTCTTGGGACACACTCCAGCTCCAACATATATTTGGGTGTTCCTGGGTTTGGATTTTTTAATTTTTAAAATTTATTTTTATGTGTATGAGTGTTTTGCCTACATATATGAAAGCGCATGCAGTGTCCATTGTTAGCCACCATTTTGGTGCCAGGAACCAAACCAGGGTCCTCTGGAAGAGCATCAAATACTCTTAACCACTGAGCCATCTCTTCAGCCCAAGTTTGGTTGTTTTGTTTTGTTTTTTGGGGTTTTTTTTGAGACAAGGTTTCATGTGGCGCAGGATGACTTTGTGCTCACTATGAAATCAAGGCTTGCCTTAAACTTCTGATGTTGCCTCCACCTCCCAACATGCTATGGTAACAGGCATGTCCCACCACACCCAGGAACTGGGGACCGGCGGACCTTGGACCTGGGGGAGCTGGCTTGGGAGCTGGGGCGTGACTGTGAATTCTCCCCGCCACGAAATAAGAGAAGTCCCGTCTGACAAGGCTTCCTCCTCTCTGCCCAGAAGGGGTGGCGGGGACAGAAGCCGGCAGCACTCCTCTTCTCCCCTACATATCAGCACTTCTGGCCGCTGGAAGCCAGGGCTTGGCTAGCCCCCAGATCCTCAGCTGCTGGCTCCCTTGGGACCAGGTAGGCGGCCCTGAGCAGGTGGCGCCCCGCCCCCGCCTGCTCGAACCCTGGAAGGAGGATTTGGAGATATCTAACCCTGAACTTGAAAACTGAGCAAATTGAGGGCCAGGACCCCACACCAAAAGTGAATTAAGGAAGAACACTAAGGAGACCTTGAGGACACAGATAAAACTTGGGGAGGGGGCTGAGGGAATATGCAGAAGGGAAACTAAACGCTCCCCTAAAAGTCTGATGGAAAATGGGGGGAATCTGTACAGTGAAGTTGATAGGTTTGGAGAAGAGAATTGAAAGAGTTGAGGGAAGGGACTGAGGGGTTCCCCAAAAGGGCCTAGAGAGAAGACGGGGGTTTTGAGAGTAAGAAAAGGGGGAACCGAGGGGTCTGGAAGAGGAGGACTAGGTGGGGATACCCGGAGAGTGAGGTGCCAGGATTTGCGAGAAGGGGGTCGAGGAGAATGAGCTGCAGGACGCAGAGCGCAGGGTGCAGCTCCGGGGTTTGGAAGGCTCCCTATCCCGATTCTGCAGAGGTGGGGTGAAGCCAATGGCAGGGCAGGGGAGGGGAGGCAGCTGCAGCCTCCCCAGGCCCTCCCGCCCCAGCTCTCCGGGGCGGTTCCGAACAGCGGGGGATTCCTTCAAGGCTCAGGGGGGCGTGGGTCCCGGTTCCTGGGGAAGTCCTCGCCCTCGGCCTCCCTGGGTGCCTCTCCCTGCCGGTGGTGGCGGTCTCGGTCCGCGTCCCGTTGGGATCCGGGAATTGCTGGCAGCCCCGAAGGAAATCCTGCTTTTGACCGAGAATGCCCCCAGGGGCTGTCTCCATAGCAACAGAGGGCGGCGAGGCCAGTTGGCTCTGGGCGGCAGCGGGCTGATGGCAGGCAGCCACCTCGGGTCCCCGCCTTCGTCCCCATTTGGGGTTCTCGGCCGACCGGGGTGTTTCGCATTGCAGGGTGAGCAGATGCCGCTCAGTGCTCAGGATCTGCCTTCCGAGACTTGGGTTCTTAGCAAGAACGGGCCCCTCGTTGCTGTGTAGACTGCAGGCAAGTCGGGACACTTGTCTGAGTCCTTGTTTTCCTCATTGGAACTTAGGAGAGAAATTAGCCCTCCCCTATTCAAATTACATGCAGAAAGCAGTTTAGCTAAAGCTAGGCCTTTGCCTGTGCCCCCAGGTCTCAGCACAAACACCGTGGTAGGTTTGCTGTCAGCTTGATGAGGCCAGCTCCACCTACATCTTCGGTAGGCCAGTCAGGGCTAACACTGCAAGGAGAGAGAGAGAGGAGAGAGAGAGAGAGAGAGAGAGAGAGAGAGAGAGAGAGAGAGAGAGAGAGAGAGAGAGAGAGAGAGAGAGAGAGAGACAGAGAGAGAGAGAGACAGAGAGAGAGAGAGACAGAGAGAGAGAGAGACAGAGAGAGAGAGAGAGAGAGAGAGAGAGAGACTGAGACTGTTGTGCTGAAAGGAGTTATCACCGCTCAGTGAGCCTGTCCTTTGCTTTCTCAAAACATGAAAATCAGAAAGAAGCCTAAGGTCTCCCTGAAAGGGCCTTCTTCAGGTACCAGCAAACAGTTAGCATCTAATAAATGTCTGTGGATCCTTGGAGGACCCATTCTGCAGAGGTGTAGGGTTCGGGTCTGTACCCCACTCACCACGCTCACGTGGCCACCCCTCAGGCATGTAGTTTGGAACCTTTGATCTTGTCAGTATCCTTCTGTCTGTGGTGGGCTCTGTTCATAGCCAGGAAGGTGACAGGAGGGGACAAGGAGTCCAGAGAGTCTTGATGCAGCAGCAAAGGAAATAGCCAGGCTGAGGCTTGAGACCCCATCACTCCCTGTTAAGCCCGTCTGGGATCCAGATAGATATGTGTGAGGGAGAGGGAGGAGGGAGCGGGGTTCATGGCTGCATGGTCAGCTCCTGCTCCCCAGGAGTCAGAAGGCAATGAGTGAGGCTGGAAGAGTGCTCCCTAGTGTGTTGTGGGCTTGGGGTGAATGAGTTTGAGCCTGAGCACTTATGTATGCATAGTCTGCTCTTCTCTGCACCTCCCTGACGCCCATGTGACAAAGGAAATGACCAATCCAGACAGGCTGGGTAGGGGACCACAGAACTAAAGATGGAAGGAGGGGCCAAGGTCGTTTTCCAAGCTCAGCTCACTGGGATGGCCCATGGTGGGAGAGGGCAGGCTGCCCTCCCACTCCACTCCTGCAGGTCCAAGGAAGTTTCCCATCTGACCACACTGTGGAATCTATTCTCTCTCTCTCTTTTTTTTTTTTTTTGTATGTGTATGAGTGTACTGTCTGCATGTAGGTCTGTGCACCCATGTCATGCAATGCCGTGGAGGTCAGAAGAGGGTGTCGGATTCCCCTGTAACTGGAGTTCTCCTGGAATTAGAGTTACAGACGGTTCTTAGCCACCATGTGGGTGTTGGGGATCGAACCCGGGTCCTCTGCAAGAGCAGTCTTTGCTCTTAACCCCTAGGCTATCTCTCCAGCCCACGTGGAATCTATTTTCTTTAGAATCTCAGATCCCGCCCATGGGTGAAACACCAAATTCCAGGCCAGGTGCACCCCAAAACTCTTGTTTTGGAAGCTTATGGGTAGATTTCCGGTGACAGGTGGAGAAAACTCAGGACCATGTGGAGGGTAGAGCTAGGGTGACTTACAGAGGCCTTGCACGCACATTGACATACACACACAAAACATAAATACACCCACAAATTCACCAGAAGTTGATAGGCTGGTGATGGTATGTCTAGCATCTGATTGTTCAGGGCTGGACCAATTGATAGGTCTCAGGAAAGGATGGTGTAAGATGGCAGGGGCTTAATGAGAGTTGGGGGCCTCCTTAAGGGAAATGGGCCCAATGAGGGCACTGAAGGCTTGTGCGGTTCCACTCAGAAGACTGTGGAAGAAGACAGAAGTCCTCAGTCAGGCCTCATGGACTTGTGAGGGATGACAGTACTTGTACACATTAGACTTGCTTCCTGTGCCTCCAGCCCAGGCCCCACCGAGAAGCGGAACTCTTACAGGATGGTGGTTTCCTGCAGCTGCCCAAAGTCCCAGTTCCCTTTTGGTGAAGTCCTCAGGGTTTGCTAGGCCTGCTCTTCCCTCCCACCTCAGCTGAGAAGTTCTCTTTCTTCTCAGCCCTGAGCAGCGCTACTCCTCGGCGCCCCTCCCCCTGTCTTTCTGCAAAGAGAGCAAAGGAAGTGAAAGTTCACTGGGCGCCTGGTGTTTTCAAGGGCCTGAGAGCATTGGATGCTCAGAAACAACTGTGAGAGATTTGTATTCCAAATTCACAGGCAGAGGAACTGCAGCTCAGAGAGATGAACAGACTTGCCCAGTGCCTCAAGCCTGTGGTCAGGAAGGGGTAGAATGTGAACCTAAATCTATCTCTGGCTCCCCTACATACTTGGCAGGGGCTGGAGAAGACATGACATCCCATCTATATAAGGACCTTGACATGGCTTTGGAAATGTTACTCTGGGGTACGGATGATGAGGAGCTTAGGGCTGTTGTGTCCAGGAACAGAGGTAAATGGGAGACAGGCTCTGTTTTATATTCAGCTGCCACAAGACAGATTTAGTTGGCCAGCCGCCAGGTAGGAAGAATAACATTTACCAATCAGGGACTGCATGATCCTGCTCAGGCTTTGGAGAACCCAGCCACAATGCCAAGAAGAGAACTGTGGACTGGATTTAATAGACCTTGCTTTAAATCTCCTGCCTGCCTGTGTGACCTCAGGCAAGTCACTTTAATGGTACATGGAGAGGCAGGTGGACTAAGTGCCCCTGGGGACAATGCGGTTCTGCTGCTCTGAATCTCAGGCTCCCTTGGCCACTGTACACTAAGCAAGAGCCTTATCTCCTGAAGTCCTCACAGCCGCTCTTCACACAGCGGGGAAAACTGATGCTCAGATGCTTTGTCTTCCATCCAAGGCCACAGGGCTGTTAAGAACAGAGCTGGAGGCTGAGCGTGTAGCGCCAGCACTGGGGAGGCTAAGCCAGAAGGATCATAAGTCCAAGGGCAGCCTGCGTTGCACAGAGAAATCTTTAATACCTTGGAGGAGGGAGGGAGGGATAGAAGAAGGAAGAAGGGGGCCCAGAGAAACTCACCACATAGGGGCAGAGATACTGAAATAGGGAGAATTGTGGTCCAGGGTTAGACCTCAGCTGAGATACCCATGATCTGATTTTGACCTTGATAGGGCTCTGGGAGTTGATTCCAGTCAAGAGACGTATGGGGCTGGGTGTGGTGGCGCATGCTTTTGTTTTGTTTTATTTATTTATTTATTTATTTATTTATTTATTTATTTTTGGTCTTTTCGAGACAGGGTCTCCCTGTAGCCCCAGCTGTCCTGGAACTTGCTCTGTAGACTAGGCTGGCCTTGAACTCACAAAGATCCGCCTGCCTCTGCCTCCCAAGTGCTAGGATCAAAGGCATGTGCCACCACGCCCGGCTATTTTTTTTAAAATATTTATTATTACTATTTTATGTGTATGAGTGTACTGTCTGCATGTAGGTTGGTGCACCCGTGTCGTGCAATGACACAGAGGTCAGAAGAGGGCATCAGATTCCCCTGGAACTGGAGTTAAAGATGGTTCTTAGCTGCCATGTGGGTGCTGGGAATTGAACCCGGGTCCTCTACAAGAGCAGTCTTAACTGCTGAGCCATCTCTCCAGCCCCACGGTGGCTCATGCCTTTAATCCCAGCACTAGGGAGGCAGAGGCATTCCGATCTCTGTGAGTTCAAAGCCAGCCTGGTCTACATAGTGAGGATAGCTGGGGCTACAGGGAGACCCTGTCTCAAAAAAGACCAACAACAAAAAAGGTGGGGAAATGGGCAAGAAGCCGAATGCTTAGCTGAGGAACTATTGTGACTGATCACTACTGGGTGATGGAGAACTGGTCTTTAAAGAGTGACACTAGACAGGTTGACCAAGCTCCCGTGGATGAACTCACATCAAGGGACATCTTGGGACACGGTTGACTCAACAGGCCTTAACATGTAGGACAGCATGCAATCCAATGTGTGAGGGAATATGGGAGGCAGAGAGGGTCCAAATATGTCTAAGATATACTGTATGAAATGCACAAAAATTCAGTAAAAAGTGGTTGAAAGAGACGAAAAGAACCACCTGGTGTTAGAACAGAAAAGGAGCACTGACGACAAGATCCACCCATCAAAGGCATAAAAACTCATTTGAGAGAGGGAGCTCCGTTGAATGGGTTGCACTGCTCAAAAACAAGTGTTTCTTCAGGGTCAGCCCACAAAGCAGATGAACTGTGGCCAACGGGCACAGGCTCCATTTCAAGTGGGCAGAACCTGGCAGCATCATCCACGTGGTTTTTCAGGCCGCAAAGATGCAACATTTTGGGAGGAGGCATGTCACACCATGGCTCCAGAGAGCCACTGAGGCTAGACAGTGGCAGGCAGTAAGGAGACCTTGAGAGGACATTCTGTAAAGCTGTNCTTGTATGTGTATGAATGTACTGTCTGCATGTAGGTCTGTGCACCCATGTCATGCAATGCCACGGAGGTCAGAAGAGGGTGTCAGATTCCCCTGGAACTGGAGTTAAAGACGGTTCTCAGCTGCCATGTGGGTGCTGGGGATCGAACCCGGGTCCTCTGCAAGAGCAGTCGGTGCTCTGAACCACTAGGCCATCTCTCCAACCCTGCCTTTCTCTTTTCTGTCTCTTACTTTTTTTCTTCTTTATTGGGGTAGGTGTATGTATGTATGTACATATTCATGCATGTGTTTCTGAGCATGTGTGCATGTGTGTATATGCATGTGGCAGCCAGAGGGGTCAATGTGTCTTCCTCAATTGCTCTTCATCTTGTGGTCTCTCTCTCCCCTCTCTTTCTCCCTAATTCTCCTCCTCTTCCTCCTCCTCCTCCTCCTCCTCTTCCTCCTCCTCCTCCTTCTTCTTCTTTTTACCTGGTCTTTTTGAAACAGGGTCTCCCTTCAGTCCCAGCTGGCCTGGAACTCACTATGTAGACGGGGCTGGCCCTGATCTCACAGGGATCCGCCTGCCTCTGCCTCTCGAGTGCTGGGATTAAAGGCGTGCAGCCCCACTCCTGGTTTTTAAAAAATGTTATTTATTTTTATTTTGTGTTTATGAGTATATTCCCTGCATGTATGTAAGTGCACCTGGGTCATGCAATGCCTGTGTAGGTCAGAAGAGGATGTCAGATCCCCTGGAACTGGAGTTATGGACAGTTGTTAGCTGCCATGTGGGTGCTGGGAATCCAACCCTGGTCCTCTGCAAGAGCAGCCAGTGCTCTTAACCATTGAGTCATTTCTTTAGCTCCTCTTTCTTTTCTTTATTTCGTGTGTGTGTGTGTGTGTGTGTGTGCACAATAGTTTGAGATAGGATCTCTTACTGAACCCAGAACTAGACTGGCTAGCCAGCCAGCTCCAGATCCTCCTGTCTCACCTCTCCAGCTCTGAGACTATAAGGACACGCCATCAGCCTTTACATGGGTGCCAGAGAGCAAGCTCAAGTCTTCACACTTGTCAGCCAGGACCTTCACCAGCTAAGCCATCTCCGCAGTGCTGCTTTTTTACTTTTTTTGTTTTTGGTGTTGGGAATTGAGCCTGGAGCTCAGGCATGCTAGGCAAGTTCTCCGTGGCTGGGCTACAGACTTAGTCCCTCTTTATTTTTTCTGGCACTAGAGATCAAGCCTTGGAACCCAAGGCTTTGTACATCCTGCACAAGTATTTACCATTGAACTACATCTTCAGCCCTTGAGTTTTGGACCCAGGGTCTTGCTATGTTGCCTGTGACAACCTCAGATTTGCTATCCTCCTGCCTCATCCTCTAGGGTTGCAGGGGTACACCACGACACCTGTCTCCTGTCGCTCTTGACCTTCAGTTTCTGTCTGTCTCTGTCTCTGGTCCTTTCTGGCAGCCATGTGTTGGTGCGCTGACACCGGCTCAGGGGAACTGGTTCTCTGTAGCCCTTCCCAGCCAGGGTTGCAGGAAGTTGCTTTGGTAGCTTTAAATCAGCCACAGTGGGAATATTTACACCACAGAAATCAGCAGATGCTACAAATTACAGCTTGGCTTTTGGGCTTGGCTTTGCTTGACTCTGTTTTTCTGCGTCAGTTCTGGAGCATGCCACACTATCTTTGTCTTCTCTCTCCCTAGCTTCCTGCCTCTTTCTCTTCAGTCTTCTCTTTTATTATTATTATTATTTTTTTTTTTTTTTTTTTTTTTTTTTTTTT
>VZQC01010550.1:936734-947493 GCA_009823505.1 Rhizomys pruinosus
TTTTTTTGGTTTTTTCAGACAGGGTCTCCCTGTAGTCCCAGATGTCCTGGAACTCACTCTGTAGACCAGGCTGGCCTTGAACTCACAAAGATCCACTGCCTCTGCCTCCCAAGTGCTAGGATTAAAGGCATGCGCCACCACGCCTGGCTTATTATTATTATTTTTATGTGTATGAGTGTACTGTCTGCATGTAGGTTTGAGCGCCGGTGTCGTGCAATGCCGAGGAGGTCAGAAGAGGGTATCGGATTCCCCTGGAACTGGAGTTAAAGATGGTACTTAGCCACCATGTGGGTGCTGGGAATCGAACCCTGTTCCTCTGCAACAGCAGTCGGCGCTCTTAACCACTGAGCCATCTCTCCAGCCCCTCTTCAGTCTTCTATGTATCTCAGTCTCTGTCTCTTTCTTTCCCTGTCTCTCCCCATCTTTCCTCTGATGCACATGACCACATGCAGTATGGTCCTTTCTGACAATGAGCCACTTGGACATCTTGCATTCCCCTTGCCTAAGCCCTTCAGAATACTCATGCCTAGGTCCATTGTCACCTCAAGTCTAGGAGGCAGGAACAGTGACAGAGCCCCAAGGGCTACCCATATATGCCTGCTGGGCTCAATGTCAACCCTTCCCTCAGAGCTTGGAGTCTCCTCAGAGACTGTCTGGAACCTTTCTCCCTCACAGGCATGTAGAATCTGTGGGCTCTCTTTGTGTCAATACAGATATGCCCTTGCAATATGACCTTGGATATTACTACAAGTGGCAACATTTTACCTACTCTGGACCCAAGAGCTGTATAAGTTTATATCTTTAAAAATTTTTATTTAGGGGCTGGAGAGATAGCCTAGCGGTTAAGAACACCAACTGCTCTTGCAGAGGACCCAGGTTTGATCCCCAGCACCCACATGGCAGCTAAGAACCATCTTTAACTCCAATTCCAGGAGAACTCCAGTTCCAGGGGAATTCGAGACCCTCTTCTGACCCCCGTGGCATTGCATGACATGGTGCACAAACCTACATGCAGACAGTACATTCATACACATACAAAAATAAATAAAATTAAAAATTTTTAAAAAAGAATTAAAAAATTTTTATTTAGAAAAAATTATTTATTTATTTATTTTCTTTTTGAGACAGGGTTTCCCTGTAGCCCCAGCTGTCCTGGAACTCACTCTATAGACCAGGCTGGTCTTGAATTCATAGAGACCTGCCTGCTTCTGCCTCCTAAGTGCTGGGATTAAAGATATGCACCACCATACTCAACTTTATTATCTTTATTTTATGTGTATGACTGTATTGCTTGCATGTAAGTGCACTCATATCTGTACAATGCCCACTGAGGTCAGAAAAGGGCATTGGATTCTCCTGGAACTGGAGTTATGGACCATTGTTAGCTGCCATGTGGGTGCTGGGAATCAAACCTGGGTCCCCTGCAAGAGCAGCCAGTACTCTTAACTATTGAACCATCTCTCTAGCCCCATAAGTTTATATCTTATAGAGGAGTGCTGAGGGGGTGGGGCTGGGTCTCAAGGGGTGTGCTATGTATAGCTCAGTGCGCCATACACAGGCAGGGCATTTGCGCGTGCTCTTAGGAGTGGCTGCAATTCTTCATCTGTGACAGGTAATGAAGGGAAATGGCTGAAAGCTGAGATTCTCATCCCAGATGCCAGGATTCCTCATGGGTATGATCTTGAACAAATTTCTAAGTGCCTCTGTGCTTGTTGCTGCATCAATAACAGTAATAATACTTAAAAACGGAGTTGTAGGAGCAGAGACAGCTCAGGTGTTAAGAGCACTTGCTGCTCTTAAAGAAGCCCTGGGTTCAGTTACCAGCACCCATATCTGGCAGTTCACAACCATCTATAACTCTATAACTCCAGTTATCAGGGATCCTGTGCCCTCTTCTGGACTCCAAGGTCATTTGGCATTCACGTGATGTACATACATACATGCAGGCAAAATACCACATGCACAAAATAAATGAAAAAGAAACAAATTTATCTTTAAAATTAGGTTGTAGTTGGGCATAATGGTGCACCCCTTTAGTCCCAGCACTTGTGAGGTAGAGACAGGTAGATCTTGGTAAGATTGAGGCCAGCATGGTCTACATAGCAAGTTCAAGGCTAGCTAGGGCCACAGGGAGCCCTTGTCTCAAAAAGACTAAAAAAATGAGGAGGAAATTAATTGGTATGGATAAAATGCTTAAAGCAGAGGCAAGCGGGGCTGGAGAGATGGCCTAGCAGTTAAGAGCACTGACTGCTCTTGCAGAGGACCCAGGTTCGATCCCCAGCACCCACATGATGGCTGAGAACCATCTGAAACTCCAATTCCAGGAGAACTCCAGTTCCAGGGGAATCCGAGACCCTCTTCTGACCTCTGCGGCATTGCACGACACAGGTGTACAGACCTGCATGCAGTCAGTACATTCATACACATACAGAAATAAATAAAATTAAAAAATTAAAAAAAAAAAGCAGAGGCAAGCATAGTATAAGGGCTGTAATTCTATATTTATATCTTGTGGAGCGGCTACAGGGGGTGTGTAGGGCAGAGGTGCGTGTGCACACATATACAATAGATGAGGGCTGGAGGTGCATATTCAGAGTGCAATTGAAGATGTACATGTCTGGAAGTCAGTACAGATGAACATGGAGTCTGTATGAAATTCTATGTGTTGGTATGTATATGCATTTTTTAATTTATTTTTTATGTGTATGAGTGTACTGTCTGCATGTAGGTTGGTACATCCATATTGTGCAATGCCGCGGAGGTCAGGAGAGGGTGTCAGATTTCCCTGGAACTGGAGTTAAAGATGGTTTTCAGCTGCCATGTGGGTGCTGGGGATCAAACCCGGGTCCTCTGCAAGAGCAAGTCACAACCACTAGGCCATCACTCCAGCCCGTATATGCATATGTTTGAGAATGTGTCACAAAGCCTGTGAAGCTCAGCCCATGGTTTGAGGTATTTGCTTGTCTTCCTGTGAGAGACCTTCATTCTCACCCATGGCCCTTGCTTTCACATCAGCCCATTTTGCCTCTCCTCTGAAATCCCTTCAGCTCAGCTCTGGGGCCTCCCTCTCCTCCCCATTTATCCTCCTGGCCTGAACCAGCCTTGAGTGCTGGGACCTTTCAGACACACTGGTTCCCTGACTCCAAGAGTGAGGAGTATGGTGAGGTAAAGATCTCAGTAGGTCCAGTAGCCCCAGTAAATAGGGCTATTTGGGGGCAGGCCTCTGGCCACAGCTTGCCTCACAGCCCATTACGTGGGTGTCAACCCCTCACCTCAACACACACATAAAGCAGATTCAGTGAACAGTGAGAGGGGCTGGTAGGGCCAGGACTCAGTTCAGGGATCTGAGGTGACAGAACTGGCAATTAGATCTGTGAGGTCCAGGAAGGAAGGCTTCCTGGAAGAGGTGAGTGTGCTGGGAAGAGGAGGAGGTTTGTGGAGGAAGGGGGGCACTTGGGTGGGAGCTGAGATCTTCCGCCCGGTGGGAGACATTGGAGTTCCCTGGGTTGGCCCCACCCTACAACACTCTCACATCTTAAGAGCTAGCCTCCCCTCACCCCCAGGCAGTTCCTCTTTGAGTGTTGCAATGACAGGGTTATTGGCAGGGGTGGGGGATGGGGTGAGGACCCCTTGCTCAATGGCCTTCCTGTGGAGTTACTTTAAGTCGCTGCTGAGAAAGTCTTGCTTGATTAGGGAGCTCTTCAAGAGACTATGGCGGCCCCAGCTTCTGACCTGGGTGTCTCCCTGATTTGGGGATAGGAGTCCTGCTCTGCAGGTAAGAGTCCACTCTTATTCTGGCACCAAAGTTGAGCCTGGGTCTGCTAGGTCTTGTCCAGCCCAGGCTGAGAGCAGAGACATCATTCCAGGAAACAGCCTGTGCTTAGGAGACAGCCATCAGGGTTCTGTGAGTGACCTAAGCGTCACTTCAAAACAGCGCGGGTAGAAAGGGCCTGAGTACGACACTCTGAGTGTGATGCACTGATCAGAGAGGCATCCAGATATACACATCCATATATGTGTGTCTGTATGTAAATATATGCATGTATATAAAATATTTGTATTTTAATTTTATGTTTATGAGTATATTGCCTTCATGTATGTAAGTGTACCCTTGTCACATCCATGGAGGTCAGAAGAGGGCATCAGATCCCCTGGAACTAGAGCTACAGACGGTCGTTAGTCACCACATGAGTGCTAGGAACTGAACCTGGGTGTTCCGCAAGAGCAGCCAGTGCTCTCAACCGCTGAGCCATCTCTCCAACCCATAAATATATACATTTGTATAGAGAAGGATATGGTGTATGTGCACATGTGTGTGCTAGTATGCATCAGAACTTGGGCTCCTTGGAGACCCGTGCTGGTGTGCAGTGATGTTAGCCAGGATGCTCACAGGCTCATATGCAAGTATTACTGTATGATTGGGCTGGCATGTGTTCATGTGGTGTGTCGTGTGGGACTGAGAGTGCAAGAGTTGGCCTGGGTGGTCTGTTCTATGTGAGAATGGATGTGTAAATATGCCAGGGGTCATGGTGGGGGAGAAAATGAAGGTGGATGTTGTGCTAGGGCAGAGCTCAGGCCTCCTGGCTTCCTGAAGAGGGCGGGATCTGGGCAGCTGGCTGGCAGGAATGCTGGCAGGGCCTTCATCTTTCATGTCCTTCTGTGTCGCCCTCAGGTTTCCTGCCCGTTCCGAGGATCATGCAGCAGCCCTACTGACCAGGAGTAGGGGCCTGAGGGGTGAGTAGGGTGGGGACCACAGCGAGGCTTTCAGGGTCAGAAAAGAAGGTGGGGGTAGCCTTCCTGAGCCCCACAATGCCTGCCTCACAACCCCCTCCCTCCTACAAGGGCCCTGTTGCTAGGAAACGGATTGAGGAGCCAGAATGAAGCAACTTGAGAGGCCAGAGGCTGGACCCATGACAGGAAATGGCCTTGATCCTCCTCTGCAGGGACCTCCAGGTGCAGGCACACAGCCCTCACTCACACGCACAAACACGTGCAGCTGCACACACACACATGCATGCATACACACACACACACACACACACACACACACACTCACACAGAAGCACATATGCTTCCACACAGAGCTGCGTGGAGTCCTAGTCACACAGACCAGAGGCGCATACACACATGCATATATACACACTTGTACAGAAACACACACACTGTACTCCTGTAGATGTGCATACACATACCTGGATATAAGTATTAACATATTTTGTTTCTTAAAATGAGGTCTCATGTATCTCAAGCTCACTTCAGTCTTGATATTTTGCCAAGAATGGCCTTAAATTTCTGATCTTCTGGGGCTGGAGAGATAGCCTAGTGGTTAAGAGCACTGACTGCGGGGCTGGAGAGATGGCCTAGCGGTTAAGAGCGCCGACCGCTCTTGCAGAGGACCCGGGTTCGATCCCCAGCACCCACATGGCGGCTGAGAACCGTCTGAAACTCCAACTCCAGGAGAACTCCAGCTCTAGGGGAATCCGACGCCCACTTCTGACCTCCGCGGCATTGCACGACACGGGTGCACAGACTTGCATGCAGACGATACATTCGTACACATACAGAAATAAATAAAATTAATAAAAAAAAAAAATTTAAAAAAAAAAAAAAAGAAAAGAGCACTGACTGCTCTTGCAGAGGACCTGGGTTTGATCCCCAGCACCCACATGGCGGCTGAGAACCTTCTGTAACTCCAATTCCAGGAGAACTCCAGTTCCAGGGGAATTCGAGACCCTCTTCTGACCTCCACAGCATTGCACGACACGGGTACACAGACCTGCATGCAGATAGTACATTCAAATAAATAAATAAATAAATAAATAAATAAATAGACTAGAGTCACCTGATGGGACAAAAACCTTTAAAAAAAAATTTCTGATCTTCCTGCCTCTACCATCCAAGTGCTGGGATTATAGATCTGAACCACCATGGTAGGTTTAGGCAGTGCTGGGTAGGAATCGAATCCAGGGCTTCATGCATACTAGGCAATCACTGTACCAACTGAACTACATCTAGAGACCAGCACATACTTCTGAATACACACACACACACATGCACACACACACATCCCCCAAGAGCTGCACACACACAAACACACCCATAAAGACACATAAGCAAAAGCATCATAAATGACTCACAGAAACAGTACATCAAAGCAATAAAAAGCAAAAGTGCATAAATTATTGGGAGGTGGCAGGAGGAAGATCAGGAGTTCAAGGTCATCCTTGGCAATGCAGTAAGTTTTTTTGTTTTGTTTTGTTTTGTTTTGTCTTTTTGAGACAGGGTCTCCCTGTAGCTCTGGCTGTCCTGGAACTCACTCTGTAGACCAGGCTGGCCTTGAACTCACAGAGATCCACATGCCTCTGCCTCCCAAGTGCTAGGACTAAAGGTGTGCGCAACCACGCCCAGCCTGGCAATGTAGTAAGTTTGAGGCCACTTTGGGCTACAGGAAACCCTGTCTCCAAAGCATCACTGGTAACAAATAGATAAACCAACATAGCAACATCCGGATGTAGAAAAACATCCAAAATCAGAAATCAAGCACTGAGGAGCCACACATACTCTCCAAACACCAGAAGGCAGATGGGAGGCAGACCCAAGGGTGGCCCCGCCCTACTGTTATCCCTTACTGAGGAAGACCCCAGTATGGGCTACAGAGGAGAATCTCCATTGGTATGTAAGAGTGTTCATACCAATGCCTGTGCACTGAGGGTGGTACACCAGCCAGGGACCCCTCTCCCCATTCTACAGCAGGGCACCTGGAATGGGCTGTGTGTTCTGCAAGAAGGTGGAGCCTGCACCAAAGGAGGATATTGGCCTGGAAGGGGACTTCCGGAACCATGGGGCTGAAGAGCGCTATTACCCTGACCCTACTCAACCTCGGTCTGCATCCTTCTCCCCTCAACCCACCAGCCCCGCCTTCCTTGATGGGTGCAACATGAGGGGCATCTCAGGTGGGTCCCTATGGCTACAAGCAGGTGCTGCCTGAGTCCTGGAGAGAAACAGGGGAAGAGGGGATTCAGACTTGTCTTTAGAAGCCCAGTGTAGAATGATCCAAGAAAACAGCCTTGCTCTCTAGCTCCCAGGGGCTGAGAAGGTATACATAGCCCTACCTGGACCTCCAGTTTGGGGAGATAAGGCTTTGTTCTCATCTGAGAGGGACCCTGATGACAGATGCAAGTGGCAAAGCCTGACATGTCAGTGCATACTTGTTATCTCAATACCTGGGAAGATAAGGCAAGAGCATGGTGAGTTCCAGTCTAGCCTGGGCTATATAAAGAGTCCTTTTCTCAAAAGAAACACACACACACACACACACACACACATTCTGGCCTCTTGGATGTCACTTCAGAAGGTGAGAAGTCTTGGAGCTGGAGAGATGGCCTAGAGATTAAGAGCACCGACCGCTCTTACAGAGGACCCGGGTTCAATCCCCAGCACCCACATGGCAGCTAAGAACCGTCTGTAACTCCAATTCCAGGAGAACTCCAGTCCAGGGGAATCCCACGCCCTCTTCTGACCTCCGCGGCATTGCACGACACAGGTGCACAAACCTACATGCAGACAATACATTCATACACATAAATAAGTAAATAAAAAAAAGGGTGAGAAGTCTTACTGGTGGGAAACAGGAAGAGAGGACAACAGAACAAGATGGACATGAAGTTATGTGTCCCAGATCCAGAATATATGATTTGAACATCAAATCAGAAATCTACTGGTCCCCAAAATCCTTTGGCACTATGATGCTGGGAAGGCCAGGAAACTGGGATCTGGGAGTGCAGCCTCCTTGGCTCCTCTTTCTGTGCCCTGCTCTACTGAGAAGCTCTGACTCTACAGGGACTGGAGTGACCCTGTTCATTGCTCTATATGATTATGAGGCCCGGACAGAGGATGACCTTACCTTCACCAAGGGCGAGAAGTTCCACATCCTGAACAATACGTAAGTAGCCAAGACATCCAGCTCAGGGCATAGCCTGGGCTGGAACAGGACCCAGCAAGGACAAAGCCCTGATCTTTGTTTTTGCTCCAGTACGGTTGGGAACAATTATCCATGCCAATAAAAGTCCTGGATGAGGGCTGGGAAGATAGCTCAGTGACAGAACATTTACCTGGCATGTGGGCCTTGAGTTTGATTCAAAGCATCACAAACAAACAAGAAGAAGAATAAGGAAATCCTGGGCCATTGCTACTATGCAGGGAGAGGGAAAGTGAGAGAACACTGGCAGAACTCCAAGCATGGTCTCCAGGGTAGTGGTGATCACAGATAGGCTCACTGGAGACTAAGGTGACACTAGAAAAATATGTAGACAAGGAAGAGGTGAGAATAAATGATTATTTCTAGAAAGCACCAAGTGGTTCTGTGTAGATAAATCAGGAATGAAGGGTAAGACGGGCATAGTGGTGTGTACACCCTGAATCCCAGCACTCAGGAGGCAGAGGCAGGTGCATCTCTGTGAGTTCAAGGCCAGCCTGGACTACATAGCCAGTTCCAGGCCAGCTGGGCCTAAAGGGAATCCTGCCTCAAAAAGACCTAAACCATAATTAATCGACTAATTAATTAATTAATTAAAATAAAAAATGAAGTGTAGGGCTGGCAAGATGGCTCAGAGGGTAAGGGTACTTGTTGCCAAAGCTGGCAATCTAAGTTTGATCCCCAAACCACACTTAGTGGGAAGAGAAATTCAATTCCTACAACTTGTCCTCTGACTGCCTCCACACACACATAAACTAAAGGAAGAAAAGAAGGAAAGGATGGAGGAAAGAAAGGAGGAAGGAAGGAAGGAAGGAAGGAAGGAAGGAAGGAAGGAAGAAGGAAGGGAGGGAGGGAGGGAGGGAGTAAGGAAGGAGGGAAAGAATGAGGTGCAAGCTTGGGAGCATGGTAGAGAAAAACCCTGGGTTTAATTCCCAGAACTGAAGGAAGAGGAGGGAAAGGAGAATGAGGAGGAGGAGGAGGAAGAGGAGGAGGAGGAGGAGGAGGAGGAGGAGGAGGAGGAGGAGGAAGAGGAGGAGGAAGAGGAGGAGGAGGAGGAAGAGGAGGAGGAGGAGGAGGAAGAGGAGAGGAAGAGGAGGAGGAGGGAAGGGGGAGGGGTAATGCACAATGCAGTGTGGCTGAAGAAGTAAGCAGGGCAGAATCTATAGGCCTTTAAGCCATGTTGAGAAGTATACATTTTATACTGAAGAAAATATGCAGCCCTTGGGAGTTTTCACTGGAGAAAGGACCTAGTCGGCTCTCCACTGTATCCCTACCTCAGTCAAGGAGCAAGTAGAAGCAGCCCAGATATCCTCAAACAGATTCCTTTTAGAGGGAAAAGCACTGCTAGGGCAGCTGCAGTGACCGGAAGCTGGGCAGACAAGAGCTCTGGGGGTGGGGAGGGGATTCAAGGTGAGGACTGGCAGGGCCAATTTTCCAGATGATCCTCTTGTGGCCCTGCCTGGACCCAGAGTGCTTCTGACTACCCCCTTTGTTCTGTGCCTGCAGCGAAGTTGACTGGTGGGAGGCACGGTCCCTCAGCTCCGGACTCACTGGCTATGTACCCAGCAACTACGTGGCTCCTGCGGACTCCATACAGGCTGAGGAGTGAGTGGGGTAGGGACAAGGCCAGCCCTATGGAGAGAATCCTGCTAAGTTCCAAGGCCACGTCGTTCTCCACCCTGAGTCTGCCTCCGTATTTATAATTTTATAAGGTTATTGTGGGGATAAAAGAAGATGATGATAACAGTAGATAACACCTACATAGCAGGTAGTGTGTTCTGTAACCTCTTCAGAGGGCTTTCTTCTCATTTATTTGTTTGTTTGTTTGTTTGTTTGTTTATTGAGACAGGGTCTCCCTGTAGTCCCAGCTATCCTGGAACTCACTTTGTAGACCAGGTGGGACTTACACTCACAGAGATCCACCTGCCTCTGCCTCCCAAGTGCTAGGATTAAAGGCGCCTGGCCTAGAGTGCTTTCTGTGTGTTAACAGAGTTAGAAACTGTTATTACTCACTTACAAATGAAGAAGCTGAGGCACAGAGAAAGTGAATAAATATCCTGCCTATAGCTGGGACAGAGCTCGCAGGTGAGCCCAGCTAGTTCACACATGGTGTCCTAGTCAGTTTACATATTGTCTCTCTGAGCTCAGTGTGGTAGTCCACACCTTTATTTTTTTTTTCAATTTTTAGTTTTGTCATGATATGCATTTATTTTTTTTAATTTATTCTTGTATGTGTATGAATGTACTGTCTGCATGTAGGTTTGTGCTCCCGTGTCCTGCAATGCCGCGGAGGTCATAAGAAGGTGTTGGATTCCCCTAAAACTAGAGTCAAAGACTCACCAGAGAACTCTCAGCTGCCATGTGGGTGCTGGGGATCGGGGATCGAACCCGGGTCCTCTGTAAGAGAAGTTGGTGCTCTTAACCGCTAGGCCATCTCTTCAGCCCCCATGATATGCATTTAAATCACCATATGTTTGCTGCTGCTAAAACATATGGAATGCTTTATGAATTTGCCATCCTTGCAGGGACCATGCTAATCTCTGTATCGTTCCAATTTTAGTATATGTGCTGCCAAAGTGAGCACAGTAGTCCACACCTTTAATCTCAGCACTTGGAATGCAGAGGCAGGTGGATCTCTGGGAGATAGAAGCTAGCCTGAGCTCCAGGCCAGCCGGGACTGTAGGGGGACCTTGTCTCAAAAGGAAGGAAGGAAGGAAGGAAGGAAGGAAGGAAGGAAGGAAGGAAGGAGGGAGGGAGGGAGGGAGGGAGGGAGGGAGGGAGGGA